>VWZK01014298.1:0-37652 GCA_013396935.1 Baryphthengus martii
GGAAGGGAAGGGAAGGGAAGGGAAGAAGACAGAAAGAGAGAGAGAAAAAGAAAAAGACAGAAAGAGAGAGAAAGAAAGAAAAAGACAGAAAGAAAGAAAGAAAAAGAAAGAAAGAAAAAGAAAGAAAGAAAGAAAGAAAGAAAGAAAGAAAGAAAGAAAGAAAGAAAGAAAGAAAGAAAGAAAGAAAGAAAGAAAGAAAGAAAGAAAGAAAGAAAGAAAGAAAGAAAGAAAGAAAGAAAGAAAGAAAGAAAGAAAGGAAAGAACCCCCAAACCCACATGTACAAATGATCAAGTGGTGCTTTTCGTATTTTTATTCTCTCTGTCCCAAAAGTTCTGATGCTAGAGGTTTTTTTATAACAAAATAAAATGTTATGCTCCAAAATGTGTCCTTTTCATCAAGCCTTTTAAAATCTGAAGAAAGACACTGCAGTAAATGGAAGAAGAGAAAATTCAATTCCATTTAAGACTTTTCACAGCAGAAAATGTTATTAATTTTCTTTATATTTTTTTCTATATATACATTGACAACTTAATTTAATTACTACATATGAATGAGGTATCTCTATTTCCTTTCTTGGGGGAATTTTTCAATTGCATGAAGTGATCAGAGAAACAGAATACATTCTGTTATAGTATGATTTTAGTGCACAAATTATTCACATGCAAAATGAATAGTTTAGGAAATGTCTAATTAGCTGAATACCTAAAATATGAACCAGTTAACAGTCCAGAACATGTTTAATTGTCTATTTCAGATTAAAGACAATTACAATGCTAATTAGTTATGGGTAATTTAACAATGGTTGCTACCATATGTAACATTTTGAATTAGATGTCGCAGATACCGTTATTGTGGTTCATCAGAACATCCGATTTTATATATTTATTTTTCAATCCATTGTAAATAACTATTTTCTAAATGTTACTCTGCACTTCTCTTATTTTAATTAGAAATTTTTCTCCCAAGAAAACAAGCAGCTGTTCTTCAATGATTGACTGAAATTGTTTGGAAATTTCCATCTTCAGTGATTTTGTGACATAGTTTTGAAGTGGGAAATGTTAGAAAAAGTCAATTCAGTGATTATGGATATTGTTAATGGTGGAGGGAAATCCAAATGTAGCATTGTCACGGTTTAAGCCCACCCAGTCAGGAACAAAGCAACCACATAGCCATTTGCTCACTCCTAATGCCTCTGGTGGGATGGGGAGGATAAAATACAACCAAAGGCTTAAGGGTCAAGATAAAGGACATGGAGGATTCACTCACCAGTTATGGTCATGGACAAAAGACAGACTCAACCTGGGGAATCAAAATCAATTTAATTTAAACAACAAATCCACCACCAATTTAACAATTGAGTCAGAATAGGATAGTGAGAAATACAAATGGATCTTAAAAACAGATTTTCCCCTCTAAAATATGTTATCACAGAGGCAATGACTAGCTTGGTCTTGGCCAGAGGCTGGTCTGACTTCTTGACGCTTCTTACAGAAGCCACACCAGTAGCCCTCTCCCCTGCTACGAAAAGCCCATCAGGCACAAAGCCAACACAGACATGAAGAGAGTTCAAAAGTGAAGACATAGGTCAGGAAAAGAAAGGGAAAAAATGTATTTTTAAAACACAAAACATACAAGCTGAAACTGTAAGGATGTATCTTTGGGGTTATGCTTAGGGGGATTTTCTGGATGTGTGGGGGTTTTGTACATACTGCTGAACACAAGATATCAAAATACACTTCTAGGTTTTTTACTTACTGAATTGATATTTATCGTCGTCTGTATTTATCCTCCAAACTGTTTTTCTTTGTCTCACGAAAAACACCAGCTTTGTAACTGAAAGAAAACTTTTTTTTTTAAAAGTAGTTGTATTTTGGTTTATTACATAATCGCTCTGAAAGAGATAGAATACAAATAAAGAGGAAACAGACCTTTTTGCTGAATACATATTTGGTTTAAACAAATCCAATTTAATTCCACCAATACTTTAATCTACAGCCCAGGGGCTCAGCAATATGTGATCACCAAACTGAGTGGGAATGTTGATCTGCTCAGGGGTAGGAAGGCTCTGCAGAGGGATCTGGACAGGTTGGATCAATGGACAAAAGTCAACTGTATGAGGTTTAACAAAGCCAAGTGCCAGGTCCTGCACTTCGGTCACAACAACTCCAGGCAATGCTATAGGCTTGGGGAAGAGTGACTGGAAATCTTCTTAGCAGAAAGGGACCTGGGAGTGCTAGTGGACAGCTGGCTGAACATGAGCCAGCAGTGTGCCCATGTGGCCAAGAAGACCAACAGCATCCTGGTCTGTATCAAAAAAAATGTGTCCAGCAACAGTAGAGAAGTGATTATGTCCCTGAACTCAGCACTGGTGAGGCCACAGCTTTTTGTGTTCACCTTGGGGTGCCACAGTAGAAGAAATACATTGAGGTGCTGGGGCGGGTCCTGAGAAAGGCAACTAAGCTTGTGAGAGGTCTGGAGAAAATATCTTATGAGGAGTGGCTGAGGAAGCTGGGATTGCTTAGTCTGGAGAAGAGGAAGCTGAGGAATTGCTCTCAACAAGTACCTGAAAGGAGGTTGTAGTGAGGTGGGTGTTGATCTCTTCTACCCAGTAGCTAGCGATAAGATGAGAAGGAATAGGCTTAAGTTGCATCAGGGGAGGCTTAGATTGGATATTTGGAAAAATTACTGAAAGAGTGGTGAGGCATTGGAACAGGCTGCCCAGGGAGGTGGTGGAGTCACCATCTCTGAAGGTGTTCAAAAAACATGTAGACGTGGCACTTCAGGACATAGTTTAGTGGTCATGGTAGTGTTAACAGTTGGTCTTGATGATCTTAGAGGTCTTCTCCAACCCTAATGATTCTATGATCAAAAGCTACCCTCACCAAGCCTGGTCCTGACCTCCACCTATGTCCGGACCCAGCCTAGGCCTCTCCCCAGGGAGGTACCTGATGCCTGGGGTTGTGGCTGTGCCAGTGCCCACTCTGGCTGCCCTGCTCTGATCTGGGGAGGTGGGACAGACCTTGGCTGCCAGGCCTTGTCCTACAGCCCCAGGGAGCCCCCGATGCTCCCAGCTCCCAGGGAGCCAACCAACCCCTGCTGTGCCTTGCCCCAAACCCTTCTCCTTCCTCTCTCTAACTATTGTTAAGGTGTGAGAAAGTGTGTGAACTAAAAGCACGCAAAACCAGCAAAATTAAGATACCGAAGTGACACTATTGAGACCAGGGAAGTTAGAAACTTAAGTATTTAAGAGAAATAATAACATAAAAGCATACAAAACCCTAAGAACAAAATTCCAGAACATTAGAAAATGTGAACTCAGGAACCTTGATGATTTGTCTGACCTAAAGAGCCCTCATAGAGCCTGTCTTGCCTTTATTTGATTGAGGACTGCCTGACAACAAAGGCTCATTGAGTCTCCCCTCAGGGCTTGTGAGCATATTAAAATCACACTAACTCATTAGCTCAAGCTGTCAGCTGTGTGCATTAGCCAATAAATAATTATTTTGTACAGTTAAATTGTGTATATCCAGTTTGTTTACAATCTCTTTCCAAGTGGTAGAAGTAACCCAAGAAAGTGAACCAGAGATGGAGCATTAGTATACTTTCTGTTCTCTAGGCATAGATTAATAAAGACATTTTACATAAACTATTGATAGTGCTGTTGTAATCTAAACATAGTTATTTTCATTGCAATCAATAATCTATGAGAAATGAAATATATTTTTTTTTAATCAATGAAGAACATTCAATTAATCATTTTGATTTTTTTTTTTAATTGCTAAGAATAGTAAATTTCAGTTTCTTTTCATCATCAATATAGTTGAGATAAAATTGTTTCAAATTTTCACATTATTTCCATATTAAAAGCTTGAGTGACTGTTGTGGTGTTTATGTGAAGTCCAGATAGAGCTGGAGATATTATGCCTCCTCTGTCTGAATTTTCATAGTACATTAAATAACAGTTGTGACTTTGCTCAAAAAAAAGTTGTTATATCTTAACAAAACCCCCTATATTGCTTATGAAACTTGTATCTGTCAAAAAGTCTTACTATGCTGGAAATTTCAGATCAGAATGAACAATCCAATTGGGAAGACTAGAAAAGTGAATCCATTTCCTTCTAAGATTAAGTATGGTTTGTTTTTTTTTTTATAAATAGCAATGTGATGACTATACACAAATTAAGCTCACATAGCAAGAGTACATTTTGTCAGTGACAAGGTAGTAAATTAACAAAGTAAATACAATGATACAGGACTATGTCATCCATAGCAGAAATTTATGTAGATATAGAAAATATCTTGTTTCGACTGGAGAGGACAATGAATAGAAATGTTAGGAAAAAAATATAAATCTGAATATAGAAAAGTTTGTAAACAATAAAGAGAACCAAAAAATGTGGTTTCCTAAGGGACTCTGAAAGGCCTGAAATCCATCAGGAAATAAAAGCAGCATTCCTTATGCTTCTCTGCCTTCCTTTGGGCTAGTTCTGCCCTGCTGGATTTACAAGACCTCTGCAGAAATTGTATGTACTTTTCATTTGTCTTCATTGTTCCTGGCAGCAGTTTTGCAGGACTTTCACTGATTTGTATGCATTTATAATCAGGAGCTTTGTCTTCTGGCAATATAGGGAAGCCAGCCTACCTAATATTCACTCACAGACTAGATTTTTTGCTAGCACAAAGCAGATATGTTTCTGAGGGGGTTACATACAACTATCTTCAGGTAGTTCAATGGACTGAGCGTGTTTTAACTGCACTCTCAAGAAAAGATCTACTGTACATGAAAAGTACACTCATAAGCATTCAAATCTTTTAAAATCCTGTCTTTATTTCAGTAAAAACATAGCCACAAAGGATTTTTTTTTAATTGAAATGTTTATTACATACTAATATGAGGGAAGAAAATACTGTCAAGTAAATATTAAAATAAATATGTTGATATAGTTGGATTTGAAAATAAAGAAAAATTCTCTTTGGTATTTTTTTTTCAAGACTTTTGTTAGAGTAACCATTTCTAGTAGTTACCAGTAGTCCATCTCCTTAAATAGAACCCATTAATCCTTTTGAATGAGGTATATGTTTTTTGTAGGTTTTCTAAGAAATACTTAACATTAAAATACTATCGGAAGCAAGCTAATAAGTAATAATTGATGTATCTATTTCAAAAGTAAAATAACTTAATATGACATGACACAAATACGGAAAGCACCACATTTTTGGGACATAGGATGCCCACAAAATCAAAGTTAATAAAGTTAAAACAAAATCAAAATCAATTTATATAAGCTTGAAATAAAATTTAAGATCCTAAAGTAGTCAGGAAATTTCCTATATTGATTTTCAACAATGTCTTTTTAAATAAATATTTATATTTTACATCTGTAGTCTGAAAATAAATATTATTTAAATTAATCAATGACTTCTATCACCAGATGTTCAGAGATCAAAACAATTATACTTCCACATTGTTCAGGCTTCTTTTAACTGTTCCGACCATTTACTTGAGATATATAACAATGGTCAAGATCAAAAAACTTAACTGGGAACAATTGCAATACATTCTCTTCAAGCTGTGTATGCTTTGAAGCAAACTCAAAGAAAGAATAATTTTAATAAAAACTCATCTAATTTCTTTTTTTTCCTTGTATTTGTTTATGGAACAGTAATTTGTGATAGCAAATATATTTAACAAGGGCAGTAAAAGACTAGGAAATAACGACTTAAAAAACTTTCCTTTTGAACCAACTTATCAAGTTCAGTGGGGCTTACGTACTATTTATGTTTTATCTTTCCAATAATATTTTCTTGTATTTTCTCAAATAAGTGATGGAAGATTCAAATGCTCTGTCTCCATCTCCTGGTAGATAGGATCTAGATGAAAAATGTGGACTGGAAAGCATGAACCTGAGTGAGAAAAATTAGGAGGCATTAAATTTCTGTTTTGTTATTTATTTGCAGCTTTTCTCCATTTCTAAAATCATCCCAAGCTATTATAATATAGAAAAACAGGAAACAATGATAATTTTATGCAGATAGTGTCAAAAGATCATATGACATTGGGAAAAAAATATCATAGGTTTTCTTCAGCTCCAATTTTCAACCAGAATAAAACAGGACTACGCTATTTAATATCATGGAGAAATGTCAGTCTACAGTATATGAGTACTTGAGGATTTTTAAAATAATGACTGTATACAAGTAATATATATTTTACTACATTTAAAAACCCACAACCCTATGCTTATCATTACTAATATTCAGATTAACATTTGTATTTATATGTAGGATTAGTAAAACAGGCAAATGGGGAAAAGATTTGATTGTACAATTTTTTTTTTTACTTTTATTTTCTTGAAGAACAAAGAAAATAGAAATAAATTGTATAACTTTACCAATACACCAAATTGTATAACTTTACCAATAAAACTATGGAGCTTGTTGTCTTTGGAGCATGTTTAATAAAGAAGAGAACATGAAAATGCCACTTTACTTACTTGTCTCAGATGTGCTTGATTCATCTTCCACATGAAAAAAAAAAACCAAAACATCAGCATGGTTATAGCTAATATTTTATTGAGATAGAAATAAAGAATTATCCTAGTGTAGGTTTTACTACTGCCTATCTCAGTTCTAGCTTACAAGAAGAATGATAAATAAGATTTATAGAGACTGACTCCCCAGTTTAAAGAGTATTTTGAAATACATGGTGCTAGAGGAAAGGTTACCTTTAGAAACCTGCACTACAGATACTGATTTAAAAAAACAGAAATGTACTTTAATAATTATTAGGACAAAAACATTGAAGTTTTCCAGAGAGTAAAGTCATGACTTCATGTTTTCTTTAATATTCAGTCAGCATTGCAGTACTGAAGTTCAAGGCTTACTATTTCATCAAGTAGAAAATAAGTTTCCAAAGTCATGCTTCTATTTATTGTGGCTAAACACATTCACGGAAACATTACACAAGATTGTCACTGTCAGACCACTAATTACAAAATATTAGGGGTCAATTTTCCACATTAACATTAATGAAAGCTCTATACAGTCATTGAACAAAGTGTTATTGTGTGATAATAACATACCCAGTAAGACTAAATCATAGCAATGAAAGTCTATTCACACCTACAGTAGGTGCATCATTACTCTGTAACACCTGAATACCTTTAGTGTGATTCTAAAACACATTTCCACTATATGAACTACAAAGAATCATACATTAACTCATTAAGAATATTATGTTTTCTTACTCTCTACCTTAGAAATCTATGAAAAAAATCTTTTTTATTGTGTTTTATTTCCAAATGGTTGCAAAATATAGATAAGTGTATGCTCCTACTAGCCAATAATTTTTACAGAGTCCTGAATTTTTGTCATATTATTCAAAGTCTTTCTGGGATTGCTTTTATATTTCTATGTTTTCACTAAAAAAATAAAATCTATCAATTAACAGTGCAAAGTTTATGACTGCAATGTGAAAAGAGAGATTGGAGCTCAAGCGTGTTATTTCACTTTCAAAAGATCACCATGAGTGGGAAGCACAACTATAGCATGTGATCTTCCTTCACTAACGTCTATGAATATATACATGCACATAAATGTCTCCTTTGACCTTTGAAGAAGAAAATAAATTTGAATGCTTATGTAAAATATAAATTGCTTGTTTACAATGTGACTTTAACGATTTTCACCTTTCAATTTGAAAATGTTGGTTACCAAGCTTTTCTGAATCATTGATGAACATACTTTGCTTGTAGAGCTGCACTGTGAAATGGAAAATCTTTTCTTCCTGTTTTCATCTCTGGCTTCAGAGAAGCCAGAGCAAAAGAAGGATAATAAAGATCCTCTTTGGCTGATATTAATTAATATATGTACTTAATATAGCTGACATATTTAATACACATACATTTCTGTAGGGTCAGCTACAGTTCCTCTCTACAATGTCATGGGAAACTTTTTTATTGTATTTTTCACCTACCTGAAGAAATATACTTATCCTAGTAAGTTAACTGGGCAGTCACCTCTCCATCTTCATAGTTCCAGAAGATTTAGGCTAGATTTAAACAATTTTTCTTTAAACAATGTGTTTTAAACAGATATTGCTCCATTATATGTTTCACTCATACCTAGCTACAGCCTCAAATGAAGGCCTGCCACATTTAGATGGTATTAGTGAATTTTAGATTTGTTCTTCAAAGTGTCGGACTAGTATTGAATCTGTCACTGAACTACACTATGCAAGGATGAATTTAATGTGGGGACACAGCACAATCCTATCTGGCAGGCAAGAAGTTTCAACCTGCTACTCCCTCCATTCTACACTTTATACTGTTGCTGAACCTAGTCTTATTTTGCTGGTCTCTATGCTAGAAAGTGACATTTTGTTTATATTTGATGTGAGCTGGTTCCTTGATCAATGTGATGACTGGAGAATGGCACCAGTATTTACTTTGAAGGGACTCAAATTCCTACAGGACTAGATAGGAACTGAGCAATGACTTCAGTAAGGTTAATGTTTCCTGAATTATGGCCATACATCCCTGAAGAGACAAATAAGCACCTATGTGTATTTGAGGATCTGAACCTTTGTTATACTTATGAAAGGCAGACCCTCCTATTTGGTCTAAGAGTTCCTTAAGTAATGCTCAGATAAAAGTAACAGATAGTTTCCCAAGACTGAAGATAATATGCCATTACTTTCCTTGAATATACATAATTATCTGTTCTGTAAATCCAAAGGTAATATATTTTTAAAATAGTTTGTACATAAAGAAGAAAAAATAGTTTGGTTATTATATTTGTGAATATAATAAACACAGTGTCATTTTATATTCATTATATTTTTGTCCTGATTCCTTGTCAAGGCATTGATTTTACAAGTATTCTTGCTGTTGTTATTTGAAAGGCAGCACTGTAATTCTCACTTCTATGCTTTCATGATAGGCTGTGGCATCTCTGATTACAATGTGTCGTTTTCAAAGGACATGTAACAGACTTTCTAGCCAAAGTTTACATCCAGGATCAGCAAAACCGTCAGAACTGCACAAACCATAGAATACTGGAGCACTTGTCTCAATAACAGAAAACAAGATAAAAGGCTGATCACATGACTGCATGATAAATGACTGTGATAGCTTTTCCTCCATTTTGTTCTGATAGTAATAGGGATACG
This sequence comes from Baryphthengus martii, assembly GCA_013396935.1. Classification (NCBI taxonomy): domain Eukaryota; kingdom Metazoa; phylum Chordata; class Aves; order Coraciiformes; family Momotidae; genus Baryphthengus; species Baryphthengus martii. Next base: position 9,171 of record VWZK01014298.1, read on the forward strand.
AAGGTTGTACAGCCAGGTGACTGACTATTCATTGTATAATACAGTTAATGAGCTGCATTTGTGACATTAATATAATCTGTCTGGTTCATAATGTACTATAGCACATGCATTATTTCACTGAATGATTCATGGGATCTCTCTTATGTAGTAAAGCATTTTGTAAGGTAATAGATGAGATGGATTAGCTTGTGTTTCCCAGGATAATGTAGTTTTGTACATCACAAATATAATTGGCTTATAAGCCATCATATTTTATTAATCAGTGAGAATTATTTTGATGTCAGGTGTCCCTTCATTAATTAAACATTTCCTTTTCCTTATTATACAGTTTTAAGTATCTCCTAAACTTTTCTATTATTTACAGCCTTTCTTGTTACGTTATTTGTATGCACTCTTCTATAGTAAGATATTTAAATATTAGTTCATAGGAATCAAAAGTTATCTTTTAAAAAAAAATATAATTATATGTTGAGATTTTTTTTTCATTCATTCATTCATTCATTCATTCATTCATTCATTCATTCATAATACCTAGTCTAGATTGATTTCCTAATAAAATAGGTCTTGTCCTGAAATTTTACACTGATATGTCAGTGTCGGTTCCCTTTTCCCACCATTCTCAATCTGGTCTTGCAAGAATTTAAATTTCTTCAAGTTTTGTGAATATCAGTATCTAGTGAATGAGAAAGACACTGTAAGTAGTCTTACTATGATGAGAACTGAGATCCTCTTTTTCCATGATGAAATATATGGCTTGTTAATTAGCATTATCCCAAATCACCAAAAGGCATCATCTTTTTGTTGTAGAATTGCAGTTGGAGAGGCAAAAACAATTGGGTAATTTGAAAATAAAAAGAAAAGGACAAAGTAAGGGAGGGCAAAACAGGCCAATGCTAGGCAAAGGGAAAGAAGGTATTTTAGTGTAAGGGGCTTTTAGGAACCTGAACTCAAGTTATCACAGATATTTCTATTATGTGATAGAAAGCTGGGTCAGATAGAGCCTTGAGATACAACTGCTTTACTTGCATGGTAAAAAACATGTTCCTGTCTTCTGGGTATGATTTTTTTAAAACACAAAATTACAAATTGGAATACAGTAACTATAAGCAGAGGTCTGAGAACAACTCTGCTGCCAGTGTCCTACTGATTGTAGTTCTCTGTTTCGGTCCTGCACCCCAGTCTGAGAATGTACTTGGTCTGGTCATTGCTGCAAACTCTTGGAGAAGAGTACCCGCATGCTACTGGTTCCTTGCTTGTTTGTTTGTTTGTTTGTTTTCTATTTCTGTATGCCTAACATCAAATTTTCTCTGAATTACACATATTCCTCTTCTCTTTAGAATGACTTTAGTCTCTGGCTTCCTACCGGTTCATCCATTTAACTTAACCTAAATAGCAGAATTGGCAATTATCTTTCTTTTTGTTCAGTTGTGTTTTTAATGAACCACTGTACACAGTTCATGCATATAAATGCCTGGAAAGGAATCACAGCTAGACACAGACAGTCCAGGAGGTTCCTGCAGAGCATAGATGATAACTTTCTGGCACACATGGTGGAGGAACCAACAAGGAGAGGTGTGCTGCTGGACCTTGTATAGCAAAAAAGGAAGGTCTGATTGAGGATGTGAATTCAGATTGGGGGCAGCTTTGGCTGTGGTGACCATGAGATAATGAAGTTCGGATCCTAAGTGGAAAAGGTAGGACAATAAGTAGGATTACAACCCGTGTCTTAAGGAGACCTAACTTTGGCTTCTTCAAAGACCTTTTTGAAGAATCCCACAGGTTAGGACTCTAGAAGGTAGGGGGGTCCAAGAAAGCTCATTAGTTTTCAAGCACTGCTTCCTCCAAGCCCAAGATTGGTGCAGCCTTATGAGTAAAAAAAATCAAGTGGAGGAGGCAGAACACCTCTATCAATGAGCAAGGAGCAAGGAGCTTCTGGAAAAATTGTCACGGGAGAAGGAAGTTTACAGAATGTGAAAAAAAAGGACTGACCCCTTGGGAGAAATACAGGAACATTGCCAGAGTATGTAGGATGCAATGAGGAAGGCTAAGGCCCCCTTAAAATTAAATCTGTTAAGGGATGTCAAAAACAGCAAGAAGGGCTTCTTCAAGTACACCAGCAGAATGTGAGCACACTGCTGAATGAGGTGGATGCCCTGGTGACAGAGGATACAGTGAAGGCACAGTTACTGAATGCCTTCTTTGCTTCAGTCCTTATTGCTAAGACTGGCCCTTGGGAATCCCAGACCCTTGAGGTAAGACAGAGAGCCTGGAGAAAGGAAGACTCTCCTTTGATTGAGGAGGATTGGGTTAGAGATCCTCTGGGCAAACTGAACACAAAAATCCATAGGCTCTGATGGGATGCACTTATGAGCGTTGAGGGAACTGGCTGATGTTATTGCTAAGCCACTCTACATCATTTTTGAGAGACTAGAGAATAGGACAGGTGCCTGAGGACTGGAGGAAAGCCAATGTCACTCCAGTCTTTCAAAATGGCAAGAAGGAGGACCCAGGAAACTACAAGTCATTCAGCTTCACCTTCATCCCTAGAAATGTGGTGGAATAGCTAATTCTGGAGGTCATGTCTAAACATGTGGAGGAAAAGAAGATTATGAGGAGTAGTCAACATGGATCCACCAAGGGGAAATCATGCTTAAGTAATCTGATAGTTGGTGGTAGATGAGGGAAAAGAAGTGGATGTTGTCTACCTCAACTTCAGCAAGGCTTTTGACCTTTTTCTCCCATAACACCCTCATAGGTAAGCTTAGGTAAATATGGGTTAGATGAGTCAACAGTGAGGTGAATTGAGAACTGAGTAACAGAGCTCAGAGGGTTGTGGTCAGCAGTGCAGAGTCTAGTTGGAAGCCTGTAGCTAGTGGTATTTCCCAGGGATCAGTGATGGATCCAGTCTTGTTCATCGTATTTATCAGTGACCTGGATGAAGGAATGAAGTGTACTCTCAGCAAGTTTGCTGGTGATACGAAACTGGGAGGAGTGACTGACAAACCAGAAGGCTATGATTCCATTCAGTGAGACCTGAACAGGCTGGAGAGTTGTGTGAAGGGAAATCTAATGACGTACAAGAAGTGCAAGTGTAGAGTCCTGTACCTGGGGAGGAATAACCCTATGCACTAGTACAGGTAAGAGGTTGATCTGCTGGAAAGTGGCTGCATGGAGAAAGACCTGGTGGACAAGTAGTTAGCTGTTGCAGGTCGCTGGGCCATGGCCAGGCCCAGCCTCGGCCTGTGAAAACTCTGTCCTTGAAGTGATGGAGGAAAACAAGTTTGAGGAATTCACTGGCTGAGACAAGAATGTGGTTTGCAAGATAACTACTGCCTATGAGAATAGAAAAACTAACATATGGACAGGGGAGCTGAGCTAATAGCAGGAGACGAAGCAGCACGTGAACTGATAACAAGGGTATAAAAGCTTGAGCTGTAATAAATAAAGTGGCTTCTGCTTATAGCTCATATTGAGTGATTGGAGTCCATTTCCTCCTCCCGCAAATGGTGACCCCGACATGATGGGACAGTTAGGCATGAGCCAGCAGTGAGCTCTTGTGGCCAAGAAGGCCAATGGTATCCTGGGGTGCATTAAGAAGAGTGTGGCCAGCAGGTCAAGGAAGGTTCTCCTTCCCCTCTACTCTGTCCTAGTGAGGCCGCATCTGGAGTATAGTGTCTAGTTCTGGGCTCCTCAGTAGTAAAGTGATAAAGAACTCCTGAAGACAGTCCAGCAGAGGACTATGAGAATCATTAGGGGACTGGAACATCTCTCTTACGAGCAAAGTCTGAGACCTGGGTTTGTTTAGCCTGGAGAAGACCAACAGGGGATCTTATCAATGTTTATTAATATCTAAAGGGTGGATGTCAAAAGGATGGGGCCAGTCTCTTTTACAGTGGTGTCCAGTGATAGGACAAAGGGCAACAGGCACAACCTAGAACACAGGCAGTTCCACCTAATTATAAGGAAAAATGTCTTTCCTTTGAGCGTGACAGAGCACTGGACAGGCTGCTCAGAAAGGCTGTGGATTTTCCTTCTCTGGAGACTTTGGAAACCCACCTGGATGCATTCCTGTGCAATCTGATCTAGGCAAACCTTCTTTATGACAAGGGTTGGACTAGATAATCCTCAGAGGTTCATTCCAACTCCTAAGATTCTGTGGTTTTGCAGCATTCTGCGGTTTTGTAGCATTCTGCGCTTTTTTTCTTTTTTCTGTACCCATGATAATTATATCTGTGTGAGGAATATGGTAAGCTGTATCAATGAAAATCAGGCAGAATCACAATAACAGAATTATTGAGGCTGAAAAAGACCTCCGAGATCATCAAGTCCAGCCTATGACCTAATACCACCACATCACCTAGACCATGGCACTAAGTGCCACATCCAGTCTTTCCATAAACATCTTCAGGGATGGTGACTCTACCACTCCCGGAACAGTCCATTCCAGTGTTTAATCACCCTTTCCGTGAGGAAGTGCTTCCTAATATCCAACCTAAATCTCCCTTGGTGCAGCTTCAGGCAGTGCCCTCTCGCCCTGTTACCAGTTGCCTGGGAGAAGAGACCAACCTCCACCTAACTACAACTTCCCTTCAGGTAGTTGTAGAGAGTGATAAGGTCCCCACTTATCATTATGTTCTGTCATGATCTTTTTCATGGTTGTCATGATTTAATGGAACAAAAAGTCACATCTTCTAGAAATTCCTACTGAAAGTCTTTGGAGGCTCCCCAATTTCTGATTCTATGTTTCAAGTCTTGTTCTATCACTTACACTTAGCTAGTTCTTATATTAGGAATTTATAGGACTGTTACCCTATAAAGAAAATGCACATCATGACTTGACATATAGGGGCTATATAAGTGAAAAACATTTTAAAATAAATATTTAATCCACTCGTTTGTAGTGATACACACTTCTAAAGGACACACAGTGTAAGTTTATAGAATAATATTAAAATTTTAAGAAAAATTTTTTCGAGCTGTATTACCTCTATTTGATAAAACATACATTTTCAATAACATAATAGAATAGTCTGATTTCCATAGCACACAGTTAGGAGTTCTTTTATCTTATGACTTCACATAGAAGAAGAAAAAAGCAAGAGAGTAAACTCTTCATAGATATGTATAAATTACACAATTATCATCAGAAGAACAGCCTAAATAACAATTTGCTTACATTTTCTTCCATTGCAATTTTTAAATAACTACAGTATATCGAAAATACCAACTATGTCAAGAAATGAGATTCCACTTAATGATGGCACATTGCATTGTATATTTGCATACTATGTAATTTTTTGAACCCTAGCCCCAAAATGAAAATTCACAAATGTATACATTACCCATATTTTTAGCCAGCTAGTAAACCCAACCTTCGCCTTAGTTTCTTCAGTAGAATAGACAGAAAGTAAGTTTAATAGCATTTCCAGAGGTTAACATACCCAGCCTTTGGTGAACCAACTTGTAAAGTGAATAAGTTCCAGAATAAAGAATGCTCGCAGAGAATTGCTCTTTCACTTTACTACTCTTAAAAAACCTTTCATTTTGGGGGAAGCAAGTGGGGACTTGTAAAGAAAGAGGAGTCCAAGTTAGACTTCAGAAGCAACTTGCTATCTGATTTGGCCTAAGAAATTTTATTTTTAGATCTTATGCTTCTGGGAGCAGGGACTAACTTCTGTTCCACATTTTCAAAAAAAAAAAAAAAAAAAGAGGTCTTATGCATTAATGGAGACAACTGTGGGTTCAAACTCCCAGTTGAAGTAAAGTCTTCCATTCTCCCACAAAAAGTTACCCCTCTCCTCAGCAGTTTTGATTCATTTTCTAATGGTATATATATGTGATTCTTCTCCTCTTGTACTGGTACTGGCTTTTTTTTGTATTCAGCTCTGGGGGAAATGACTTTTCCTTTACTTAGATATGTGATTTATTCAGAGAGGCTTGACAGCCACCAGTGAGATTTTTTAAATTTTATTTTTTTTTTTTAAAGTAAATCTTAGCTTTTCATTTCTTTCCCTTGTCACATCTTTTTCCAGGGAAAAGTAAAATGAAATAAAACAAGAGAAAAGTCTAAATTTTTTCTTAATGGTTTTATCTTCTTTTTTTTAATTTTTTTTTTATCCCTTTCCTGTAGTTGGAATGATTTTGCAGGTGAAACAGACTTCATGAAATGATCTATTTAAGCATTTCAGTTTGAAATGTTATTTAGAAGACAGTTCCTTTCTGGAATAACTGCAATTGGCATGCTGAAATGTGAACATTTTCTTTTACAGAAAGGAAATAACGTATTGGGGTTTTGTTTTATTTTTTCTTTATTCAGTAAGATACTGGAGAACTTATTTAACTTAATATCTATTTGATTGAATTTTTAATAAAAATTGTACTGATGTATCAATTGGTAATTCATTTCTGCATGTGATAATAGTTTATTGTCATTGATAAATGGGGTTTTCTGATATTACAATTAAGGACAAAAACATTCACCATATTAATTGACTAAATGAAAACCAGAATTACTGGATTTTCAGTCAGCGACTGACAATTATCAAGTTAATGGTAAAGGGTAATACATTAGGATGATATCAGGTTAAAAAAAAAGTTATAAAAGAAAATAATATTTTTGTCATTAAAAGGCAGAAATAACCATTAACTGAGTCTCCTCATATGTCATCCACTGATAGCAAAAACACGCCTACGTAATAGGCTATTATTTTCCGGTGGGAGGTGCTTTTTGACCCAGCCTCGTGGACAACGTTCTAGGTAGAAGTTCTTTGCCTATAAAAAGCTGATTAACATGATCCGTTTTGACTTTTTAATAGCACTGCATTTCTAAGGTTCAGGTTCCTGTATTTTATGTACTGGACATGTCTTATAATGATTTTCTTTGTTCTCTAGGAATAATTTTGTATGTCTCAATGTAAACTAAAGATTCTGCCTGACAACCAGAAAGCAGAATAAGTTAACTAAAAGGAAAGGCTCTCATCCTAGGATATCCTTCGCCATTACTGGCAGATTTAATCGCTGCCTTCTATGCTAAGAGTACATGATTTGTGATACTTGTGATATATACAGCTTTAAAACTTACCCAGAGGGAGAAATCCCCTAGTTGACTCATGTCTTCTGTACCTTTAGTGGGGTTACTGTTCTTTCCTACACATTTCCTGTAAACGCACACATGTAATTCATAGGCTTGTACTTTAAATTCCACTGAAATATTCCAAGGCATGCTCCAGTCTATTGAAATACCATTAAAGAAAGGGACAGTAATAGATAACTTCTGAAGAAAATTACATGTGCAGTGTCTTCCAGGATCACAACTAAAGGAAAGCTACAAGTGCTGCAGCCAAGACCAAACTGTTCCTGGATGTGCACAGATGGAGAACTTCAGGAAGCCAGAGAAACTCAGAAACTAAGTTGCTTAAAGACCTGACAATTAGGTAGAAGCTGAGGGTTGTCTTTCAAAGTATCAGGTTGTGTTTCATATTCCTAATCTTACTATAAATTGTACATACAGGCACTCACTTCTTGCCTGGATTTGGGCCAGTGTCATTATTCTGTATTGGTTCTTACTTGTATTCTGCTATAATAGTCTTTACACTTCTTAAATGCAAAAGCACAGTTACACTAGCCAGATCAATAAAGACACCAAATACATTGAACTTTAAACACACACTGACAGTACTCTCTGTAATTTACTGAAATATAAAAAATCTCATTGTCTCCCAGAACTTTAGATGTTTCAGGTTCTGATTCGCAGTCCCATTAACAGTGACTTTAAGATTAGTGAAACAATTTGTATCATTAAGGGGTCTATGGAGTTATAGACTTCAGAGATCAGTTTTTCAGAGTCTGCAACTTTTTTAGTTTTTGATCCATTACTTAGCCAATGATACGAAGAATGATATTTTTTCATTTGCAAATGACAAAAGAGTAAGAGACCAGTTAACATAGGGAAGATACATCTTTAAAGAGCTGGAGGAAATGAGGAATATTCTTTCAATAAACAAAACTGCAGAATAAAGAATCAAGACTGAAAAAGAAATTGAAGGGTGACTGACTGCTAAATTAAAAGATATTACAGCATCTGACCTTGAGAAAATTTGTGTGCAGTCGTGGAGAAATCCCTAAAGTCTTCGTATCAACTTGCCACTGCACGAAGTAGACACTAAATTGTATTGTTTGAGGGGTACAAAATAAATTACAAAAAGTTGAAGCAGTGATGCATGAAGCTCTGACTACATCCCCCATAGTAATTTTTTTGTGCTGGTCATCAGTGCGTCTTTTCATATTAATCAGCATAGTTTAGTTTTTTTTCTTCTAGAAGACTACTATGAAAAGCATGTACAGCTGATACAAATATGATCAAGCTTTGGTTATGAATATAAGCTGAAAAATACTATGTACCAAAAAGAGACCATATGAAGTTAATGCTTGGAATTACAGAAGGAATAAAAATATACTGTTCTTTTCTGTATAAACAGACAGTAACTTAGGAATGTGATTCAAAGGAAAGTGTCAGCAAAATTCACAAATTATATAAAAGATGGGACAGTATAAAGCACAAGGAATGTGCATTATTGGAAGAAAGTCAGGCAGAAAAAGGGGTAGAACTCTTGTGTATCATATCTCTTCCAATTAAGCTCTATGATTTAACTATTTTCTTAATAGTGGAAATCTTTTCTAAATGTGTTACGGAAGTCCAGCTCTCCTGGATGTGCTTATCTGCCAAAATCAATGATGACTAGGTCTATTATTCATGTATTTTATATGTCTGAATTGAGAAATTGTACTTACAGTCTGAGTTTAGTACCTAATTTCACAGTGAAGGGAAGTCTGACGGAGGGATTACTTAAACCGCAGGATAAGATACAGTAAAGAAACTTTCTCTGAAATTCTACCTCTGCATAAGTACCTATATGAAACTTTTATTTCTTGCTGCAAACTAATTTGTAGACATATGTGGTTAGGAACAGGCAGTGCCTAAAAAAAAAGAAGTTGGTCATCTATACTTGAATATACATTTATGTGTGTGCAAGTTTGTGCTAGTGCTAGACAGCAGGCTCAGAACTGGGAGAACAAAGGATTTAAATCCTCTTCATCCTGAGAGGCTTTAATCTAAAGCTGTCATATCTGCAGCCATCTGGTAACAGAAGGAGGTTCAGCCCTCTAGAAGGAGGAACTGCCCTCTAGTTCAAGCACTGAAGTTCAGCTATAGCAGAAAGAAAAGGAGAAATCAGGGAGCAGGTTCAAGACCTCACAGGGAAAAGAAAAAAACAAAAGTGCATTTGTCCATACAAACACTGAATGGTAGCTAAAAATGGGAAGAATGCTTACACAGAATGAATGCATGAACAGTAATTCCATCAAAATTTAGCAATAAGGAACGGAGAGGTTAAGTATAAGGTGCATTTCAGGCAGATTCTTTCTATTATTAATTTATTTGCTTTTTCATATCCTGTGTTTAGTCACTAGCTTCACCTCAAAAATTTTACAGGAGATGTCTGCATATTCAATAGTGCAATATCTAGCTGAAAGCTATTAAATTAATCTTGGGTAACTTTGTGGGGGTAAATTTCCACTAAATTAATTCTTGGGTAACTTTGTGGGGGTAAATTTCCACTAAATTAATTCCTCCACTTAGAAAAAAGTTTGCAACCATAATTTTCTGACACTAGATATTATAGAGGTCAATAGTTGAATACTAGGCAGTGACTGCTACCAGAGAGACTGAAGGAACAATGAAAAAGATGGGACCATGCATATTCCACATCTTGGACACTGACAAGGTCTAAACTGAATTTGTCTATGATACAGCTTGAGATGAAACTCTGAAATAATGGTAGGCTTCATCTTGTCCTTAGTTCTTGTGAAAGCTCTCTGAATTTAACGGAATTGCATGAGCTATATGTAAAGGTACTACCTGTCACAAAAAAAATAGAGATTGTACTTAGAGATACAATTCCTAATTTCACTCATAAACACCTTATAGTTCAACTTCCAGAATGTTATCCTGTGTGCCTTTATCTTAATTAACCTTTGATAACAAATCTAACCAAAACAGCATGAGGAAAATAAAGAGCAACAAAAAAAAAATCCACCCCAAATTACACTCATACACTCTTGCTTATGTCAATTATTTTTCATAAATGCATGTGAAAATTCATTCAAAGACCATTGTGGGTTTAAAATATTTTTTTTTTCATAAGGATTCTATGGAGGTTTCTTGAAAACTATTATACATATATCTGGTTATTCGCTTGTAGTAAAAAAATCAGAGTGTATTTCCTTCTGGCTCGGATATCTGGCTTATTAAGTTCAGTAAAACTCTGGATGAAAGTTTACTTATTTTCTTCAATGTGGTTTCCCAGCTGTTTATAAAAGCAGACACTGTCGACTGTATGCATATAACTGTGAACAGTTTGGTCTTTCAGTTGGCACTTAGATACCAATTTTAAATGACTGGGGTAATTATTTCTATCTATTATTTTCTATTTTAATATCTCAGTAGTACACACAACACATGATTGGAATGGGCTTGATTCTATCAGCACAAAATAAATCCTATTTCTTACTCTATATGACTTATCAATAAATCAGAAAGGTAACAAAAAGGAACCATTTTATGACTGAAATAATGAGCTGATACACTTCTGATACAGAAGAACTAAAACTTCAGGGTACTATGGAACATCTTTTTTCATAGTTGTTTTTTTCAGGGTAGAAGTGTACCTCAGATAAAAAAAGCTGAAATTCAGCATGGTACAACTGTCCAGTTCAAAAGATACATTGAACAGCATAAACTCACCTAGTATTTGTCACAGAAGTTTACCTGAAGTTTGAATATTGTGCACAGTTAATGATGGCTACTGCAAGTTCATTTTCGCTTAATGATTTTTAGTCAATGCTGTGCTAGTATTTCCTACCATATGCATTGTTTCATTTGGAAGAAGTTTGCAAGATAATTTCTGACTAGAGCTGAGAAAAGCTAAGAAGAAATTACAATTTAATAAAAATCATTGATTAATGAATGATTCCCTTTAAGCTGTCAACTGAAACATCTCAAAGACATGCAGGAAATTGACCTCGTAACTCTAGAAACAAAATAGACAGAAGAGACACGTTTTTAAATGATATTATTTAATATACTCAAGTGCCACAAATTAGGAAAGTAAAACAAAAAACAACAAACAAACCCACAACAAAACATAACATGAAACCAAAACCAAAACCAAACAGCTAAGAAAATTAAAGGGAACTAACATTTAGGAATAGATAGCATTTTAATTAGAAACTGTCTCTTGTCTCTAAAAAAAACAACCCCAAACACCTCAAGAAAAGTGTTTTTCTTATGTTACCATACATGAGCATCCAACTTACTTTTCTCAGATGCAAAGCACAACTGAGCATGTTACTGAGTCTCTAAGAAAGCTGTTCTTCAGAACTTAGTAGATGGCATACTGACATATGGTATATTCACATACACATAAGTTAACTGGGACCATAACGTTTCAATCAGAAGTAAAAACATACAGATCCATATTTAGGAGAGTTGCCTTTTTGCTGTCAAGGTGAATGTTAACATTTTGCTCTGTTGGCACTTATTCCGTGACATCCTAACTTTTCTTTTGGATATCTGATAAAATATTTTCTGCCCGATAAACATAAACTCCTTTATTGCCCAAGTGAAAATGTAATCTGTGTCTTTTAAAGTAACATGTTTTATCACCTATTATCCTAATGCTCATTGTTTGCATTCAGGACTTAATTCTTGTGCAGCACAGAAAATACCAGAAGAAAACTGAAGCCTTTGAGTGAACATCTTCTATTCTGTTTCAAAGGACAGAGAAAGAAAAAAATGTAGTGAACAAATTCAGAAGAGCGTTCAAACCACAAACTACAAATGAAGAACCATAACAAAAAAGTAATATTTTGTAATCTTTTAGGCTTCAGTGAAGCCTAACCTGGGTTTCTGTGCACTTGAGTAGCCTTGTGTTGCACTCCTGCTTTGCTGTGCCGCAACGCATTCTTTTTCAAATTTTAGAGACCTGACTCTCGATCCACATCACAGTACAGTGATTTCAGGTCTGACTTACTACAACACCATGACTGCTTACTGTTATGCAGTTTCAGCTGCAGACAGAAGAGTTCTGATTTTAATCAATGTAATATCCTATTCATCTAATAGCGTTACTAACACAGTGTGACTCCTTGCTTGTAGAGCTCTAAATAATACATTGGATGCAGGTGTTTGTGAGTGTGTTTGTGTGTTGTGGTTTGTCAATCTTACACAAGGTCTCAAATATCTGCAAGGTGTTCTTAAAATATTTAATACAGGTTTTTAATGTTTTATTACAAAATAAACTAAACTATGGTCATAGCAATATCCAAACGAATGAGTTAAAAGAGTTAGGAACAGTCAGGTATCTAAATGTGAAATAAATGTGGAAAATACAAGGAATGAGAGCATACTAACAAATACAATGTATGCAGGACCACCATCCTTTGGCACTGAGGTTACTAAATTCTCCTGTCATATGAATGAAAGCTATACCCCAACTGCATTTCAAGAGTAGTCTCTGAGCCATGCTACCTTGACTGTGCCTTGTAATTCTCTGAGTAAGTGCTACCTGGCCAACACCAAATCCAGGCCATTTTATTGGTATAACAAGTTAGGTGATTGGTTCCCGTGCTCTAGGAATTCTGTGGCATTTTTGGTTTATTGTGATAAACAATGGCATAGCTACAGACAACATAATTAAATAAAAGAATATTGTTAAGCTTTTCTGTTTCTTTTATTAGCTACATTTTCTTCATATGAAAGAAGTAAAGAACAACAACCAATAGTATAGCCAAAAGACAGTCTATTTACTAGCATCAGAGAGAAATATTAAATTGGAAATAGAAAACACAGAGCAGGGGAATTTTGCAAGTCATTGCAGTTTCTAGCATACAGTATTTTTGCACATACTGTGATTATTATTTTCTTGCTACATGTATAGGAAATGCAATGTCCCCTGTTTTTTCCACAGAACAGGTAGTATAGGAAATAATGATCTGTTATGATAGTTCAACTATGACTGAATTAATAAGCTAATTTCACTAAGCTAGCCTACCTATGCAAGTCCTTGTGCTGTGTCCTGGCCATAGGTCCATGTCATTTCTCTTGTATAAAAATGATTTAAATCACTGTTTCTATCGAGATAACCTCTCCTATGACATCTCATCTTACACAAATAGCTCTAGCACACTGACCTATAGTGCCATCCTTTCGGTTGCAATTTAACAGCAATTTTAGACTGTATCTCACTATTGCAAAAGCCTTCCTTTGAAAATCTTTCTGACTCATGGTTATCATGCTATCAAAATGCAACTACTGCTTCAGCTGGTGCAGACTTACTGAGCTACTTTTGACCTAGAACTGATACTGTCACAGCAATGGGGAAGACCCCACAAAAGAAAAACAGAAGAAATAAATCATCTTCCTCTTTATTGTGGCTCTGAGGTTGACTTTGAGTAGCTTAAAATAGACAGGAAAATAGTCTGCATAAAATTTAGCACTTTCTGCACTTTTTGAAAATTCTCTCAGGATCGGCTGTTGAGGTCCTTGATGTAAGAGCAAGCAGGCATCAAAAAGTTTTGTATTTGTTTCTATTTTGATCAGTAGTTCAAGGAAGTTTTTAATATTATACTTATTAATCCAGTGAAATTAAAATTTTTAATCTGTTATTTGACATATAATATTATTTTGTCTGTTGAAATGTACATAATTATGAAGCGAGAAGCTGCAAAACTAAGTCCCATTATCTTAACTTTTTCTTTTCATAGAGGCCCATCTGAACTCTTACATGTTCTAGTACCTTGTCAACTCTTTCATTTACTACATCAGTTGAGAAGAAGGATATTCCTCTTCTGTTGGAGCCCAAGTGTTTGTAGGTATTTCACTTCCTTATATACCCAAAAATCTCAAAAAAATAAAGATAAAGTTTGGTCAATATTGTCAGAATGTCATTTTTTTTTGTTTTGGGGCTTTCCTTGTGCACGGATGGAGATAGGGTAACTATAAAGCTGTATATCACAAAGTGGTTAATTACAGTACCGCTAGGTGAAACAGCATACTGACCTAAGCCCGCATGCTGGGGACAGTGTCACAGGGGAACACAACAGTTTAGAAAACAAGACATTAGCACACCATGTGTTAACATTCTTGACTGATCACAGTCATCTAATTCCTCATCAGTAAGCCAATGGAATTGTGACTAATTAGCCCTCTGTCTTTTATCAAAGAAGTGCAATGTCAGAGACCAGTGAAGGCTGACTGCTCCTTAAGGGACATGGAGCTGAGGAAGCTCCCCATGGCCAGACCAGATTAAGCAGATGTCTGAGCCAGGGGACCAGGCACGCCCAGGGTTGGAAGCCAGGCTCAGTTAACAACCCAGACTACCAGATGACTACGACTGCAACGATGATGATGATGATGATGATGGAGGGTAGGAACTGGACTGGGATGTCAGCCTGTGAGTGGGGTCAGGATCAGGCTTGGTGAGAATAACCACCAGCCACCCCTGGAAGGAGTGTGGAAACCAGGAATGTTGGCCCTGGGGGCTGAAATGGGGCCCTGGGTCATGGGCAGGCTCAAGGAAGGGTGCCCTCAGGGACCTGACAGTCAAGACAGTAGTTCATAGAAACAGGTTATGCTCAAACATAACACGAAATGAATTAACTTGCAAAGTGTTTTCAGTGTCAAGTGGTATTAATTATTTTTTTCTTTTGAAATAGTATAGCTCGAATATTTTTATCAACTTATTTTGAGACAAAATCTTAGTATCTGTTAGAGTCTTGATAAATGTTATTTAAGATTTGTACTTCAAGGTAAGCATTGTTATACTGACTGTGTCTTTTCTGTAGGAAAAAAAAAAAAAGAACGCTTCTGAATATTAAACCCCTGACGAATCCTAATTCAGTAGAAGTATTCATGTGATAAAAGTAAAAAATTGGTAATAAGACACAAATATCCTGGACAAAAATAAGAAAAAAGTGCACCAAAAAAATAAATGAATTAAAAAACAGATAAAATGTAAAGAAGCATGAGAGTCTCATTTGACTATGAATGTAAATTTAACATCGTTGATCAGGAATAACATCAGAAGAATTGCACAACTGTGAATTACAGATCCCCAAGAAATGGATTTCTACTTTAGTGAGTAGGAGAATGAAACAGTTCAGATATGCTGAGCGAAAAAATTCTGAATATAGTAAGAAAGCAGACGACTCCTAGCTACCAATTAAGGGAGAAATAGGCAGACAGAGTTCTAATGAAAATAAAACATTCAAAATGCATGAAGACATTAAATAACCTTTTGAAGCATGTTATGCATTCTAGCAAAATATATTTGCAGAACAGGAAGATTCAGATAAGAGCAATAAAATGTCAACATTTGTGAATAACCTCCAAAGTATTTCAAAGTTAGACAGAGCTTAAAACCCCCATAGAAAACTTCAGAAACACTGGCACCTTTTTCGTGTGCCAGCACTGACATTGGAGATTTTTACTCCTTTCATTTTTCCTTTCCTCTTTCTTTTACCTTCTTTTTCTCTTTCCCACCTATTTTTCCTTCTTTTTTTCTTGCCCTGATTTAAAATATGCCAAGTGCATTATTACCAAAATAATGCATTCCTCCATATATAGAAATGAACACCATTTTACTTAATCTAAAGGATCTTGGTTTAAGTGAGATATTCATTAATCAAATGAAACCCTTAGCTATTCTTCTATTAATTAGTACTAATTTAGTAATCTCCCAATCAACAACCTCATTAATGCAGGATCAGTTACCCTTGAGCTCCTTATCTTGCTTATTACTTTTTACCTAATGCTTATATGCATAGAGAAAGATTTGGATTTCATTAACAGGAACGCAGTTACGTACTAAAATATACATACAGATGGAACTAGAGGACTTTAGGTGCAGTATAACTGGGAATAGTTTTGTCATTTACAAATTTCTTCCTATTTAGGACTTCATCACACTGATTACTTCTCACTCTTTCCACTAAAAGCTGGGTTTTCAATTTTTCACTATTTGTTTCTTCTTTCTCTGTTTACACACACCTAAGTATTTACAGTAGACCCATAAACCCTGGCTTTCCTAGTCACTTTCCGGGAAAGCCTTACAAGCTATATATCTGAGTTCCTATTTATCCCATGCTCTATTCACACATGTCCATGTCACTGTCTCCATTTATTTTAGCAGACATTAAACAAAGAAAAATTATATTATATTGTGTTATATTATATTCTGTTGTATTGTTATGCTATAGATATGATATGATATGATATGATATGATATGATATGATATGATATGATATGATATGATATGATATGATATGATATGATATTTCTAAAGGATACTGCAAACAGAACTGTAATCACATTGCTCATTCTCCTGGTGATGTGAGATTTTAGATAGAAATATTGACAAAGGTCATGCAGTCCCTGGTCACATTTGGGAGTGATTTTTTTTTCTAGTGAGCCCTCTGAGTCTCACTGTCTACATCATCAGACCAGTAAAGATGTATTTGTAGGAACAGAACTAGAGTAGGGAGAATCTACTCCTCTGTGTGAACTCTTTTCAAGACTACAAAGGAAGAGTGACACAAAGTAAGTTTCCTCTATGCTAAGTCTATTGCAGACACTCAGAAAGTCTTGCATCTACTGGGAATGCCTGTGTGAAGAAAATAAAGGCACGTACATTTTTAATAAGAGGAAGCAAAGCTAACAATTGTTATTTTAGCACTGCCTGCCAAATTACAGAAAGTATCATTCAAGTCAGGTTTTCAAAAAGAACAGAACTTTTTATTATTCGTTTTTTCACTAACCTGACAGCCTTGTACCAAAAGAGAACTTGACTCACAATAAATTTAAAGGAAGAACAAATAAGGCTAGACAGTTACAGTATAACTCTCTGGAAAAGAACATTCAGGGGTTTTAGGGAGATAGAAGCATGCTGGAAACACTGACAGTTCCTAAAGAAAGCAAAGTCAACAAGGGCAAAGACTCAAAGAAGAAGCACCAGTGTGAGGCAAGAAAAGGTCAAAAGTTCTGACATTCACTCTTAAGTGAACACACCTGGAAGGAAGTTTCCTTTGATATTAAAACAGATTGATTAGAGTTTGTCAGAATGTATGCAGCAAAGCAGCAAAGACCCAGTGATGTTTTATAAGAGGGACTTTTGAGGTCAGCTATTACAATACTGCATCTTTGTGCTGTATACCTGACTGGAGAAATACAGCAGAAACTGCTTTAAGCATCGACATGCACTTTGGCTAGCTTAGAAGAAAAATAGAGGGAATACATGAAAAGGATCCTTAGGATTTACAGTATTAATCTCCGCAGAAAATATTATACTTAATAAAGTAATATGAAATTTTTGCATGTTTGTCATAACTTAATACTTTGATAAAATTAGACATCCAGAAATTACCATGTTCTCAGGTACTGGTCCTTCAGAACAGCAGAGACATAGTCTTGAGGATCCTGCTTAAAAAAACCCCACTATTCCAGTAATCAGTGATATATGTCATTTTTTTGAAGATTATAAGACCTAGACTCTAGTAACATTTTTAAGCTATAACTGTTTCTTAGTACACATTTGCCCAATATTCACAATGTTGAAATGCAGTCAGGTGATACAGCCACAGGCTTAGGCTGTACTCCAGACATGCAGACTCCAGAAGTGAATTGCATTTTATTTCTGTGGGGCCAGTTAAGTGAAGCTCAAACTCTACTGTTGCTGAGCCCATCCCATTGAGATTCAGAAAGTAACTACTTCAAGAGCAGCCTGTGCTTCTCCCTGCATATAAATGAAGCATTGCTAGGAAGTAAAAAAAGGTTTTTCCTCAACATCTATCAGACAGGAAGATCACATAAAATACATCTCAATTGGACAGCAAATATATTTTTTTTCTACATTGATTTAAAGAAAAATTTTCCTAATTTTTTTGTTTGTGGTTTGTTGTTTGGCTGGTTTTTTTTCTAATAATTGTCATATAATGGCACAATGATGATATTCTATCAAATATCTCTGTGATTGTTATCACTGAGGATGTTAATTTACCTTATTATGCATGTGCTGGTAATAATGCCTGATCCTTTTTTGTTTGCTGTGACAGGGATTGGACTGCTGAGGGGTTTTATTCTCCATATTAAACTGCGTGGAAAATAAATACTTAAAGGCCAAAGGGTGCTACTGATGGTGATATTTAAATAAAACCACAGAGGACTCAAGTGAATCTGTGAAATGTTACTACATTCTTTCAAAATGAAATAATGTTGGTTTTGTCATTTGAAAGGCAGAATATAATTTCTGAGATTTGTCCTTGGATCAAAACTCTGAAGGCCTACCTTTGGTCTCTCCTTTTAAAAAAATACTGTATTTGGTGGCTTATTTGACAAAAGTTCTGGTGCTTTCACTTTACTACTACTAGGTGCTATTTCCCTAACTACCACATCCCTAACTACCACATCCCCAGCTGTCCTTTGGTTTAATTGAGCATGTTCTCCTTAGGCTTACATAGTCAAATAAATGATCACTGTGATTAAGATCTGTGTGATCTATGTTTAAAAACAAAATATTTGAATCTCTTCCTTGATCTTTATCATGATCTATACAAAACCTTGCATCTGTTTATCACAGCACTAAATATTAGTGACTGTTTGTACCCCTGCAGTATTATACGCTATTATATCTTATGTCTTAATGCTACTTACTATAATTTGAAAAATATTTGAAAGTTACCGTCTGTATTATGTAACGCTTATTGCTATATTGATTAATTGTACTAGTTAAAAAGACCAGAATATGCACAGATTAAATATGTTTTGCTGTGCTTGTTCTGGAGTCAAGGTTCTGATCTGCAGAAAATTCAAATGCATGGAAAACAATGATAAAAGCCGTGCATCGTAACAGACACTTGAGAAAAAAAAGTAAATTGAGATGAAGTGTGAGCAGTTTCATTGTGAAGCTGCACAATAGCTGAAGTTTGTCAGGTAAGGATTGCTTTTGCAGGAGAACATTCTACAAACTCCAAGCCAGCAAAACAAATGCAGACTACTTTTTCAAGGAATATATGTATGAGCTTAATAAATGACATCTTCCCAAGTCATCTTGCCACATGGAAATATTGTTCCAATATATTAAGATTATTAAGGGATAGGAGCATAAAATCTATATTAGCTGAATAACAACTAGACATTGGATAAGATTCTTTATCCATACTGGTTTGAGTTCTCAAAAGTAAAAGACACTAACAACAAAAAGATGTCTCTCATTCCAAAACAGATTTGTATATTAAAAAACAAATAATATGAGAATAAGCATTTATGTAGTTTGCAAACATCTAACTGAGGTCATGCTATAGGCAGTGACTACAGGGCCTTGGGAAAAAAAGATCTAGTTTATTCATTTGAAAGAAGAGACTATGTTGGGAGTTGCCAAACCTGATAGCTGAATAGCCATGAGATTACCATAGCACCACACTTCAGGGACAGCCAGTATATGGGCTGAGCATAAACACAATACATATATATATCTGTATGTGGGCACCCATATAGATGAACACCGACAGAAGGTACGTCACTCATACAGGCACGAAAACCACCAAGAGCCTCATCCTCCTTCTGTCTGGTTGATCAGGATGAAAGCCCATTCATCAAAAAGGTGTACAATGTGGATCCCTCCAGCAGTTGTGCTCAGACACTGTCTCCCCAGCTGCTGGCACCTGGACTTACCAGCCACCAAAGCCACAGCCCCATTCTTCTTGCTGGTGTTCAGACTTACATACAAACCATGGATCCCCTTCAGTAACTGGACTTAGACAGTCATTTTACCCAGTGTATGTCCCTTAGACCTCTAGATGAGTCCAAACACACACATGCAAATGGATGTCTCTCATAGTTGATCCACAACCACGACTTTATCAGTAGCTGACTCTCAGACCCCACAGTCTCTTCAGGAACTGTCCTGGACTCCCTAGTCCCTCCAGTAGCCAACTCTCAGACCTGTTGATCTCTCCATTACCAACACAGCCTCATGACCTCACCAATACCTGGCTCCCAAGCCTCTTCTACTTGCTGGGTATTTTAATTCTGCTATGAAGTAGATAAGAAAACAGCTTTGGAATATATAATATAAAAATATCTTTCTTTTTTTTTTTTTCCCCCCTCCTCTTTACAGTAAAACAAGAACTACGTAAGATTTGGAAATTAGTGGAAATTAGTCTGATGGAAATTAGTATATTTATTCCTATAGTACTTTTTAGCTCTGCTAGAAACTGGATAAGCTCAGTTTCAGAAAATGCTGTTTTCTTCCTATTTCTCTCTAGCGTGGTAAAAACAAATAGCAAAACCTTTCAGTAATACCTCTTGTTACTCTTTCAGTAATACCTTCCTGCCCAATTTTGTGATTCTGTGTTTTCACCTGATCGTAAGAGCATTAATTTTTTTAAAATCCTCATCTGAACTCATATTCTTGCTCTTGTGAGGTTTTCTCGTCAGTAATTGCTATCAATGCACAAAGTAAGAAGTTTTAAAAAAATCACCCAGGTACTTTTTTTATTCCTTGTGTACTTGGGCTCATTTAGTTTTGTATTTTTTTCAATAAAAGAATTTTTGTTGCATTTGCAGTAGCACATGGATCTTAAATCTCTTAAAACCTCTTTAAAAATCACAACTGGAGAAGAGTTTCTGTAGAGACTGATTTAATCTTTCTTCCCTTTCCCATTCCTTCCTTGTTCTTTTTACCCTCCTTCCTCTTCCTCCTCCCCCCTCTCTTTTACTCCTTAAGTGATTGGATTATGTGATAATAAAGAGCTGTTTTAAGGATCATAGCATTTTATGTTGAATAGAACTGATTATTATATCAAGTGTATTATTATCAATTATTAATTGATTATCTCAAACATTTGACATATCAATAAAGTTTTTTATTCATGTTCTGGTGCTGTTCTATGTTTATATTGGAGCTGAACTTGATCCAATATTTGTAATCTATCTGAAGAACACAAGTTCTGACAGAGGGAAAGCGCACAGAAAAGTGTCAACTTCAGAGAGATGTTAGCAACACTGGTGAGAAAAAAGATGATTCACAAGTCCTTGAGAACTTTTCATCTAAGTAATGTTCTTGGCAGGGTGAATACTTGTCTGGTTTTGAGAATCGACAAATGACTTTGAAGTTTAACCAGGGTCCAGACTGCTCAATGTAGAATATATTATTACTTACTATTCTCTATAATGGAAGAATTGCTGCTTGAACGGTTTCCTTAGCTTAATCAACAGATCAATTTTCCATAATTTTCTAGTGCCAGAACAATTTACATTTATACTCTAACTTTACTTCATTGTTCTCCACAAGTTAGATGCAGCCTTGACTTTTCTTTGTTACCATCATATATATACTAAATTCATGTATGTCATTAGTGCTTACATCCACTTCCGGTTTGACTTTAAACTTGAGGTATTTTAAAATATTGCTATGAATGTGATTTTATAGATAAGCCAAGTGCTCTTGCCTTGCATAATGTGCGAAGAGAGAAACATCTGTGCAGCACCAATATATTTTTTTAATATGTTCTTGTGTCTTTGATTAAACTATGTCTTCTGGCAAAGAATGAAAAATATCAGGGGAAAAAAAAAAGAGATGTTTCACTAGGTTTAAAATGAAAAGCAATCTCAGACATTAGTGTGTAACAGCAGTTTAGACTGCTGGCTATTTTACAATTGCTGTGACAACACCTTAATCGATCATAAAGCCTTATAAGCAATATCATAGACTTTCACTGCATTTATTCACTATGACCCTCAGAGGTACAAATGACACATGAAGAAAGAGGCCATCAGTATGGCAAGATATGGTAATTTTAAGCTACAATTTGGCCGTAGGACTACAGATTGTTTGGGGAGTCGATACCCTCCATAAAATAATTTGAGGCACTTGGATCTGCTTTCTTTTATGGTGTTCTTTGCTGTGTTGGTTACGGATGGCTGCACAGCACAGAGTTACTTAGAATAGCTATATTTGTTATATTATGCTTCCAGACAAGTACATCCCCAACTTATATATGGGATGGGAAAAATGTATTTAAAGAGACATAAAGCCTTCCCACATCTTACTCCCTATCGTCCTAGAGTCTTCTAGAGTCCTGTATCTTTCTAAAATATGTAGAAACTACAGAGAGAAGGATGTTCTTAATACACAATTCCTTCTCATGTTGTCGTACTTCAGTAGATGGACATTTTTAAATATGCTCGTTAAATTTTCATGGTGCTGATCTGCCTCTCATACACAAAGGTACACAAACAGATTGCTAACCGATAACTTGTTTTGGCAGCCGCATTTGCTTCCTTTCATATTTATTATCCACTTAGATTATTATGCTGCTTCTAAGTTTCATATATTCTGATTTCTCTACACAGAGATCTTAGAATGGTTTTGTCTGCACTGAATTTAATTTGTCTACAGTATGTAGACATGTATTCATTACGTATTCATTTTCCAGATTTCATTTTTCTAGTTTAAATTAGCTTTTTTTTCTGTGTTTTCTAAGAAGTCCAAAAGAATAATGTAAAGACTACCTCCACCTGCATCAGTTGTTCCTGTAGCAGCTTCAGTAATTGTATCAGTAACATTTCTAAAAAGTACATCTTCTACTGTTAGAAATCATTGCACTTCAACTCCCAGTTACTGGATTTTTTCATATGTCTTTCTGCTATAATACAGATCCCTTGATGTGAAAGCCCTTTCTCAGCATAGTGAATGCACCAAGTGACAGAAATCTGAATTACAGCCTATAGCTGTTTTGTCTTTGGACCTATCAGCACAAACATTTCATTTGCTAAATCATTACTGATAAAAACAAGCGATCTGTATAAACTATGGAGTGATCCCTTTCAATTACAGAGCATTAAAATATTATCTCAAATATGAGGATGGTGAGAGTATTTGCATCACAAATATCTATAAAATCAGGCTGCTTTGTGAACAACAGAACCAGAAAGAAAAGTCTCATTTAGCTTCAGGAAATTGACTATTCAGTGAATTTTTTCAAGTATTTTACAGAAAAATATATGATTTTACTTTGAAAAAAATAAGGGGCTTATTCCTACATAATTATTCATAGTTTCTGATATAGTCTTGATTATCTTTTTGCTTAGATTGCTAATTATGAATAATTCAAACAAAAGACACACCTTCCTATATTCACAGCTATCCTTTAAAATGACATCTTTTAAGAAAACAGTATTAGTGATTAAGATGATACCACTGAGGAATCAAAAGGAAGATGCTGAAGAGCCCCTTGTTAAATATCTCATCAAGACCTCTTCAACTACAATTTTGTAAGTGGTATAACCTCTGGAGTCCACAGGAAGACATGGACCTGTTGAAGCAGGTCCAGAAGGTGGCCACAAAAGTGTTCAGAGGGCTGGAACACCTCTCCTATGAAGAAAGGCTGAGAAGGTTGAGGCCGTTCAGCCTGGAGAAGAGAAGGTTCCAGGGAGATATTATTGCAGCCTTAACTTAAAGGGGGCTTATAAGAGAGACGGAGACAGTCTTTACAGGAGGGCCTGTTGTGATAGGACAAGGGATGATGAGGGTGATGAAACACTGCCACAGGTTTTCCAGAGAGGTGGTAGATGCCTCATCCCTCGAAACCTTCAAGGTCAGGTTAGATGGAGCTCTGAGCAACCTGATCTAGTTGAAGATGTTCCTGCTCATTGCAGAGAGGTTGGGCTAGGTGAACTTAGCAGTCCCTTCCAACCCAAAACATTCTATGTTCCATGATTTTGTGAAGATGACCAGCCTCAAGCAGATTTATTTGGTTTAGGGTTTTTTTCTGTTTTGGGAAACACTAGTCATTATTTTTGCATGCTTGAACTAATTAAAAAATACTCATAGCCATCCTACTGACTTTTTTAAAAACTGAAAACTGATATGTTTAATGCACCTTAAGCATACTCACCACCAGATTCAAATGTTTCTCAAACAGCATTGTCTGAAATCTCCTTTCTAAACTATAAAGCAGTCATCATTATGAGATATGTGATGAATTGTTAATGATACTACAACCAAATTCAAATGAAGTATGTTCTAATACACAACTGATCAGTAAAATGAATCTTTCTTTTTGGCTTTCCTTGTCTTTAAGACTATGAGGTGTTCACAAAAGGATGACTAACAAAACTGTATACTGACTTGTGATCACTATTATGCATATTAGATTGCTACTTCAAGTTACAGTGAAGATACTATTTTATTCTTTCC
This sequence comes from Baryphthengus martii, assembly GCA_013396935.1. Taxonomy (NCBI): domain Eukaryota; kingdom Metazoa; phylum Chordata; class Aves; order Coraciiformes; family Momotidae; genus Baryphthengus; species Baryphthengus martii. Next base: position 33,483 of record VWZK01014298.1, read on the forward strand.
ATATGTTTAGGCTCACTGGAAAAGAATTTGAAAATGAGAACATGAAGACAAATCTGCTTACAATGTGACATATTTCAGATGTGCTCTGCTGATAAATTTAAGATGAAGAAATGTGAATTAATCTAGTCTCAGAAAACATCTATTCTTGTCATGCAGGAGAAAAATAAGGTATTACTCCACAGGAAAATTTCTTTTTGTTGTGAATCCTATGAAATATTCTGTTATTTATGATAATAAACACTGGACAGAGAAGTGGGGACTGTCTATAGGAGGATCAGAGTGATGCTCAACGTACTCTCTTCATCCTTCTTCTGCCCAGTTATATTCAATGCAGTATGGCATTTATTGGAGAACAAGTGGAGAACAAGACAATATCTTACTCAGCATGAAGTCTGATAATATGAAGTTCACTTGTCTAGACATTTTTAGCAGATATGAACATTTTTAATTCAGTATGAGATTCCTAAAAACAATTTTCATTGTATCTTCCAGCAACATGCATTAAGTCATTTTGTAATAGACCTAACAGATCTAAATGTAGGTTCATGACGAAGAAGTAAAAATAGGCTTTCCACCTCTGTGAAACTTACACTTGAATAGGTTTTCTAGAGAATGTGAGCATTTGTTGTGGCTTAAGAATTAACAAATTGAGGGGGGGACGAACACCTGGTAACTCTAGGACCCTGAGGGCTTAGAGGGCAACTGGTATTCCCTCCCCTTCCCTGCCACACTCTATAAAAGGACAGGAAGTTCAAGTTTCAAGTCTGTTTTCTTTCTCAGTTGGGCTGTGGTGCTGATGGGACTGCATCTCAGCACAGCTGGGTCTGGCTCCACATGCTCTGCACAATCCATCACCATCTGAGAGCTGGTTTTGTATATGCTTGTATGTCCCTCTTCCCTTCATATTTCCTTTTCCCTGTTTATCTCTGTTACCTATTAAATTTTGTTCATAGTCTTAACTTCCAATTTCATGTGAGGCACTTCCTTCCTCATTTCCCTTTGTATCCTTCCTTGGGAGGGAAGGGGGAGGAGAAGAGAGGACTGATAGGAATCCTGCTCCGTGGGGTTTGCCCTGAGTCTTAAATGGAGACAGCATTCTACCCACACAGACTGTGAAAGAACTATCACAGTATGTCTGAAATTTAAGCTACATGATGATGTCAATGTTGGTGACATTTCTGAATGGGTATTCTTTACTAAGATTTCTGTGTATTTGAATACCTTTTTGTATTTATAATTAATTTCAAATGATTTTTGCTTACTCCTGCTATTAGCCACACTGCTTTAACTGCATTTCTTATTTTGGTGGGGAGTTGCAACTGTCACTGTTTGGCCTGTTCTCAGATGAAAGAAATGCAGTCAGAATAACAGTACTTACAGTAAGAGAAAAAGGTTTATCTGAAATAACTAAATACGTTGTTTTCTTTTTTTATTCTATTAAGGACACAGAACTATGTTAAGACATTCACCATTTGTGTGGTAGAGAAATCTGACACATGTAACTATATAAAAAAAGACATTTGTAATTTAAACGGAGAAAAAAGCCCACACCTGTGCATGAGCAAATTGATTTTCCTCTACAAGACACCTGCTCCTTCTGTTCCTGCAAATGGCATATCCTTTCTTGCTATTACGCATGAATTATATGACTTTTCCACTAGGCTTTGTGACTGTGTGATGGAATCAATCTTGAAACTAAATGTAGATGAGGTAAAATGAATTCCTGAGTTTTATAAAGAAATTCTTATATACAGATTATTTACTGAACAATACTAGTCATTTCCTCTAACCATATACTTTTTACACCTTTTTAAGTTATTTGTGAAAAAATTTTGTGATCCACATTCTACTGGAAAACAGCACTTGTACCCTATAGTCATAATGGCAAAGAAAAATCCATGCAATGAGTGTGCACTGGCTTTAATATAACGACCCTCCTATAATACAGAAGCTATGAGATACTCAACAACATATTCAGTAGTGCTGAGATCTTTTATTTTATAGATAATATTATTAGCTTGTTTTGTGCTCTACCTCCCTCTTCAAATCACATCCCACATTCTTTTTTTTATCCTGTAGCCTAGAACAGTAAAATGGTTTCTAAATTTAGCATTTAAATACTTGTATTGTATGTCTTCAGCTCAGACTTCCAGTGTCAGAGCCAAGCACATCAGCTCCATTCACATTTCATGATTTTAAAGAGCCAGCTGTGAGTGAAAATACACACAACTGAGGATTAAGAAGTTCCAGGCGTAGGACCTTTCTGACCTATATCCCTGTTTTGCATCTTAAATATTTGCTTCATGGTCTAAGACCCTGAATGTAGGTTGGAGTATGAACTTTTGCTCTATGTCTATGGGATTGTGTGTCTGATATTGTTTATGAACTAACAACTAGACAAGAATACAATTAGATGGGCTCTTGTATAGCACCAAACACAAGATTAATAGGTCCTGGAGATGCTGAAAACAACAAAATTAGTAACCTCTGGTAAGAGCCTGAAATTATCCTCTGTAGAAGTTCCTGCTGGAAAGCAGCTTCATGGAGAAAGGCCTTGGAGTCCTAGTGGAGAGTAAGTTATCCAAGGTACAGTAATATGCCCTTGTGGCCAAGAGGGCCAATGGTCTCCAGGGGTGCATTAAGAAAACTGTGTCCAGCAGGCCTAGGGAGATTCTCCTCCCCTCTACTCTGCCCTGGTGAGACCACATCTGGAATATTGTATCCAGTTTTGGGCCCCCCGATTCAAGAGAGATAGGCATTTACTAGAAAGAGTCCAGTGGAGAGCTATAAGGATGATTAAGGGACTAGAACATATCTCCTATGAGGAAGGGCTGAGAGAGTTGGGGCTGTTTAGTCCGGAGAAGAAAAGGCTGAGAGGGGATCTTATTACTATCTATAAATATCTAAGAGGTGGGTGTCAAGGGGAAGGGGCCAGTCTCTTTTTTTGTGGTGCCCAGTAATAGGACAAGAAATAATGGGTACAAGCTAGAACACAGGAGGTTCCACCTAAACATGAGGAGAAACTTCTTTACTGAGAGGGTGACGGAGCACTGGAACAGGATACCCAGAGAGGTTGTGGAGTGGCCTTCCCTGGAGACTTTCAAAACCTGCCTGAATGTGTTCCTGTGTGGCCTGCCCTAGGTGATCCTGCCTTGGCCAGGGCAGTTGGACTAGATGATCTCTAGAGGTCCCTTCCAATGTCTACTATTCTATGATTCTCAGGGAACTACTACCCATGCATGGATGCCTCAGCCACACTATTTAAGAGAGGAGCATTGACTGGCTTATTGTAAACATTTATCAAAGTTCATATGTATTAGATATTTTCCCAGGATGTTTTTAGTTTTGTATTGTAACATGGAGATTCAAAAATACTTGAGTTTTCTTTCTTGAATCAAGTACAGCAGCATGGAATTTTCTATATTGTATATTCAAGAATCTTTGGATCAGCTTCTGCCCTGATTTGAATTAGAACAGAACAATTCTGTTCAGTGATTTTACTTTTCAGCTCAGTTCCTTTAACTAACTGCACTTTCTGAAATTAGCAGCATTTTGTCACAGACGGTGGCTGCTTCTAACAGTGATAATGCTCAAGTTACTGCAAAGGGTTGGTATGCGGACCAAGGCCACAACTAGATCTTGTGTACCACATTGGGGGTGCAGAAAGTAAAAAGGCCACACCTGCAGGGAGAAACGGACAGATCAGTGCCCTTAAACTGACCAAGGGGGTATTCCATCCCATATATGCCATATTCGGCTGCTGGGTGCCGTTTGATCGATTGCTCTGAGCTTGGGGGCTCTTGCTCAGGGCCCTTGCTCAGATTCTTCCTCATTTCTTCAATGGGCAACATTCAAGGAGGATTCTGTCCATTCTGCCTTCAACCTGATTTGAATCTAGTTCCAGAATCCAGCTCCTGAACACAGTTCCTGTCTGCTTCTGGGCCCAATCTGGGCATTTTCTGGTGCCTGCTCCACAGCATCAGTGGTGATGGTGATGTAATTGTCACAAGGGGGGTTTGGATTTGGTACTGGTTTTGTATTTTTTTGTACATATTCCATTTTATTATTTTCCATTTTCATTAAAGCTGTTCTAGTTTCCTTTTCTAATCAGTAAGTGTGGCAGGTACAGCCCCCCCCCCCCGACAAAACACATGAGCTGTGCTGAGCAGC
>VWZK01014300.1:0-44264 GCA_013396935.1 Baryphthengus martii
AGGGCTCGGAGTTCAGACCCCAGCACTTCTAGTGTATGTAAGTCAAGTTAAAATATTACCTTCATAACTTAGGTTTTGCATATTTTATATAATATATAAGAGCTGATTAATTGATTTTCTAGTTTGCTTCAGTGTTTTGCTGCAGAAATCAGCTTGGACACTGTACTCACGGTACTATAGTTCTTATAATACTGATCAATAAACATTAATGTAAATAAACACAGTGGGTGTTATTTTCCTACTTATTTTAAATACTCATGAAACTGGGGGTTGATAGCAACATAGTCTGTGTTAATAAGACAGGATAAATTATAGCTGTTACTGGTTAGTTTTTCAGCTATTTTAGAAGGAGAAAGGGAATTTAATAGCATATTGTGACACAGAAGACCACCAATCTTTGTTCAACTTCTGTTCTAATATTTTCACATCAGAAATGCCTCTTCAAATCCTGACTTCATTAATATTCATTTCCATATACATGACTTGGAAATTGGATGACATACAGAATCACATAATGTACTTTTATCTGCCTGCAAGTGAGCAACGTAACTGGAATGCTTACTGCTTGGAATGATTTTGGTTACTTTTTTTCTGCAGAAAAGAACTTCATTTGAAGCTCTCTTTAGAGTTAACAGCAAGAAGTCATGCTGTACTTCCCACAGTTTGCAGTGATGATGTAGAGAGACTATCTAATTTCTTTCTGTGATTCCATGGTCAAATTCTAATGGAGAGATTTGAAAAGTTAGTGCAATAGGATTCTTCAGCCTTCCTCCAGTTAAGAAGCTTAGTAAGAGTTCAAATTATTTAATACACTGTTACTAGTAATTCTTGACACTGAAATCACTCATAATTCAGACTAATATTAGAAATGGGCACACTTCAAAGGAATAGAAGATTAGTTCAGATAAGCATACAAAATCTAAAAGCTCAAGTAGCCACCTTAGTGCTGGAAAACCCTTAAATATGTTTCTTGACACTAAAATGCAGATGTTACAGGGATACTAGAGTCTTAGAAGAACAAGTCATCTCTGTCTTAAGACAATACCGACTGTGGCAAAGGACAGTCCCGGTCCCCAGTTAAGATCTAAAATAGACGGAAAATATCAAGGAAAAATTAAAAAAAAGAATTAAAGGAAGAAAAGCCAAAAGCTAAAATGCAAATTAACTGCCCAAGCTGAGCTCAATATTGCTATGTCTCACTTCCTTTCAATACCATAGGTAATGCAAGTATTTAATTGTACAACATACATATATCCATTGATTTATTTGCACTACAGTCTCAGCTGGCCTGTAGCAATAAACTTGGTCAACAGATGAGCTTATACCTGGTAGCCTCATGAGCCCAATTTGGACATGAACGAAGGTACCTGTACATGTACAGTGGAAAACATGCAAGTTCAAGATATGGAGCTACTGGAGAGAGTCCAGTGAAGGGATAGTAAGATGATGAAGGTACTAGAGTATCTCATATGAGGCATGACTGAGACAGCTGGGACTGTCTAACATGGAGAAAAGAAGGGCCAGCAGAATCAGGGTATGTAATCACCTGACGGGGTGGTGCAAAGAGGAGAAAGCCAGGCTCTTTCCAGTGCTACTCAGTGACAGGACCAGAGGCAATGGGCACAAAATCACACACAGGAGGCTCCCTCCAAATGTCAGGAAACACTTTTTCTCTGTAAGGGTGAGTGAGCATTGGCATGGGTTGCCCAGAGGAGTTGTGGAGTCTCCCTCCTTAGAGATACTCAAAAGCTGTCTGGACATGGTCCTGGGCAACTGGCTCTAAGAGACCCTGCTTGAGCAGGGTGGGGGTTGGACAAAATGGCCTCCTGAAGTCCTTCCTCAAACATTCTGCAATACCATCTAAATCCACGGTAGGGAGAAAGAAATTTAAGTGAGTTGGAAGGTTAGAAGTAAGTGGTGGAACACAAGGAAATTCAAATCCAAAGCATAGCTTCTGGCATTTCAATATTGGGCTGTTTGAAAAACTGAGCACTTTTATATCTGCATGGCTACTTTAATTTGAAAAAGGAAACATATAATTAAAGAGAAAATTTAACTTCTTGTACATTACATAAGCTATTAGCGGTCCCTAATTAAATACAGTGATGCTTTCAGGGTAGAATACATACTTACAAGCAGTGATAAAACTCCTTTTTTTCTTCTTTTTTTTAAAAAAAAAAAAAAAAAACAAACAAAAAAAACCCAATAAAAACTCTCAAAATTAAGTTTCTTAGTCAAGACTTGTAATCCAAACAGGCAGTTTTATTTTCAGCAGTAAGAACTGCATGTCCAACACTAACATGTGCCTATGTGCTTTGCAGAACTACATGGTTTCTGCATTATTATTAGCACAAAAGCTTCCATTACCTGTGATATGCAACTCTTTTCTAATAACTGCTAATTTCCTGAAGCACCACGAAATTCTTGAAGCTCTCAGCATTTGAAAATGCATCTGTCAGCACTGAAGTTAGCTGCAGAATTGATATTAAAGGTGTACCTTGGATGCTGTTCAGCAAGACCACATAAATCTAACCTGGCATTTCACAATTTCTTTAACCTTCTCTCTGACAAGACAGACATAAAAAGAATTATTATTATGGCTAAAAGGTGAAAGCAGAATTGCACTCCCAAAGCTTAGCAGAAATTTAGGTGGCTATACACTTCTGTGGAAAGCATTATCCCAGCACTGATCTACTGAGGAACATTCTTTAGTCACATTCGCTTCACATAATACAGCAGCCAATTTTACATCACACTCAAGAAATCTTTCTCCCATAAAGTAGAAGAACATAAGTCCTGTTTAAATCAAAATATGTCCCAAGATCTCTCTTTTGGATTGACTTGTATTTCAGCATATTCTTAATATCTTTTCTATTTGTTTGGGGGGTTTAGATTTCAATGGTGGACTCAAAAGAAATCACTCAGCATAGAATTTCTCCAGTACCTTTCCCTTCTCATTTTCCCAAAAGCTATGTTTTCACACATTGGATACAAACACCAAGGTTTTTATATATAATTTGCATCCTGAAATGACTGACAGGATGATTCAGGAAATAACTCGACATAGCTAATCTATTTGAAAACAAACCAAACCAAACCGCTATCTCACATACAAATAAAATGACAACATAAGTAAGTATGAATTTGTGTTCAGGTCCTTCAAGGACATGCCTAGGCCATTAACAGGTTCATTTGCAGTACTAATAAATACTACTTTTACTTTGAAAGTAAGTACTCATTTTTACCAGATAGAAATTAAGCATGTGCTTAAATATAAACATCACATTGCTAGCTACTGAGTAAAGCTTGAATTACCTTAGCCTCCCTCTGTGAAAAATCTATGATGCCAAAATATACTGCTAGAATTGAATGTAAGAAATTATCAGAAAAAAAAATAAAATTTTGCAGCATAGTAACATGCAAACGTAACTTAATATTATAAATGTTAAACACTTTAAAAAGTTGTATTCAATTTGAATGTACTTTTCAATAAAACTGAAAACCCTAAAGAAAAGTTTTCTACTGGAGATCTGAAGTTCCCAAATTAAAAATACAGTTTTGTAGAATTACCTTAGTAATTCTAGCTTTACAAATAGTAGTTACTACATGAACTATGCTTTTCTCAATAAAATTTTGCAATCTCGTCTTCAGAAAGAACAAAGCCAAAAGGTTGTGAGAGATCAAAAACTACATTCCTATACAAAACATCTTTTGTTTACAGATAAAATGTTTGAGTCAAACAACATGTTGAAACAAACAACAAAACCCTAGTTTACAACACCTTTACAACATCCCCACTACAATGAAAATGGAAACAAGAGTTTCAACAGAAAATGTGTATCACTCCAGAGTTATATACATTGTATGCAGTCATTTTACACAGCTTGATGGGTAGCTGAAGGAACATTCGAACATCCTTAAAAAGCTAAACTTAAGGAGAAATGATCCATAAATTACTTCAAATCACAGTCAGCTTGTGGTCATAGCTCTTGGTTAGTCATTTGCTGACACCGTCCACCGGAGGCGACTCTAGTCCTTGTAGAAGGAAGCTAAAATGGAAAGTATCTTCATGCAGTTTTCATGAAATATATCTTTCAAACATTTTACATAAATACACTGTCTGAAAAATACATGCAATTTCCTATAAACTATATGGGAAGAGTTATTGCATAGTTTCACCTATTATTATGTATTGGATCATATCTTCCAAGGAACAATATTCATATATACTTGATACGGAGAGACATGAAATGCATTTAATATCAGAAAGAACAATTGTGCCTTTAAAGAAGGATCCATTAGAAAACCTAACGACTATTTCAATAATTAAACAATCTTTTGTGCATTAACTGACACTGTCACAACACAAAAGTATGGGAAGGAAAATTAATCATGTGCACAGGGCAGTTTATAATTACACATTTAATAACGATTTTCAAGGATTCCAACAGCAGGATGCCAAATTTGTCGACTCTAGCTATTAACCGTAAATTGCACCTTAACTTGCAAGATGCTGAGAGCCATCTGAGTGGGATTGTTTAAATCATACTCGTTAGATCCTAAGCCTGAGAGCTTCAGATTTAAGACTCAATATGAAGCTGGAGCTCTGGAATGGAAAGGGTCTGGTTTTATTGAGGACTTTCTCTAACTATTTGATGGTATTAACACATCTTTCATTTCAGTGAAAGTCTATACTTTGTTATAGAGAGAATATTCATCCCTACCACTTTAAAATGCATTGAAGTTACAGAGATTTACTTAGACGAAAAACTCATTAACATGCTTCATGTCCACTAGGCAATATAGGCAATATATTAACATATTTTAACAATATGAAATGTCTTCATTCAGGTCTATGCAATATTTTCAAATAGATGAAAAACATTCTGAAGATACTTCTAGCAACCACTTTTATCTGTGGATAGTGAACAATTAGTGAAAATAAACACTAAAACAGAACTGCAACAATTTCTGTATACAGAGAATTATGAAGCTTATCTAAAATAAAGTAGACAGTTACAAAGTAAATCAAGTTTCTGTTCATATCAAGGTTTCAAAATACTCTCTGGCTTTTCTGACAAGTGTATGTGCAGGACCACAAATGTTGTGTGTTTATTTTTCCAAACAAATAACAATTTTCTTTTGCATAGATTTGTTTCAAATATGTGTACACACTCCTGGGATAAAAGAACTCCAAGAATCATAAGACCAGTTCTAGTGCATTTCTCCCTTATGGTGTTGAAGGATAAAAAGAAAACCCCAAGAGACTGACAAACAATGCCACAAACTAGGACATGAGTAACCGCAACATTCGCAAATGGTGAGACTGGTATTTATTCCTTAGGTTTTTTAAACAGCCTAATCTAACAAGTAAATTAATTCCATGGTAAACTCCAATTTTTGCTGATGATCACCTGAGAGGATACCCAACAATTTTTAGAAGTAATGTGGATCTCAAAGCCTGTCTGCTTGTTTTTCAGATTTAACTTTAGTTAAATGTTGGGTCTTCTGGAATGCACAGTGTGATAAAAAATGTCATTGCATGAACTGGTTTCAAAACTTCCAAGGCTGTCTGAAGCAGTTGAAAGTATATTTTAACTGATGAATGGTACATAATACCTAAGAATATAGCTTGACGCACTCCGCTAAGGTGCACTTTTACTTCAATAATCAAAATATATTTGGTATGGATTAATGGAGGCAACAATCCTTGTCTCCTGATAAAGGGTATTGTGTAATACCTTGAACCTCTATATTCCCTCTACAACCAGTGGTGCTTATCAGTGTTTCTGAGAGCCCTTACATGGAGACCCAAGCAAGAGAAGCTTCCTTCCCTCCCTTTTGTTCTCTAACAGCACTAAACTATCCATCACCATCTTATTTCTTTAAGAAGATAAAATAGGTATTTTCACCAAATGGAAACACGGAAGAAGAATGGCTGAAATCACAAGTGCCACACATCAGGTAAGGCCAACAGGTGGAATACTTTTCCTGGAATCAGACTGGCATGCTGCCAGAGAGAGAGTCTTGAGGTCAAATAGAAAGTAAGCAAGAACAAACCTATTGTACCGGCTAGCGCACACAGGAAACGTAACCAATTTCAGAGCTAGTTTCAAGCATGCTCAGTCACATTACCAGAGACTACTAGAACTCAAAGACAAAACAAAAAAGGTACTGTCTAAAAATTTTCATTTAAAAACATCTGAAATTTGACTATCCCTGTGTTAGATGCTGAGTTTCTGAATCTTACTAAGCTACAGAATAGACTTCCTTTTAAACATTTTTCTGAGGAATTGATCTCTCCTGTTTGTTTGGTTCTTTGAGAGACTATATAATTTGGACGTTCTTGACCTAATATTTCTGCCACCATTTTGTAAGCTACAGAGGGTAAAAGTGTGTGCTACTTGCACACTCATGGCAGGTGAGCTTTTCACACAAATCTCATTTATATCAGATACCTAACTCTTTGTGGTCATTGCCACAACACACTCGAGTTGGAAGTTAAACATTTCTATTTAACTGGGTGCTCCTCATTGTTATATGAATGTTACTTTTGTTTGGTTTGCTCTCTCTCACCACAACCATTTTGCATAATGAGATGTGGCACTACTACAAGTTCAAACCCCACCTTATGGACTGCATGAAAGAAACTGTCACTTGTAATCATTATCACCAAGGCATATTTTTTTCTGTGTTATGTGTAGTGATAACATTTTATTTGCCTGCTTCTACTAGTCACAGAGCTGGAAACAAGTTTCTGAGAGCACAATTCATAACAATGCCTAGAGCCACGGAGAGAATTCCATTCAAGGAAAACTTCTTGATTATTTGTGATTAATTCTCTCATGTATGGAAGCAAAGAGCATGCTCAAGGAGAAAAAGAATAATTGCCCTTTTTAGTTCACAGGTTGCAGGACGTTTTTTATATCAATTACTATCCTCATAGCCATCTAACATATGCTTTATGTTGCTAACTAAACTGTAACCAGATCATTAGGATATTGAGGGCATAATAAAAAAAAGAGGAAATAAACAGCTTTCAGCTCATCATGAAGTTTCTCAATATCCTGTCTTTGTTTAGGACAATTGCTTGAATATGCATTTAAGACTGGCAGCAAGCCAACTATTAGTCCCTTAATCTGAACAGGCATTTTGGCAAACTCCACCCCTCAGAGCAAATGGCTTTTCAGAAATAGCCATTTTCCTTTGAGCAGACTAACTGGAACAGTGCCAAACTTGATACGTCCTGAAAGAGGCTGGAGGGAGGAAGTGAGGAGGGGGAAGCGCAAAGAAAATGAACAAGAAAGTTATATAAAGGAAAGCAAGCATTAAAAAAACTCTTCAGAGAAAGTCAGAAGATAATATAGCAGATGAAGAAGGCAGCAAAATGGAACATGCTCAGTTTCTATGCTGTCAGGTAGCATGCTTGCACCACAAGGTCAGACTGCTACTCTGAGACTGGGTTAGCAGTTTCCCATACCTCTGGCAACTTTTTAGTCTTCAGACTGAAGAATAAATACTCCACTGTGAACTCTTTTTGAGTCTGTATTCCTATTTCACCGGCCTATCAGAAAAAGAGTAGGAAGACAATATATCAGCATGAGCCTCAATACATACAGAAATTGGGTTAAAATGAAGTTCTAAATAAAATGTGTGTAACTTCTTTACTATGAAGATTTTAGCCTTCTACAAAGTGGACAAGTCAGACATTTTGCACGTAGGGAATGGAGATATATTTGTACCTTGTCTTTATAAGACATCATCAACTTAAAAGCAACCTACAAAAAGTTTTACACTCACATGCACAGCACACACTTTAAAATTAAGAGACCTCTGATGTTATTCCTACAGGATATGCTCCAGCTCTTCTGGAGATTACTAGAATATGCCCACTTCATTTTATGAATGTTTCAGCTTTGTCTTATAGAGTCCAAAGAGGCCTTATTCAATGATCTGCCTTGACTCTGTGATGACCCTCATCAATGGTCTCTATCTGTGCTGGACTCTAGCACTGGGCATCAGGAAAAGGATGCACTTTCCATAGTTCCCTTCATGATGCTCAGACTGCACACAAAAGTCATCTGCCTATAAAGGGTGAGACTGAAGAATGTAGAGTTGCAGGTATTTAAAGAGAAAGGGCTATAGAGAGAGCAACTAGTTAGAGACAAGAAAAAGAGAAGAAATTGTAGCAGTGAAAAAAAGAGTGGAAGGATGGAAGGACATTAGTAAACCCATCACTATCTACATACTCAGTTCCAACTTGTAATAGAGTTTGCATTCAAAATTCCTGAGAAACTATATTTGCAAACAACTGAAGAATATGCTACAACTCCACTACTGGCTTGCTCCACTTTTCTTTCTTCCCTAAATAAAAGTAACATCTATGTGCCATGGACCGAAATATCTGAATTCGTCGTTCAGTATATCATTCCATGGAAATATTTTTTCTTTTAACTCTCCCTACTCTTTTCTATCACCTCATACACTATTTTTAAAGCAGCCTAGGGATGAAATCCTAAAACCTATGTCTAGCAAGAAAAATACTGGATCATTTGGCAGCTTTTGCAAAGACATTGCAATGAATCTTATTTGGCCTATCTTAGTTTGCATAAACAAATTTTCTCCTGTCCTTTTACAAAATTTAGCTGTTTAGGTTTCTGATCCTAAGAATTTGCATATGTCATTTCTTAGATTATGAAGGTGAACTGAACAATTTGTCTATAGATACCTGCTCAACTATCTGTTTAGTGTCCACAAAGCACAAAGTCTTTGGCTCACAGTCAAACAGGCAGTCTGGAAATTGCATTAAATACCCAGCTTTCTGAAATCTGTGTTCATCCAAATTCAATTTCTGAAATCTAATATGGCCTTGTCTCCCAGTTTCTTTTTTAAAAAAAATAATGAAACCTTACATAGAAGGTTTCATTAGAAGCAGTAGAGTGCTGTAGAATGAAGTCATTAAAATATTCAGGCTAAGATGCAGATTAAAAAGATCCATTCACAATGTAGATTAAATCCCCACCTCATTTTTACAGTACACTAAAGATATTATTACACCAAAAAACTGTAACATATTAACTGTTGTTTTTTCTGATTTTTTTTTCTCAGAGAGCAAAGAAGTAGATCTGTACTTGATGTCCAGTCCTGTATATTTTTACTGTTCAGTGGATCAATATTCCTACTCTGCTTTCATGTCCTCCTTTCTTCCCTCACTAACAAAACAGAACTTAAAAATTTGCCAATAATTATGCAAATTATTCATCTAGAAGGAAGAAAGCACCAAAAACCCTACCTATTAACTCACATTGCTGGAATAGTGAAGTAGGGTTACCAGTCTCAAGAGGAAAACAGTAGCAGAAAGGAAATAGGGTGGTCTTGATTGTTCCATGGCACGATAGACGCTAGGTGCACTCGACTGTGCTGCAGCAAAATCAGATTTGTTGCAGAATGAGTAATGAAACTGCACATCTCCCAAATGAAAGTGAGAATGGAGTGTGAAGCTGATGGCCATGTCCTTTCCCTTCCATGAGCCTATACTTAGACCTCAGCATTTTCCCCTCTATGATAAAACACACAAAATCCCCAGAGAACTATACTGGGGATTATACAAATGTTCAAAAGCCTTATAGATGGCCCTCCAAATTAATGAAAGTTTGGGAATAAGCCCTGTGGATGATTGAAATGGAAAATTATTTAAGTTAAGCACAGCACTGAGGCTAACCAGAAAAAAACCTCTAAGTTCAGTTGAGCTTCATAGACCAATGGTGTTTTTTATTGGCTGAAGTCTCTCAGTCACAATCTTATGGTTTCTAGACAGCAAAATGTGATCACATGTAATGGTCATTTCCCTAGCATCTAGTCAGACAGAAAAGATAGGCAACAGGTATAGGTAGAAAGTTGCTTAGGAAAGGCAATTTCAGCTGCAGTGAAGATCTGGTGTAGTTTTAAATGTGTGTCTGTTCAGGGTGGTGATCTCTTTGCTAGTTTTTTGCACAGTACCCTTTATTGAGTTCCATTACTGCTATAATATTCTTTCAAAATGCTTTAAACAATCATTTAACAACAACAAATTGTATTTATCAGCCCACCAGCTTACCTGCAGAGCATCTCCCAGAGCTATTTGTAGATGAATTTTATGCCACTGAATTGCCTGAATAGCTGGTAATAACATGTCATAACTAGTAATAACATGCCAACCTACAATGCAGCCAGAAAGAAACCACTGAAATGACATGTTCTAAATATACTCTCTAATACAAGGAAAAAAAAAAAAAAAAGTCTAATAGCTAAAAAAATAATGAACAGATGAAGATGTGACTGGCAACACAGTTCAAATATTAGAGGATATGCTGCAAAATTAAACAAAATTAAAAGAAAAAATTCTGTAATGGCAAAAAAAAATCACTGTTGTAATGAACTTTACATGTATATAAAATTCACTTCAAGCTGAGCATGAGAATGAGAATTTTAAATTCCTTGTAGAGTATCATGCAAGAGATGCCCTTCAGGCTCCTGCTTTTTCTGGTACCACAGGGCAAAGAACTCCATAGTTAGTAGCTGTGATCAGGGGCAAATCAGGAGAACAAAACTGTTTTGCTTTCAGCTAGTAACAAGATTTATTGAATATGCCTGGATAATTCTAATTTAAAACATGCAATTCCTTGGAGTGCCAGAGAAAAGTACAGAATTTAACTATGATGACTCAGAGGCAGAGAGACAGTAGTGGAGCTGGTTCAGGTATAAGGATTACTGATAGCCCTGCCAGCGGCCGTGCTCCCATCTTTAGAATATAACAGATGTATCAGCAGCAACTGAGGTACTCAGCAAACAATCAAACCATTTAAGAGACTAACTCTCCTGCAAAGCATTGTGGGGAAAGTCTGAATTCAGCAGTAAATGACATTTTTCATCCTGCAGAAAGCCAAATCCAGAAGCAGTTAGAGGACTGAAACTGCAACTCCATTTTTCATTACGAAGGTCAGCATTTGATGGTTGTTATTCCAGCTGTTTTGTCATTTCTGTTAGTGTATTCAGAGTTCTTTCCTCAAGAAAAAGGAAACAAGTTTCTTCATCTACTGCTGTTAGTAATACTCCACAGCAGAATGAGGTGCAGCTCAGGCCAAATGCTACTCCACAACAGAGTAACAGAGCAGCACCCAGCCTATCACTTCGCCTTCAGCATCAAGTGAACTTAGCTATGCGCTTTGCATAGTCGCATGTCTCCATCATACCTCAAAACCATTAAAATGTTTCTTAAATTCAGCCCATAAATAGAATAGCTAATGCAGATTCAGATTTAAATTCTGCAATTCCCTAATAAAGGCCAGTGTCTTGTTTGGAACAACACACCATACCAAGCACAGTAGCCTCAAAACTAAACTAGGTTGGCACAAATGTGGCAGGGTATAATCCGCAAAATGACAGGGTATAATCCACAAACCATCATAATGCTGAAGAGAACTCACCTTGCGGTGCCCTTCGCAACACACGACACACAGCAGCCACAACTGCAGTATAGCCAGGTCAGCTCTGAAAACCAGGCAGCCTTCTACTAGCCATCAAAACACATAAATATATAAACAGCACCCACAACTAAAACTTGCAGTGTGACAGTTAACTGTTCAAAATGACAATGAAAAGACGTAGAATAAGCATCGGCCAAAGCTTCTAGTATAAACTGCTGAACGATATACGGCTGAAAGAGTTAATAACTTGGCAGCTTGTTTTCAAAAAACAGAAATATTTTGGGAGAAAAAGTTTCAGGAATATATTTCTTAAATGGAGTTTTAGAGATACTAACTATCCTAGCTGACAGAAGCTATTTTACAATGGCTATAACACATTGAATATTAGGATTCATTTCTCTTCCCTTCTGTACTTAGAACTGTTAAAGATCCAAACCATTAGCACCCATGACAAGTTCTGGACTTGCTCTGTCTCTGGTTTCAGAGCACTGAGTTCTAGTGTGGTGATCAGCTATCTAACCATTTATATGGTAAATGGAAATAAGGTCTTAATATTGATAAGAAAGACTCATCATTAAGTTGTACAATAATAAGAATGCATAATGTAGCAGTGTGCATAAAAAGACTTAAAATACTTTTAAAAAATTGAGAAGAACACTTTTCCTAAAATAGTCACAAGAACAAAAATTCTAGGCAACAGATAAGATGTTTCTGTAGAAACATCAAAGATTCCCAGAAAAACAACTCTCTTCAGAACCCATCATTCAAAATCCATAAACAAAAATGTTGACAGATACAAAAGGTCAAAATGTGCCGGGTTTTTTTCTGAAAATAGAAAGAAAAGATACAGCTGACAAAGACACAAGATGAAGTTGCAGAGACACTCTAATGCAAGCAGAGATTAATACACCCTTCCAGAGCTGTTGCAGAGTCTCTCATCAAACATTAGCAAACTACAGATTCAGATGTCTGTCAAATGGAACTAACACCACAAGGCCAATTTAGGCTTACATTTTGGGGATGATGACTCCAAGCGCTCAGTCACTCACCCAGTAAGGCGAGTGCGCACGACATCAAAGAGTTGCTTTGGGTAGCACCCCGATTCAAGCGGAGAGTTCCTCACTGCAGTCCCACTGCTCCGAGGAGGATTGGCTCAATTTGCCTTCTGGCAGGACTCCATTTGTACCCTAGTCAAATCTGATCTGTGGTCATATATGGTCAGCAGTCTAGAAATGTCTCCAGACCAAGGTGTTTCATTGTCTGAGGCTCTTGTCTGTCCACCAAAGGGCCTTGGCTTTCCTATCCCTCCACCAAGGTGTGAGTGTGACCATAATCATCATGTGGCTGCACCCCCAAACTGCAGCTTCCAGGATTAACTCTTTCTTTCAGTGGTTGGGAAGTTTTGATCTTTATCAAGGTGTGTATACTTGCCACAAGAGCATATTGCCACATTTCTGCTTTCCATGTTTGGAAGCCAAAAATCCAGTACATTTTAATTACATTGCATTCAGCCTCAGAAAGGAAGTAAAATAAATGTAACAACAATATCTAAAGGATTAGCTTTAAATCTGTGAAAATATTCACAAGCGAGTAGACTGGGGTGGGCAAGAAGTTGGAAGGGGGCACAGCCAGGACATCTCACTTAATTTGGCCAAAGGGATATTCCATGCTATGGAACATCATTCTCACCAATAAAAAGTAGGGTAGAGAAAAAAGCAGAGGGGGGCGGCTTCCAAGGTGGCTATTGCTCAGAGACTGTCAGGGCATTGCTCAGTTTACGGGAGGTGGTGAATGATTGCCTTTGCATCACTTGGGGGTTTTCCCCCTTTCCTTCACTTTAATAAACAGTCTTTATCTTGACCCACAGGTTTTTTCACTTTTGCCATTGCTATTCTCTCTGCTGACCTGCTGGGAAGGTGGGGTAGGGAGGTGGGTATTTGAGCCACTGGCTGATATGTCAGCCCACAATAGAGGTGAACATAGATACACCTTGTTTCCCTACATACTTTAGTAAAGGCCATTGAAATAATGTTTTTACAATGTAGTCATGCAGGAAACAAACATCCTAAACATCTTTTACCCTTTGTCTATGTTTTCTTCTTTTATTTGAGGAGAGAGGATGGGTGGGTGTTGTTTTGGTTTTAAAATTCTTGTACAATTCTATAAGGTCATTATTAAGTACAGACATGTGATACATTTAGGTTAATAAAAAATAAGGATGATGAAATTGAAAATGAAACAGAAGATTCCCCCCAAAATGCTGTTTCATTGTACAGACTGTTAGAATTTTCAGTTTATGTGAGCGAGTAGGTAGAAATGATCTAATGACAAATTTGGATTAAAACAAAGATTTAATTTGAAAAACAAGTAAAATTTCCCACAAGCTAGAAAAACACTTTTATTCACTTATCTTTAAAATTAAAGTGTCAAAACTCAAAATTCAGGCGTCTTTCTTGTACATAGCACAATACAGCTCTTACTTGTATGGGATTACAGCAGCCTCAAGTAAGAACCAAGCTTAATTTCCGTACAAAGGATGAACAGCTTTACAGTTTCTATACCTTTTTTTGAATCTTTCTCTTAGAAACATAAATCCAAGATTGCATCTGATCTTGGCAGAAACTCCTATCCTTAGTCAGCAGTTGATGAGGTATACAGCCTTAACACCTCTTTCGTGTAGACTAAATGAGGCTAATTGCTGCTCTGCTGACTTCATTAAGAGCAGGGAACATTCTCCTGCAGAATCAGAACTTGTGTGGGAAATGGACACAAATGCAAGCCCTGGGCATCGGCCTTTACATGGAAAAAGGAGAAATAGAACATCTTCCAGGAGTACAATAGCATTTTTTTCAGCTTGAACCACTCTGCAAGAACCAACTTAAACACTCCTTTTTATATATGTATTCTCATTAAATTGAAAGCGCTAATTCTGCAGAGTTTAGCTCATAATACCAATCATTTCATTGTCAGGGTTTTTCTTTCTCACAGAAAGTGCAGTTGTCCCCAGGTGTTAACAACTGTATTCATAGGTTGAAACACAGTAATTTAAAAGGTAATCTTTTGTACCTTATCAGTGTTCCACCATAGACACTTAATAACATGCCTGATCAGAAATGGATTTTAACCCCAGAATTAGTATGTCTCTAAAATTCTTCAGTGAATAATTTAGTATTTTCAATTCCCTTTTTCCAGCATAACAGCTATTCATTAAATAGTCGCAATTTTTAAGCAATAGACATAGCATATAATGGGGTTTGGGACTCAGGGACAATGCAAGGAAAAGATTTGGGAGTCTAAATCCCACTGAACTCACTCTTGAAACCAAAACCACAGTTTTCCACTGTCTCAGTTGCTTCCTAACCTCAAAGCATCCCATGCCCATAGATATTTTATATTTCAGCATGAAATTTCTGCCAGTGCTTATAGTTTTACTGGCGGACAAATCCAGAATCACCCTCGTCTTGCATGCACCAAGCAGCTTGATACTCAACCACTGGCTCAATTCTGTCAGGACCCAGAAGCACAATGAGGATATCACCTGGAGAGTGGGCATGTCCCTCCTATAAATTGGTGATAAACTGGCCTACTGCTGGAAGATGAAGAGTGACTGTCTTTACATCACTTGTGGGTTGTTTTTTTTATTTCACTTATTAAACTTATTCTTAACCCATGAGCATTTCTTGGTTGTGCCCTTCCAGTTCTCTCCCTCATGCCTCTGGCAGGGTGGAGGGGCTGGGACAGGTGTCAAGCAGCTGCCTGGGTGTGAGCTTAACTGCTACCTGGCTTCGACCCATCACAGCAAGAGATATTTAACATTTTCAAGTGTAATACTAAATTCTCAAGCCATAGAAGCAAAAGACAGAGGACTTATTCTGACTGGAGAATGTCTGACTGGTAGGTAGCAGAATAAATTTCTTCAGTGCTTACCCCAGTGCACATACTATAGCAGAGTGGCATTTAAAAAAAATATAATTTCACCAACACGGAAGCTAGCTTCCAGCTGGCTCTCGTAGCAGTTATTCATCTGTCCTTGGGTTATGATTTCAATAACACATGTGGCTGTAGTGTGTGAAGTTCACAAATAATAAGATACTTACATCAGGGCCCAGAAAAGATTCCAGACCTTAAACTAAGAAGTGCAGTCCTCAAACTGCTGCTAAGCTTGTTGCTATGTGTGTTTTTGCCATCCAAGTGGTTGTGCAAGTCCACAACTGCTGCCATAAAGGAAAGCCAAACAATTTCATTCTCATATCAGTTTGAGAACTAAAAGATGCTATTTGCAGCCAGAAATTGCCCAGCCTGTATCTCCTGAGTGATCCAGTCTGAGATGGAGAGTCTTTAACCCTGCTGAGTAGAGTGTGTTCAGCACTCAACATAGCAGCTACAGTGATCTTCACAGAAACTCAAGCCTAGCCTGACATTCAAAGCATCTCTTCCAGCCTTTCAGAATAGTACCTTAACCACCCTGAAGCTCCCTGGTAATGAGAAAAAATCTTATCTCCTGCACCATCCTGCAGCAGAGACATCTCTTTTGCCCTCTGCTCTGGCTTTGGCTGTGACAGATTAATTTTATTTTTTTTATTTTTTATTTTTTTTTCACAGAACCTGATAAGAGGCTATGTTTTGGATTTGTACTGAAAACTGCTGATAATTCAAGGATGTTTTAGCCATCGCTGATCAGTGCATACACAAAGTGAAGACTTTTCTGCTTCTCACACCAACACACCAGCAAATAGGCTGAGAGTGCACAAGAAATTGGGAGGAGACAGAGCTGGGACAGCTGAACCCAACTGACCAAAGGGATACTCCATACTGTGTGACATCATGCTCAGCATAAAAATCTGGGGGAAGAGGGATGTTCAGAGTTACAACGTTTTCTCTTCCCTAGTAACTGTTACATGTGATGGAGCACGGCTGTCCCAGAGATGGCTGAACGTCTGCCTGCCCATGGGAAGTAGTGAATTAATTCCTTGTTCTGCTCATGTGCGCAGCTTTTGCTTTACTTATTAAATTGTCTTTATGTCAATCCATAAGTTTCCTCACTTTTACTCTTCTGATTCTCTCCCCATTCCACCATGGGGGAGCAAGCGATCAGCTGTGTCATGTTCACCTGCCTCACGGACTAAACCCCAATACCCCTGCCTATTAGCTCTGTTCAGATTTGCAATACTTGCTGTCATTATCACAGGGCTCTGATGGCTCAGGACATGGAGAAAGTAGTTCTTCCTAATGCAAAATACTTTACTGACACACGCAATGGTTTTAAAGATTCATGCTGCAGGTCTGTCTAACAAATACTAAACTGTGTTTAACACATAGCCTGAGCAATTTTGCAAATTGCTATTGTTTTTTCTCTCCTAAGTTATAAACATTTGTAATAAACGTCACTAACAGGATTAGTGCAGTTGGACAGTCCCATTGTTTTAGCTAGAATCCCTAAAAATCTGCAATAATGAGAACTGAAAATCACCATACAGTTACACAGCTACCAAATAATTGAAGTATATGAACGCAACTTTGCATTAGATATAACTTTGGGTTATACTCACTGAATTGTCCCAGTACTTCCAGGACATGAAAGCCACATACTTGAATTACTATAATCTCTTGAGAATTCTCTGTTCCAACATCCACGTTCTATAAAGACAGACAACAATATTTGACTCTAAATTGCATGGGTTTGAAGTCTATGACATTTCTTCCTACTGACAATATCAAAGGCCCAGGTGCGATTCGGTAACTGTGTCACGCTTCAAATAATGTCTGATCTTTACATCTTGAAATCCATCTAGTTTAATGCTTTGCTTATAGTAGGATCACTTTCTCACAATTCACAGAAGACAAATATTTGTATCAGTCATACTCACTATGGATTAAAACTGACCTCTGGAGTTACCTTGTGCATGATTTATGTAAATCTTCATGACAGAGTGACATCTACAAAAACAAATACAGTGGAAAAGATGCTAGGAAGTTCAGCTGCGCTCATAATCAAAGTTAACAATCATTTTTAAACTGGTAGTGCCCAAAAAGACCTGAATCTGAGATTCCAAAAGAATATTACATCCAGCTTCTCAGTTCCTGAAAGAGTTTCCACCTGGGATCACTATAGTATGCGCTATTATGAGTTAATCTTGTAGTTTCACTTCATTCTCATAAATAAAATTCTGAGATAACAGTAAGACTGTTCAAACGATTAGGTTTTTTTCTGCTGTAGTGCCAGAGTGCACGGGCTACAGGTGTGAGAGCTGTCTGCTTGTCGTTTTATGTACTGGAAGAGTTTGTCAGAGATATCTTGAGAACCATACACAGAATCGTCCTTATCCTTTATACCACGAAACAAAATGCTAGCAAGTAAGTTCAGACTTGTTGACTGCCAAGAGATTTACTATAATCAAAGTAAATATGGAAAAATATTGTTAATCCATATTGTTTCTATGTGACAGTTCAGTCCCCCATTATTTGATGGGGGTCATTATTATAATCATGCAACAAAATGCACAGTTTAAAAGGGAAGAAGTTATTAATATATTTCATATGTGTAACAAGATGTTTAAGGCTGTAAGGATACATCAGCATGCATACAGTGTTAACAGAATTATCACAAATTCTCAGGTATCATAATTAGAATGGTAATCCAAGCAAGTCTAGCATAAAATGAGACTTTTTTTTTTTGAAAAGTGATGCACATTTAAGATTAAGTAGCCAAGAATAAGGTGCAATGCACGACTTACGTTATTGTTCATTCCATAGGGGACCTCAAAAGCAAAGAATAGAAGTTAAAGAATTTGACATATTATTTAATCTGTCTTTAAAAATTGTTCATGTTTATATTTAAGTTTATCCAATGCTTTTATGATGATTTGTAAAATAAACTGAGGAGGCTGAAACAAAGTTCCTCAAATCTAACCGAAGTGCTCTAACCTTAGGATTATTGTATAAAAGGGAAGTACTGCTGTCGTTTACAGGCAGTGATAACTTCTAATCAACTCTTGAAAGCTGAATTGGAGAGATGTCATACTGCAGTTTTTGAATGAGCTTGATTCAATGCGCGAGTAGGTACCAAAGCTCTCAGAAGTGGTGGAACATCAGTGACACATTATTCTTCTGTATTTCCCCTTTATCCAAATCTATGTAGTCCTCTCACTCAGACTATTGCCTCCTAGGGCCACATTATTGTACAACCCACAGCGTTCTCTTAGAAGCCTGAGCACAGCACTTTCATTCCAAGGTCTGGGCACCAGCAGTTAGATGCCCCAAAGCTTAGCATTTCTAAATTACCTAAACCCAGATCCTTCTAAAACAGAACAAAATCTGCCATTAGCATTTAATGAATTGATTTATACAATTCTACACTGTGGAAATTGCCCCGTAAATGTACAATCAGACCTTCAGGTAATAACTAATTTTTTTCATTGCGTTCTTTTCTTCTCTTTATCCATTACCACAGAAAAAAAAAGACCACCTCCCTCAACCTGCTGGCAATGCTCTTCCTATTGCAATCCAGTAGGCCATTGGCCACCGGAACCTGTTGCTGCTTCACATTCAGTTTGTTGACCAGGACCCCCAGGCCATTTTCTGCAAAAGTGCTTTTCATCCATTTGATTCCCAACACGTATTGCTGCTTGAGGTTATCCCTCTCTAGGCGCAGGACTTGGCATCCTCTTTTACTGAACTTCACAAGATTCCCATTGGCCCATTTTTCCAGCCTGTTGAGATCCATCTGAATGAGATCACAACTTTCTGGTCTATCAGTAACTCCTCCCAGTTTTGTATCATTTCCAAACTTGTTGAGGGTGCACTCTGACCTATCATCCAAGTTATTAATGAAGATTTTAAACAGTACAGGAGATGGTATCAACCCTGGGGTAGTAGACAAGTGACTAGTTGGATTTCATGCCGCTGATTGCAACCCCTTGAACCCTGTAGTTCAGCCACTTTTCAGTCCCCTTCAGTGTCTATTTATCTAGTCCATACTTCAGCTTGTCTATGAAGTATGTATTGGAAAACCTTGCTAAGGTCAAAACAAACAATATCCACTACACTTCTTTCATTCATCAAACCAGTCGTCTTATTATAGGAGGCTGACATTTGCTCTCTTCTAGCCTCTCCCAGTAAACACAACCTTTCAAATATAATCAAGAGTGGCTGTTCAATGACATTGGCCAGCTCCCTCAGCGCTAATGAGTCCATCAGACTTATATACACTCAATCTGTTTAGATGTTCTCTAACTTGATCCCCTCCACCAAAAGCAAGTCTTCCTTGTTCCGGTCTTCCCCACCAATCTCAGGCAAAGAAGACATTGAGTATCTCAATCCTTTCCCATATCCTTCGTCATCAGGATCCCACATATATTCAGGAGCAGGCCCACATTTTCCCTGATACTCCTGCTGCTGCTGATAAATCTGTAGAAACCTTTCTTGTCCTTCCCCTCCCTTGCCAGATTTGACTCCAGGAGGGCTTTGACTTTCCTGATCCTGTCACCATGCATGTTTGGACTCCTCTCCCAGATCACCTATCTCTGCTTCTACATCTAGTATACTTCCTTTTTATGCTTCAATTTTTAAAAACTTCCTTATAAATATATATAAGTATAATAGAATTAAAACAAATTACATCTACTTATATTTATAATTATATGTATGTGTTTATAGCTTCAGTGCCACAAAAAATTGCCAGTGTTAATCAATACAGGTGTCATAACCCATATATTAAATACATCCTTTTTTATGCTCCTGTAGCAGTATTCAACCATTAACATCAAATTAATCCTGTTCTGTGGTGAAGCAATTATGCGACTTCCCCTTTAATCAATAATCAGTGCAATCATTTGCAACCTTACCTTCTGAGATAGTTCTGCTTCCCCTAGCAGAAAAATCTGCACTGCAAAAACTAGCCTGACTCATATGCAATGGCATTCACTTGCAACTTCAGGATTGTTGATTTTCTCATTGAGGTAATATGACCACATACGTGTTTGAGTACATACAGAAACAACACTAGACCATGTAAAAGGTGCAGATCCAGTTGTTTTCAGAGAAGAGCTGCAAGGTTTGGCACTTGTGATGATTCTTTCTTACTCATTTTATGTAACATCTACTTAGCACTATTCAAAAATGCTCATAAACGTTACTCTGTCAAAGCAACTATTGTGTCTTTTTCTTAGACAATGGTTGTAATAACTCTGTTTATAGAATTACAGATAGGTCCCTGAAGGGAGCTCTGGAGATCATCTGTTCCAATACTTAATTCATACCAGTTGTGGTTAGATCATTTTCTTCACAGACTTGTCTGTTTGAATACCTCCAAGGAGGGAAATTCCACATGGAGCCTCTCTGGGAAATATTCGATCACTCTCATGGTGAAAAAATGCCTAATTTTATTTTCTGTTCTTGCACCTTGTGTCCTCTTTTTTCTGTTGACAGTGCACCTCCAGGAAGGGCTCAGCTCCATCTTCTCTATAGCTCTCCACTTGCTAGCAGACAATTGCGGTAAAATTCCTAGGACTGAACAAACCCTTCTCTCCCTGATCCCTCTTGTACATTATACGCTCCACTTATCTTAGTGCAATCTAGAAGATTCACTCCATTACATTAACTTCTTCCTCACTCTGGGAATCCAAAACTTGACACAATATTCCAGATGCAGCCTTACAACGGATCAATCATGGGCATGTAGCACTTTCTTACCCTGCTAATTACCCTCAGGTTAGCCAGCTTTAACTACGTGGTGCTGGACTGGGTCTACCTGCTTTGCTTCATTTGCCCGTAAAAATGCTCCCCTCTCTACACCTTAGATGGAAGAACAACAAGATGTAAAGCTAGTTCAGTAACTTTAAATTCCTTCCTCTGAGGACAGGAGGACTATTTATTGTTTTTCTTGCAGAATCTGTTTATTGTTGGGTTGTGTGGGTTTTTTTCAGAGGGGGAAGTTGTTTTTTAATTCTGTACTTGCTGTAGAGCAATCAGGCTATTTAGACTCAGGCCACAATCTGGACTGCTTTCCAGTTCTAAACATTTAAATTATCAACTCTCTTCATCTTAGTTTATTTTTATTATATAATATTTTTCACTATTGTCAAAAAGCTGCAAGAGGTTTGAGATCGCTATGAAGGCAGACACCCTGTAAAAGATAAGTCATGTGGATAACCAAGAGAACAAACGTTAAACAAGTCTTTTTTTGGCATTTAGCTGAAGAGTAACTAATGCCACTATTTGATAATAAAAGCTGTGGAAGAAGAATAATTTATAGTAAAAGTCTGCATTAAATTCAAGTTGAAGGATACTTTGAATAGTTTGGTGTCTTTATTTTTAAATTCTCATAACTTTACCACAGACTTTCTGAATGGCCCCTGACGTCTCAGATTCAGTGAAAGAAGATCATGAGCAAGAGGTTCAAGGCAGACCTCCTGGAAAGCCACTCTAGTAGCATGAGGTAGACTAAGAAATGTTTTGCCTGTTGCTTCAGTGCAATACCACCACACTCAACTTTTTAAGTCTCAGTGAAACATTATATGACTTAAACAAAAAAAACAACAGTCACCAGAAATAGAAAAAAAGTAGTTTTTGGAATACAGATTAGATGCTAGAACTCCAAAGCTCACAAGCACTGTTTCACACTTCTGGAGTGCCCTACTTCAGTAAATGTATTGGTGAAAGAAAGCAGCAGTATGCTCTGTCAGTAAGCAGAACAGGATACACTGGAATATATAAATAACTCTCACACAGTAGATACATACTATTTTGCAGTCAAAAGAAACTATCCCCTCAACTATCTTCTACCCTGAAGAAATAAAAGCTACCCAAGGAAGAGCCATTGTGATCTAGGTTCAGCACAGCCCTTGGTGAGGCACCAGGGAGAATCACAGCACTCTATCTACAAGCGGGCAGGACAAAATGCTGAAGGCCAGGAGTGTGATCCTGTACATTATCCCCATTCCTATCTCCCAATCAGTTACTGCCTGGCCATACAGAAATTATATTCAGGAACTGCTTTCGTGTCCAAAAGGCACAGAGAGTTGCCGCTATGCACCAGGCTAGACATCTGCCAGTCAGATGTGACTGCATGCTTGTCATTCCCCTATGCAACAGCACCCCTCACATCTGCAAGCCTGGGCTATCAACCATCTCTGGCTCCACAGGACCTCTGCACCGTGCAAATTGCATTGCTGTTGAACGCTTCCTTGTAAAAGGTGGAGGCCAATAACAAATTCCCTGCTTTCTATTCAAAATTTACTGCTCTAGGACTCGGCCCTTCCCTGCCCTTCATAGGCTGAGAGGGTTCAGCCTCCTCTCTCCACTGTTCAGTGTTCAAATGATGCCTTCAAGGCTGTTTATAGGAGGCTGATGCTTTCCTCCAGCCAGGGCAGGCAGTCCATGCTTGCAGTCCTGGAACGTGAAACGGAGAGTAGCTAAAGAGGAGAGAGGGCAAGGCAGGGAACTCTGCCTCCTCTCACTGGCTCAAGGTCCACCTCCATAACACAGCCAGTGTCGCCTAGTGTAAAACACAACGCCAGCTTTTAGAAAGCATGCCAGGAGGAAACGAGTAGAAATCCCCCCTGGCCAAGAAACTGCTCCAGCCACTACTATACTTCAAGTAAAAATGCACTTTAACAAAAGGAAAAAAAAAAAAAAATATTCACGCCATTCTGGGGGAAAAAGATGAGGAGAAAGGAATTCACTTCTGCCTTCACAAGAGTTTCTGGTTCCACTTTCTATAGTCTTGATAAAAAACCTGTTGACTTCAGTCCAGTGACTGAGCAGAGACTAACTGGATGCTGACTGTGCTCATTGTCTCAGATCCCTGGCTCAGTATGGTGGCAATCTTGGACTCTATTGCCTTTGCTGTATCACCTTGTACTGAAATTGTATCAGATTAGTTGCTGCACATTTCTACACTGCAGAAGCAGAATCTCTGACCTTCTGGTAAAGGACAGCAGCCAGCAAAACATTTATTCCTATACAAACTTCAGCAAAAATCCAGAAGAAAGAAGTCTTCATCTTTCTTTTTTTTTCAGGCACTTGTTTTGTTCTTCTATATGTTCTATCAACATGTTTATCAACAGTTATTCACAAATCTTTACAACTAAGTCAGGCCATCAAAATTCTCAGACAACATTATAATGGAAACACCAATAGAAATGGATTTATCATTTCCAGCAGTGCCGTGTGGCTTCTACTGCGTATGACAAAGAGTCCTGAAAAATTTGACATAATCTTAAGAATTAACAACAAGGTCTCAGAAGTATTTGTTGTAAGATAGAAATGACTGCAAGCTGACTTCAGCTATTCAAAAAAACGAGTACAAGTAGAATATAACTTTTTTTTTTCTTGCTATTTTGACTCATCTGTAAGATGAAATCTTGTTCTTTTAAATATTTTATATGGAGAGAAACCATGCAGCAAGAATAATATATTGAAAACTAGCAATATCTGCTAGTTAGTAGGCAATGGCATTAGGCACAGCATGAACCAGTTAGGGGAGTATGAGCATTCTCTAAGTCAGGTAATGAGCAATTTTGTGCTGTCAATTGAATAAGTATTTTTGTTATCTGTAATTTGTGTCTGCATATTTCAGTAAAACTCATGGGTTTAGAGTATCAAGTGAGTACATTTTTACAGTCTCTTTACTGTTATTAAACTCTCATTACTAGAAGTTGTTATTCTTGTCACAAAATGCATTACTATTTTTCCTTAGGTCCTTTATGAATCATTACACTTCCAGATGGGACAGCCATAGTATTCCAGTTCTGACAATCTCTAAATATTCTATATATATTTCTCAAAATGTTTTTCTCCGGCATTTATTAAAAAAAAAAAGAATGCTTTATAGAAAAATGTCTTGCTACACAAATAGTCAGTAGATATGTCAGCTATCAGGTGTGACCTTACAGTACTTCATTTAATCCAGTGAATATATCCTGTCTGGGAGATTCAAAATGGTAACAACATCTGTTAAGGATCCAAAGCACAAATACGTGCTTTTATTCTATAAAACTCAAAAGAAAAGTAAAGGTAAGCATGATACAGGTATGGCAATCTGCCTAAAAGCATCTGACCGGGATGCTTAATCTTAAAATTCAGAGAGGAAAATCAAATAAAAACTGGTATTGATACACATATCAGAACACAAAATGAGGCTCAGTTTTTAAAAAGAGAAAATGGTTTAAGGAAGTGCAGGGGTCATACTCCTACGGATTAAGTCAGATACAGTATAAATGCTGCTTGTACTGTAGACCTGGTAGTTTTTAGGATTTAAAGAATTACTCTCACTAATAAAAATTGCTTCTTGGCTTATCTCAGCGATGTACACATTGAAAATTCTGCATAATTTTAATTAATAATTAAAAATCAAGAAAAATATTTTTTTTGTCTTTCTCCAGAATTTCTACACCAACTCAAAAACATGAAATAGAATATTCTTATCCCCTGCAAGGAAGCACACACTATGGGTTAAGTTTATGTCAAAAAAAAACCAAAAACAACACAAAGAAAACCTTAAGAAAATGCTGAAATTGTATTCATTGCATAAGGTTGAGATCCAGCTAGTCAAAAAAAAAAAAAAAGAAAAAGGATTAGCAGGGGGAAAAATACACTGAGTGTTTATCACTTGCCAGCTAGAATGCAACATGGACTGGCATTTCTGAAAACACTTTGCATTTATGAGAACATGCACACCAAAGAAATTATAGCACTCCCCGCTTTCTGTAATTCGTCCTCACCAGATACACACACAATTTGAGTTATAATAGCCATTTTCTAATTATTCTGTAACTGGGTTTCTATTTAAAGCACTCTGAGAGGTTCCGCTCTTGCTATGAAAAACATACTCAAGCCATCTCATCACATTTAATGAGAGCTACTGTTGCCAAGAACTAGGCACATAAAGATCTTTCCCACACAGTCAAGAAGCAGGATCTACATTTTCAGGACTCTCTGCCTGAGGTTAAGGAAAAAGAAATGAGGGAACACAACAGTAGCAAAAGATCTGAAATAGAGTCAAAACTATGAGAGCTGAAAGAGTAATTACTGCTCAGAAAGTCTGTGGCTGACTTCCTAAATCTTAGAATTTTAGATTGAAAAAATTTTTAAGAGTTAAACGTTTTCTTGAGAAGTTGGTAATTTAGTCCTCAAAGTACGTTTCACAAAGAGCAGTCTAACGCCCTTAAGGACACATTGGGAGAGCAAAAGGCGTTCAAGGTTTGAGAGAATGAAAGGGACACGGGTGAATAGACTGGGCATTGTTTCCCTGGGATGTACCACCTCTAAGTGAATAAATGTTTTGGTTTTGTTTTTTTTTACTAGCCATTGGTCTCAGAATCCTAGGGAGAAGCTTCTGTCAGATATTGAATTATGTTCCCAGGTTCCGTCACAGGAGCAACTCAGACGTCCCCAAAAGTTCAGGTGCAGGATAGCACAAAGTTTGAGTATAACCAGTACAGGGTTCAGGCAGTTTGCAGATCGGATGAAAGGCTGCTTATTCCCACAGCATGTTTGCAGCCAAAGATAAAGGTCATCACTCTGTGTTACGTAATTGGGAGTCTTAAAGATATGGCATAGACAGGAGGCAGAGGTTAATGTAGCTAATGTCATCGTTTGTCATTACCTGAATAAGTAGTATAAATGGAAAAATTGCAAAGGATATGTTTTCCAGGAACACAAGACGATATGCAGATATGTATATAAGAATGAGGAGGAAGCTCAAAAGGAAAAAAATATAAACAAAGGCTAACAAGGAGGGGAAAAAAAGAGAGTCATGGAGGAAAAAAAAAACAAAACACAAAGAAGCATGAAATCAGAAAGCCTAAGCAATGGAGAATCAGACTTACCTAATACACATCTCTATAAATACACACACATATAGCATATACGTAAAGAGATGAGCAAAAACTCTACTGAAAATGAAAGGAATTTGGACATCAGTAAAGAGCATTCATGAAAGATTTGCAAGTAGATGTCAAAGATGGAGACAGCATGGCAAATCCCTGGAGGGTTTGCAAAGTGACGTAAGAGGTCAGAGCTGGCTGTCTTCCCCATGTTAGTATCTATCAGTGTAGGAAAAAATGAAAAAGGAATGCAGAAGTTGAGAGTAAAATAAGAAAAGCATGAACAAATGAGAAGAAATTCAAAATAATAGACTGGAAATAGGTTTTTAAAATAGCAATAGACTAAAATAGAAAAAGAAATATGAACCTAAATACAATGATGTGCTAATCTGTTAGTAATAATATGGAAAAGGAAGAAATATTCTTAAGTGTCTATATACACATATACATACATATCATACACATATATAATCACTTTGAAATAGAAAGGTTTATTTGATATATTTGAAATACAAAACCATAAAAGCAGAAAAATTTGTAAGCATGACTTCATGATTACTGTTAGGTATTAGGATATTTGAGCAAGACTTCAGAAAGGCCTTTACTACAGAATTCAGAGAAACTACAGAAGTTTGAGCAGTCTGATCAAAACTCATTTCCATACCAGAAGACAAAGTAAAATATACTTTGACTTTGCAGGTGCTTTCTGCAACAAGGTTTCACTTGAGGGTACATACAAACTTAACCAACCTGTAATAATTTACAAGCATGGTCCTGGACTGAGCAGTTCACAATCATGCTCTAAGAAGCAGATTTTAGCAGTTAATAATATTGTTGTTGCCACTTTTGGTGATTATTTTAAGATGTAGGAGCTTTTGTATTGACTTTCATGAGATAAAGGTCTCAGTCATTCTAACGAAAAAAAAACTATAAGATATTAGAGAATGCAGAAAAAACCCACAACATACAAGCCTGCCTAGAGTGCCCAAATCAGCCTGACAAAACACCTGAGATTGAACATTGCTTGGAAAGGCTTGTCTGCAAAGGTGCATTCCAGCCTCGCAAAGACCTACCGCACTGATTGGCACAGGGAATTTTCTGTTAAATGCCTTTAAAATATGTGGAAGATAGAATACGACTGCCCTTGGGAATTTTTCCCTTCACTGGTATGACAAGCAAGAATATCTGCAATAACCAGTAGGATTTTTCTGGCCCAAAATAGATATACCTCTCTGACACAATCAACTTACACTTCTTCAATAGTTAACAGAGAAAAAGATCATTATAGTAACATATTAATCTCTTCCTAAAGTCAACAACTGCAGACTAAAAGAATCATGCTCTAAAAGTAAAAATGCCGCTAAAAGGGTGACTGACATGGTTGCAGAGGTTTGCATTGCAAATATCCAAATTCAAATAAAGATAAAGACATGTAAGTCTCTTTCTTTACAGCTTCAGTATGCTACCGAATGTCCACAGACTAATCACCTACATTAAGTAGTTTAACTAATTAATATTTTTCTAGAGCTCATAGCGCAGAAATGTGGCTAACTCCTATCTACATTCCATCTCCCTGGCTTCTTTTTATGTGAAAGCCCTCTTACACTTTTCATGTCTCCTACTGTTTTCCCCGTCCAATTCAGATTTGTATTACAAACCATTTTACTTTATATTTTATCTACATGACTCATTCTTTGCAGCAAAGCTAAAAGTCTAGACAGAGATAAATAGGTGAATATAATGCACCTCTGTCGATTTGACAGGAAAAAGATTTATTTTGTATACATATCTGTGTGAGTGGATTAAAATTCCTTGTCTTGATGAGTTTATTGATTTCAGTTTCCAGTAACTCATACTTTAAACTGCAACCAGTAATTTTCAGGGTTTAATTTCAGGCTTCATAAATAGGAACAATTTCAGCCTATATGTTCCTCCTCTAATAAAACAGTCAAGCTATTTTTTGGGTTTCTTAGACAAAGTATTCAGAAAGCACATTTAAATTACAACTTAAATTACAGAAACATAGATTGCAGCAATCTTGATAACTCATAGAAAGATAAAATTCATAACAGATCAGCAAGCAGTAGTAGTACAAACTGTATTATTGTGAGGAGATACTGAGGCCATCAGGGAATTGAGGCCATCAGGGACCTGAAGCCAATGAGCTGCCACTACCTGTCCATTATAATGGTCCGCCATGGCCTATGCTTTCTTTTGCCACACAACCAGGTGCCACCAGTGCCCCTATCCAATTCCTCACTGGAACAGGACTCCATGCAGAGAGCAGCTGGCTTGTACAAATCTACAGTTCACTTCTTAGTTTCATTTTACGATTGTGCTTTCTTCTCTCTCAGCAGCTTCCCTGTTCTCGGTCAGATGTTTTTAGAAAAGTTTTAGAAAAGACAGATAAAAATCTTTCACAAGGACTTTCTTGTTCAAGTAAAACAGCATAGAAATGAAAGCAAAGAAAAAAGAAATTGCCCTACAAAGAAATGAGAAGAAAAGAGAGGTATGCCATGGAACAGGGACATTTTGCTCTCAAGCAAATGTTGGTAAAAAACGTGCAGGAGGCAGAGAGAAAGAATCACTGGCAAAAATGTTTGCGGGCAGGAAAAATTCTCCAGAACACTTTGCTATAAAGCAAAATATTACTTAAACTTCTTCTATTTCCAAATGCTATCATTTCCCTAGATGCTCTAGCAAGCTTATATTTCTTATTATGTAAAATATTCCCTCACCATCTTTCTGTCATATTTCAAGTTGTAATACAGAAAGACACATTGAATTGTCACCATGAGTCACCCAAGAGCCCTTCAACGCATTCTTAATTTCACTGTTTCAGCTTATGAAGCACACAGAAGCAGAAACATGCAGGTTGCAGGAATATTTTCCTTCTATCTACTTTTAAGTCTTACTAGGATTCCTATTTTTTCAGGGCTGCATATATTTCGGGGGGTCGTCATTTAATAACTCTTTCTTAAGATATGTCCAATAGAAAATAACTTTTCCTCTAACTTCAAAGGCTGGTTTCTTTTACTTTATTTGCCGAATTTTCAGCACTTCATAATGGTCAAAATCAAGCTTAGCTGAGCATGTTTCCTGCAGTCATCTTTCAGCTTCGGAGATTGTTTTTTGACAGATGTGAGAATCCTTTGACCTTTTAGCTTCAGAATGCTTCACGATGAATGATTCAAACATATTTTTCTAACCTTCTTTATACACAAAAGTTACTACTCGATGGCGAAAGTTTTATGTACAATGAAAATAAGTCATTTACTATATTTATTATTACGAGTTTGCTACACAACTATTTGTGGGAAAAACGAACCAGTCGTCAGCAGCTACCTATCCACAGTACACTGTATAAAAACTCTAGCTGTTCCTGAGAAGCAGGGGTTCTGAAAGTTTTAGTAAAAAGGACTACAAAAAAGATGAGAATGCTGTAGGAAGCTGATTCTGCTCTGTTTTATACCAGAGGCAGAGATAACATGATACATAATGCCGGAAGATGAGGGCATATGGGTCCCTCAGATCCATGACCCAAGCTGAACAGAATCTCTTTTAGCGATTCATAGGCACATTTAGAAAGCTTCACAGAGGCCACATAGCAGTTTCTTGATCAGGCAGCAAGTCTATTGCAATGATTCTAGCGTAGTGCTCTCCATAGGGTCATATTCTCCCTTGGGATAAATCCTTGGCTTTTTGGAGTATATTTAGAACTTGTTTTGGATTGGACTTTGCATAGTTTTGGTTGAAAAAGCAGTGGATTCAAGGCAACACAGACGGACAAGCTAAAGATAGGAAGACTGAATTTACTGTCCTTATTTTTGCACACTGCCTCCAAGGAAATCATATGTTAGCCAAAGTTCAATTTTTCCCCTTTATCCATAACATTGATCCTTTAAACTAGTTCAGAAAATAGTAACTTTTTAGATTTTTCGTGTAGAGGCAGTCCTCACACAGTGCTTCATCTTGCAGTTCACAGATGATTCTCCATTTCCAGAAGCATCATCCTGTGGCCTATGCACCAACTAAATAGTGAGAGACAGTGCTCGGTTTAATTCTTCATGGACTACTGGGAATCAGTTTGATTCTTTACTAAGACTTAGAGAAATGAGAATTATCATAATTTGATTTCATCTTTTGTAAATGATAGCCCCTAAGGACCTTTACAGTGGTATGGAATTAGTGGACTGCAAAATGATTGGCAAAGTAGGGTGTTGCAGTAGAAGTACAAAGTCAGCAGGCAGTTGTGGTTTTGCAGCCATCGGTCACCACGGAGAAAACACTGAGGCTCCCACACTGCTTGTCTCTCACTATTACTGCTTTGGTGCAGCACACAAAAGGAGAGGAGAGGTAAGGGGGACACTAGTACATACCATGTCATTTTTGGTCTCTCTCCTCTTCTAGAATGTTTTATTTAGTTTTCCAGTAAGTATCCACACGTAGTCTAAGTTTTAGGTTTTGATAAAGAATAGAGAACAGACTTGAAGAAACTCAGAACTGTCACCACCTGGTTACAACCTCCTTTCAGGTAGTTGTAGAGAGCGGTAAGGTTTCCCCTCAGCTTCCTTTTCTTCAGGCTAAACAAACCTGGTTTCCTCATCTGCCCCTCATAAGACTTTTGCTCTAGACCCTTCATCATCTTCGTTGTCCTCCTTCAGACATGCTCCAGCACCACCATGTCCTTCTTGTAGTGAGAGGCCCAAAGCTGAACCTAGTATTTGAGGAGCAGCCTCACCAACCAGTGCCAAGTACAGGGGGATGATCACTTCCTTAGTCTTGCTGGCCACACTATTTCTGAGATAAGCCAGGATACTGTTGGCTTTCCTGGCCACCTGGGCACACTGCTGGCTCATGTTCAGCCAGCTGTCAACCAACACCCTGAGGTTCTTTTCCACCAGGCAGCTTTCTAGCGACTCTTCCCCAAGACTGTAGTTTTGCCTGGGGTTGTTGTGACCCAAGTGCAGGACCCGACACTTGGCCATATTGAACCTTATACTGTTGGTCTCATGCCATCAATCCAGCCTGTCCAGATCTCTTTGAAGAGCCTCCCTACCTTCAAACAGATCAAGACACCCATCTTGGTGTCCTCCACAAACTTACTGAGGGTGCCCTCAATCCCCTCATCCAGATCACTGATAAAGATACTAAGCAAGAGTGGCTCCAGCACTGAGCCCTGGGAAACACCACTCGTGACTGGCCACCAACTGGATTTAAATTAATTCACCACCACCCTCTGGGCCCAGCCATCCAGCCAATTTTTTTATCCAGTGAAATGTACACCCATCCAAGCCATGAGTAGCCAGTTTCTCTAGAAGAATGCTGTGGGAAACAGTGTCAAAAGCTTTACTGATGTCCAGGTATACAAAATCCACAGCCTTTCCCTTGGCCACTAAGTGAATCGCCTAGTCAAAGAAGAAGTTCAGGTTAGTGAAGCAAGGCTTGCCTTTCTTAAACCCATGCTGACTGGGCCTGATCACCTAGTTGTTTTATGTGTGTTGTGTGATGACACTTAAGATGATTTGCTCCGTAGCCTGATATTGGAACATTCACACCACACAAATGACAGCAGAACTGGGTGTCAGCCACTTCATTGTGAGAAAGCAT
The DNA here is from genome assembly GCA_013396935.1 of Baryphthengus martii. Classification (NCBI taxonomy): domain Eukaryota; kingdom Metazoa; phylum Chordata; class Aves; order Coraciiformes; family Momotidae; genus Baryphthengus; species Baryphthengus martii. Next base: position 31,901 of record VWZK01014300.1, read on the forward strand.
CAGACAGATAACGAAATCTCCCAAAGGAAAAAAAGTCTAATAATTTTGGAAACATTATCAGCAGGAACCTCCACTATGGATGACCAGCCTTTTCTCAGCTGCTTTTTGGGGCTGAGGGAAGCCTTTTTCATTCACATTCTTTCATCTTACAGACAGAAGACTCACTGAATAGCAATGAAAGGAAAGCTTCTTTCTCTAATCACTTCCTCTGTTTCACTCCAGATATGAGCAAGACAGATCTCTCCAGTGTCTGTTGCTACACTCCTCTTTGCATTCCATTTTCTTCCAATTCTTCCTTGAGATCTTATGTCTTTTTGACTGTCTCAAAGTTTTACTAAGCAAAGTACCCCCAGGATCTGATCTTTAGCAATCATAAATGACCTAGAAAAGACAGTGAGTAATGTTTTAAGAAACCCTGCAAATAATAAAGTATGACTGGAAAGCAATAGGATCTGGCAGTCCTGAGTACCTGCATAAGATACGTCACAGAAAATTTCACACCAAGGGAAAGAAATATCTCTAACTATACCTATTATTATCTCACAAAAAGGAGACATAAAAAACATCTATGATAATTCTCTAAAAGCATTAGCTCCAGATTCAGCAGTAGTTAATAAATACATTTCAAATATGCTAACTACTTACATATGAGAATAAGTGTTAAGAATCATTCCCTAACACCATTTATTTTTTTTTACTTTTTTTTTCCTCTATGCATGCATTATCCAGGTCAAGGGAGCTGATTCTGCTCCTCTACTCCGCTCTTGTGAAATCCCACCTGAAGTGCTGCATTCAGCTCTGGAGCTCCCAACACAGCGGAGGGGGGTTCTGTTGGAGGGCTATGAAGATGATCAGAAGGTAGGAATACCTCTCCTATAAGAACAGGTTGTTCAGCCTGAACAAGGTAAGACTCCAGGAAGACCTCACTGCAGCCTACCATTATCTGAAGGGGGCCTACAAGAAAGCTGTGGAGGGATTATTTACAAAGGTCTGTAGTGATAGGATGAGGGGTAATGGTTTGAAACTGGAAGAGGGTAGATTTAGATAGGAAATAAGAAGGAAATTCTTCACTCTGAGACCAGAGAAACACTGAAACAGATTTCCCAGGGAAGTTGTGGATGCCTCATCAGTTAATGTTTTCAAGTGCAGGTTGGATTGGGCCTTGAGCAACTTGGTCAGTGGGAGGTGTCCTTGCCATGGCAGGTGGGTTGGAACTTGGTGATCTTTAAGGTCCCTTTGAACCAAAACCATTCTGTGATTCTATGATTATGAACTACTGCCACAGACAAGACAATTTCTGATTGGATTTTGGCCTGGTTCAGTTCTCAGAGGAAGATGCAAACCTAGATTAAATGGGATACATGAGTGAAGAGGAAGTGGGGCTGCTTGATGAGGCAGGAATGATAACAGCAGTAAGAAATATTCTCGGGGAAAGAAGACATAAACATACCTCAGTAGAAACTGCAGCATTATAATGTGCCTGCTTCCTCAAGAGATCCCTCACCAACCATGCCAATAGTTTCTTCTCTTAGAAGTGTAAAAAGAAAAGGTAGCGAGGAGAAGCAGGTGAATCCGATTTCTCTTTCCACCAAGTCACAATGTGATCCAAGCAAGGCAGGCAGCCTTGAGTAGGTCACAGGAGCAAGTCACAGATGTTATCTAATATATGGGATTGGTAAAGCCTGCAGGAGGTCCCACAGTCGGGTCCTCTGACTATCCAGAGCAGACACTGCTCAGTCTCTGATCTTCTTTCTAGGCTGTGCAACTCCATTCCCTTTGCATGGCATAGCCTGAGAGACTGTTAGAGCATAGAAAGAAGGCTAAACTCCATTATAATCTTCTCCTTGAGACTAGAATAAAACATGACAAGCAGAAATCCTGTAGCTGATGTTCTTGCCACTAAATTGAATGGGTAAACCATTGTGGTGTTCAGGTAAAAAAGGTCTTGATTAGCTAAGGCAATCATTTGCCTTTCCAGTCTTCATTTTCTACATGAAAAAAAAAATGAAAGAAAACTTTCCTACGAGACAAAAAGTCTTTCGCTGGCAGACAACTGAGGTGGGAACCCACTCTGTAACACACCTTTACATTTCCATGCTCTTTTCAATTACCTCATGTTCCATTTATATCCATGTTGAGGCCACGTAACTGAACAAGAAGCTGCAGAAATAAAACAGAAATCCAGGACACTAAATAAGTGTGGCTGAATTAAAACTAGAGAAAAATTCCTGCCTCTTATAATCCTTATATTGAAATTGCACTGAAGATTGAGCTGCATGAAGGTTATAGACATTTTTTTCCATTGTTAATACTGAAAAAAAGTTAAACTTCCAAATCTTGGCTGAAACTGCCATTTTATGCTTTTGGTACTTTCAGTCTATTTCAAGTGTATTACATGAAACGCAGCACAAGGGACTCCACAAAATGTGTTTGTAATTTGATTTGCATTGTTTTGCGTCATTTAGAAGTTGAAAGAATTCAACACTTGCACTTTATTCAGATTCAAAGCTCCCTTACTGTAAAATGTTTACTTAAATTTCTGCCCTTATTTCCTCTGTATTCATTGGTTACTATTTTTCTACAGCATAATCCATCAGATGACACCATTATTCCTTTTCGGTTACTTTTCTGCTACATTAGAGCTGTTGTGGTATTTTTTTCTCGATATATTTCTTACCTGTACAGTGCTTAGCTTTGTTTCACTGTACTGAAATACCAAAGTCAAGAGAATAATCAAGTGCACAATAAACATATCAGATCTTTTTAGGTCCTGACTTTTAGCTGGGTTAAATTAATACAGTTCTGTGGCAGTTCATATAACCAGAACGATTTAAATTAGCTACTAGATTTCATAAATATTTTCTTAAACAACCAAAATATTTTACAGCCTAAAAATAAAGGCTGGAATTCTAGTCTCCTACCAGAATTACACTTGTCAAGTCTCATCAGACTCTTGCAGAAGTGCTCAGAGCACAATTCTGACAAGCAGAGCAGGGTATTTCTTACAGATGATGGGCCATGCTGCACTTCTCAGTCAGCTTTCTAGTGCCCTTGCAACCACATTTTTTATATTCTGCTAAGTCCCTGGTTAAATCTCTGTGAAGGTCACCTTCAAAATTAGGATACTAGAAAGCTGAAGGGGGATCTTCCACATAGGACTGCAGAAACTTCTGAATGTTGTTTTTGGTGTGAATGGTTTCTGTCCGAGGACAATTTTTGTTCTGTGTTTAATAAAGGCTTACAATGACCAAAATCCTGACATTACAAATGAGTAGTCAATGAAAGGAATTTAAACCCTGGCAATCACATCAAATTGAGTGGCTGCAGCTATGTCTAATTTCGCAAATAAAGCTGTGAGAAGGCAGAGGAAAACAGACTATCATGTTATTCATAAAACTCAGAATTCACTCTGATTTACAGAAGCAATTTTCTCCTGAGCACCAGTAATTTTTGAGGAAGTGCTATTAAGTAATTATTCAATGATATTTTAGGAAGATAAAATATACAGAAATAACTTAGGGTTTTTTTTTTAAATGAAGTTATAATAAAAATAAGAAAATAAGATGCAATGACTTTTGAATGCATATGAAAATAACGGGGAAAGAGTTACAATTATTCATTAAATAGTCCTATACTAGGGAAGTCCTGCTTTTAATCATAACCAGCAAAGAAGCTGTCTCTGCAGGCTTGATTCTTCAACAAAGAACTTATAGGTCTTCTATCAGCGTACGGATGTAATTAGTGCAAAATAAAAAAAAACCTAACGCACTGCACAATTCTGTGAGCCAGAAAAGTAAACTTTGAATTGTACTTTCTAGAACTGTGACTGCAACGTCTCTGGGTGCATGCCACTAAAAATAGTCTCCATTGAAAGCTGAGACAAGGAATAGGCTGATTAATAAAAACCTTTCAGAACTGTCCAGCATGCAAGTTATATTCGAGATACTATTGTTTCCCCCATCCCTATCTGAGCATAAAGTCAGATCCTAAATCTTAGGTGCAAGATAATATTACACTGTACACAAGAGGTAGTGAATAATTCTGCCTATATCAAAACAGTGTAGTTACGCTAAAAATAAGCAAACATAGTAACAGTATAAGGTTATATCCAGGACAATATAAAGTCTATCTACATTTCACTTCCATGCTTCACCAGTCAATCTGGTAACTTTACTGACTTTTATTTACACACACACACACGCACACACACTGTTTATCAATTTTTCTTTTTTTTTAATTCACCACTGCCTTGTGCTGGAGAACCAGTGTAAATAAAGCAAAGCAAAAACTTTCTGCAGAGGGGCAGAGGGAAATAAGCAGATTGCCCACTTCACAGAGCACCTTTGTCTACTTCGGAGGCATGAAAATGTGCAACAATAGATGGTGAAGAAGGTCAAAGAAGGATGAAGTTGGCACAAATAGCTGTGAATCTAGGGTTTTCTTCTCTGTGAAAACAGGAACTACAGCTGTAATTAGGGTAGGTCTATTTAACTTTTTGAGGTTCCTTGTTACATAATTTTACATGAAATAAACAGAAAACATCAAGATCAGATGATCAATTACATTTGTAAACACTGTTACATTGACACCTTTACAGAGCCAAGTGTGGTTTTGGTGGTTACTCACCTCTCAACAAGTCACACCTGACAACTGCTAATGATGCCTATCACCCATACTCAAAAAGACAGAACTTGCTTACTGTGCTATTATAACATTTACTGGGCAGTATCCAAGATGCAGGTTCTTACACCACTTTAAGATTGCCCTACTCAACTGCTTAGCTCTCCCCAAAAAGGACCTTCTACAGGTAAGGGTGGATTTGCTTCAGAAAGCTTATTTAAATATGCCACAAGTGACCATAACATCTCTTGATGTCCCCCTGTCAAGGTTTAGGGCCAGGGCCATCCTCTAGACCTATAACAGATGCTTTCTGCTAACCAACCTCCCTCCCTTCCCAAAGGGGAAGAGAGAAGGAATAAGGGAGAGAGACTTACCGATTACAAAAGGAAACTAGAACAGCTTTAATGAAAAATAATAGTAATAAAACAGAATATATACAAACATATCCAAAACCAGTATCAAACCCAACCCACTCCTCCCAAGAGCAGTTACATCACCATCACCGTCACTATTGATGATGTGGAGCAGGCACTGGGAAAGTCCTGGACTGGGCCCAGCAGCAGATGGGAACTGAGTTCAGGAGCTGGATTCTGATATTGGATTCAGGAACACTCAGATCAGGATCGAAGGCAGAACGAACGGAGTCCTCCTTGGATTCCAGCCATTGAACGAATGAGGAAGAATCCAAGCAAGGACCCAGAGCAAGAGCCCCTGAGCCGAGAGCAACTGGGTNAGGACCCAGAGCAAGAGCCCCTGAGCCGAGAGCAACTGGGTATGGGCCCCCAGCAGCCGAATACAGCATCTGTGGAATGGAACTCCCTATTGATCAGTTTAAGGGCACCGATCTGTCCGTTCCTCCCCACAGGTGTGGCCTTTTCCTTCCTGCACTCCCCAATGTGGTACACAGGATCTAGCAGTGGCCTTGGTCTGCACACCAATCCTGATATAATTCTAGACACCTAGACTGCCTGAGAAACATGCTGCTAACTTCAGAAATTGCAGTTAGTTAAAGGAATTTAGCTGAAAAGTAAAATCATTAAACAGAATTGCTCTGTTCTAACTCAATTCAGGACATCCCTACACTGCCCTTCCTGTAAAATTTGCAGAACTGAGCCATTACATCTACTGTGAACTAATTTCTCAGAGAAAGGCGCTGTCTGCTTCTTGCCAGAGAAGGGAAAAATGAACAAAAGTGCCCAAAACAAAACAGACTGGAGACCACAACAGGTCTTCCAGCTTCCCAAAAAACCCTTAATAAATCATCCTTTTCATCCAATCTGTTAAAATATGTTGCTGCTATTCTTCCTAGTCATTTAATGATCAACAAATAACACTTCTTAAAATACACTCATTTTGCATCTATATTAAAAGAAAACAGTGCATCTAGGAGCCAACATCTAAACTAATCAAATGAGAATATTCCTGCACAAAACACCATGATGAGTATCCTCTCTTCTTTTCCCCTTTTTGTCTACTGAGAAGCTCCAAATTTGCCACTGACATCATGAAGTGAATCATTTACGTCAGGGTGGAGTACAGCACACCTAGATGACTACCTGTGCTGCCTGTCTGAGATGCCCTGTTACCATCACTCATTACAGGTAACAGCAGCCAACATGACTGGAAAGAAACAAGAGGAGAACAGAAGAGACAGGATTTACTGTTCTGCCATGGGGTACCCAACACTCACAGACAGTTGACAAGATAAAGTTGAAGACCTCTGAATGTAACACATTGCAGCTGGTGGAGTAACTTATTACTCTGCCATTTCTGCACTACAAGCAAATACTTAAGGGGGAAGCTACCAAGTTTCACTTATGCAGGCAGAGACTGAGGAAATGTTATTTCTGTGTTTCCTTAAAAAGGAAAGAAACATTCCGCAGTGAGGGTGGAAAAGTACAATTTCTATATTTAAATTTCGCCATTAAAAAAAAAATAAATAAAAGCTGCAATATTGGAATTTAATAGCTTATGAAACATAAAAGGGAAAAAAAAAAAAAACTACAGAAAAGCTTATGAAAGCCCTTCTGTCAGTTTAGTGAAACCATTTTTTTCCTATCCATAACTTAGTTCCTTACAGCAAAGCTGTTTTTCATGAGATTTTAGATACCATTCTGTACGTGCAAGATGTACGCAGATGTGTCCCTTTCTGCTTTAAACATTTCTGATTTAAAAATAAAAAAAGGCTAAAAAATCCCTTATGTAAACAATATCAGTAACACAAAACTAGCAAGATAAAACAGTAAAGAAAGTTTTGTACACGTAGGTCTACGATTAGATGAGAACATCTGTATCTTCAGAAGCATGAATAGAAAGTGTGGCAAGAGTGTGGATTTTGTTGAGAAATAATATTTCCAATATTTCCATCCCTAAAGAAATATGCACCTCTTGAGCTGATCCTACAGTATCATCAGCATCAGGATGTAACACCATCTGAAACCCTTTAATCTCTTTAAAAGAGTAGGGTGACGCAAGACGTGAACTAAAAAGTTTCTTAAAGTCTAAAATAAACCATTGGTGAAGAAATCTCCAGATGAAGGTGCCTTTTTTAAATTAGTAACTTCATATGGAGGCCTCAGTAAGTCATTTGCAGAGTGTAGTGCTCTGCCCAACTGGGAGGAGCATGGAGATACGCAAGGTAACGGGGAGTTCACAGAATGCATCATGGCACAAGATTTGAAGCTCAGTTCTGGATGCAGCCTCATCATGTTAATTCAGCTTAGCAACTCACAGCTAACAAGTTATAACTAGTTCTGGTTTGTTAGCTCAGGTGCAGGATCTGGGAAGGCAGGCGGATTGTACATGGGCACAGACTGGCTTGTACCCAGTTACCTCCAGCAGCTCTGCATCCACTGCTTGGGGGCTCTGGCAGAAGAACCGTAGCTGTGACTGCACTTGCTAGGGTATATTATCTCCACGTGCTCCTTAGAAGAAATGATTTCTTGTTATGTGAAAGCAGAGAACCTGCTGCAATGAGGTTCTTTGAAACACTAATTTAATGCAGACAAAATACTGTGATTTCCCTGAACACCATACCGAAGCTTACCAACGCTTTCCTCTTCACTTCCTCAAATTGTCTCATGAGTCTGAATACTTAAATCGGTCTTTGCAAAGAAGTTGCACAGTAAGACTAGCTATATAGGGTGCCCGTTCAAAGGGAGTAACAGAACAGGAAAAACACATTATTTGAATGTGGAGAAAGAGATTGTAGAATCATAGAATGGCTTGGGTTGGCAGATCCAAACCCCACTGTCACGGGCATGGACACCTTCCACTAGATCAGGTTGCTCAAAGCCCCATCCCCACACTTTGAAGGAGAGGGCACCCACAACTTCTCTGGGCAACCTGTTCCTGTATCTCATCACCCCCATCATAAAGAATTCCTTTCTTATACCCTATCTAAATGTACCCTCTTAGAGTAAAACTGTTGCCGCTTGTCCTGTCACTACAGACCCTGGTAACAGTCTTGTTGCATTTTTCTTATTGAAAGGATGCAGTAAGATCTCTTCTCTAGGCTGAACAACCCCAGATCTCCCAGCCTGTCTTCACAGGAGAGGTGCTCCAGACCAATGATCATTTTCGTGGTCCTCCTCTGGACACGCTCCAACAGGTCCATGTCTTTCTTGTACTAGGGGCTCAAGAGCTGGAGGCAGTACTCCAGTCACCAACCTCAACCTACTGGTCCTGCTTCTTTTGATGCAGCCCAGGATAGAGTCAGCCTTCTGGTCTATGAGTGCACATTGCTGGCTCATGTCAAATTTTCATCTGCCAGTATCCCTTTCTCTGCACGGCTGCTCTTAATCCATTCATCATCCACTCTGTATCGATACTGGGAATTGCCCCAACCCAGTCACAGGATCTTGCACTTGGCCTTATTGAACTTCAGGAGTTTTTCACATGGGCCCACTTCTCCAGCCTGTCAAGGCCACCCTGGATGGCAGCCCTTCTCTCTATCTCATCAACTGCACCACTCAGCTTGGTGTTAGGTTGTGTATTCATGTTCTGCAAAATGCATGTTACGCCGAGCATTGATTTTTGTACCTATGTGGTTCCAAATTGCTCTGGCTATGTCTTCAGCAGGTGCAAGTAGGCTCTTTTATAAGCTTACAGGTTTAGAGGCAATTAAGGGGACTGTAGACTAAGGCGAGTCACCAGGCCTCAGCAGCAGTTACGCATACACTGTCAACCTTAATCTAATGTCCTGGGGGAATAAGACAAACCTGATTGCTCTCCTGTATGAACAGCCCAGGTAGCTCATTAATGGAGCAGCACTGCCTGTTTTCTCACTCTGCTTATAGTGCTTTAGGCGATAGGTACGAGAATAAAACTTAAGAAAAACAAACAATTCAGAGAACCTGCCAAAAAGCATTACTGTGATTTGTGCAGGGCTGTATCCCATCACTATCAACTATCACAGCTCACATCTGACATGAAAAAGGCCAGTAAATTGGCATGTATCTCAGACTGGTGAGCAACCAAGGGCATGGAGATCTTTCAGGTGCCTCACGTTGCAGGTGGCCCTGAGAGAAGAAAAAAAGAAATTTGATAACTAATAGTAAAGAATAATCTTAAGACAGAAAACAAAAACAGATGTAAAACAGTGAGTGAAATTGAGGAGATACTTCTCGAATCTTAGTTCTTAACATTTCCCACATTGCCACATTTATTATAACTGAACTGTGGGAAAAATCCATGAGCCCACACTGCTAGCTAGCAGCTGCTGTTAAGCTGCTGCACCAAGTCTATAATCATAATCCATCAAGTAATATAAAGTAATTTATTGTACACACAGTGCTCAGTGTTGCTACTTTTAGTTCTAAAAGTAGCTTTGGCTCATTTGGGCAACATATTCTACTTTTGATTAACTGCTTGGGACCTGATTGATGTGAGAGTTTGAACAGGCAGCAGTAGCCAACCTGGGTTGCTCATCGTAAGCTGGTATTTAGAAAAACAGTTCATCCGTTATATAAGAAGCTTTTTGCTCTGTGAAGAGCTGTGGTACATAACACTGACTAGCCATGACCATCATTCAGCAAAGACACAAAGATAATGTGCTGATAGAAGAATTTTAATTACACTGAACTCATCTGAAAGGTATCTGTTTCTTGCATTTTCATCCAGGAGAGACAGAAAGAGCGAATACTGTAAACAATGACAAAACTCTCATAATAAAACGTCTGAGGAACTTCAAAGGCCAGCATTTTGTAAATTACGCCTGCTAAGCAGCAGGCCACCCCCTGACACTAATTATTTGATATTATTGTTCACTGATACACTTGGAGGATGATTAGACCTTCTAATCAATTTGGTAATCAGTAGGATTAATTTCTCTCTCGCCCTATGAACTGCTTTTGTGGAAATATTAATGACTGACAGTGGTGGAGGCCTTCTGCTTTCGTATTAAAAACTCAGGCTACAGGGTGGCAGCTGAGGTAGACTAGGACAGCTACATGTAATTTCATAATAATTAGAGATTTTAATTACAGCACTATTACTGCACTGTTCTATAAATTTCCACATAACTAAACATGATTGCAGATTATACTACAATCTCCGTAGGTATGCTCATGAAAGTAACTTTACTCATTCAAGTACTTTAATGTGAGCAGTTAAAAAACTTAGACACTCAGCCTTTGTAAGACTGAGACCCAAGAGCCTTGTCCTATACCTACCATGAACTCGGAAAACAATCTTTATCTGGAGCTCAGAGAATAGCAATAGGTTTGTCAATAATAAACAGACTGTCCTTTTAAAAAGCGTAAATACAACAACTATAAACTGAAAGTAGCGAGAGAAATGAACTTCTAAATGTGCAGTGGCAAAGGCTACCTCAATCATTTTACTCCTGCGTTTTCTGATCTCAGGGTATTTGTGTTACGTATACATAATTTAAATTAGAATAAGACAATATTGCATCTACTGCAACTAAACTAATGTAAGAATTTAATTCAAATTTGACCATCATTTACACAAAAATCTAGCATATCAAGGAAGTCACCCAAGTTATGAGGTTGATTAATGGATTTTAGTTTGTATCTCTTCTAAGAAGAGTGATGAGCTTGCTCAGTATCCCATGTACAATATTATGATCTGTTACCTGTGTTAATCCCATTAAGTGAAACCTGATAACTTCATCAGTTACAATGTGGATTTACAAAGGTTTAAATCAGATGAGAGTATTGATTTCTGATGTCTAATTTTTAAAGTGTTCACTGAAAAAAAGTGTTATCTGTGTTTACAGAAAGAGGTGGTTGGAGTAAGTCCTTGTATGTCAGGAGGGTAACGTGCTCTCCCACAGGAAGAATCTCTTAGCAAGAAGCAATTGCAAATTGATGAAAACTACACACAAAGGAAGCTCAGTGTCATGCTGCTGTCCTCACAATAGCTGCAAATATAGCCAATGAAAACAGGTAGAGCTCAGCCTACCTCAAAGACAGCGTTGGCTTTGGGACCAAACAAAAGAACTAGAAAAGTAACAAAAAAAAAGGAACCACTGTCTGGCTTCCTGCCACGTATGTCAACGATTTTATAGAAACCAGCCGCTGTGAGAAAAAGAATCCCATAGCAAGATTCCATCACAAGAAAGAAACATAAGAGAACACATTTAAAAAGTTTTTAAAGATTTGCTCCACCAGCATCATGTTTTAATTACAGAAAATAAGAGAGACCATAGCAACATAGAGCACTCCCCACATACCACGTAGCTCAGAGGAATTACTGAATGTGCAAATCAATACCTGTCTGCCTTCCCAGAACAATACAGGTGGTTTGACAGAGAACTGAAGTGCTTTCTGCAATGAGCACAGTAGAGCCATTGACACTTTACTTTGAGAGTTAAAGCTATTTCAGGAGTTCCAACCAGAAACTTCTTTGCTGCAGTGAAGTGAAATAAAAAAAAGAGAAAAAAGAAAAAAAAAAATTATTCATCTCTCCATTCAATAAGGATGACGTGTAAAATTTTCCTTTTCAGCCCTACAACCCTCCAACTTCCTCAGTAAAATCTGGGACCAGAAGTAACCCCATTCTGAATACATGCTTTAGTTTTCCATACTCGCCTCTGGAAACCTGACACAATCAAGATGCATTAGATTACTGAGCAAAACCTGTTACTCATATGCTATGTACCCAGTGCATCTGTGGATCTGTGCTTATCCACCACCAACCCACCCTGTGTACTCACAACAGATCCAATCCCATTCCAGACCATCTGGATTCATTGTCCAGCCATGCTCTGCATGTTTAGTGCTCTGTTGCAGAGGTGTGTTCGACCAGATAATCAGATAAACGTGCTATGATGTCTCTTTAAAAGGTACAGGTACAAGGTAAAACCTTCCAGTGAAAGTACGAAAACCTCTTTCTGAATGGGTTTCTACTGCTGGCTGGTTGAGCTCTGAACTTGAGGCTTATGTGTGAGTCCTTGAGAACTTCTGAATATTTCTGAATTAAACTGCCCCTATGGTGTTTCAAGTTACTATGGTAAATAGGATATAACCTCCTAAATCACACAGTTTAGAAAAAGCAAGCAAGCTAGGAAACCATTGCCTTTCAAACTGAAAGTAATTCCTGGTTTCCACAACAAGTAACAGTTGGGAGAACTGGACAATACAGATAAGTGACTGACAATGGAGTGGGTAGGGTTTATTTCTTAAAACTCTGCTTATCATGTAAATTAGAACTTCAGCAAACACTAATCCATGACACTTGGATTCATAATTTGTTTTCTCCCAAGTCTGTTCTTATAGCA
>VWZK01014301.1:0-56445 GCA_013396935.1 Baryphthengus martii
CAGGGCTGCCAGCCCTGTCCGTCAGGCCGGGCAGAGCAGGGCCCGCAGAGGGGCTGGCAGAGTGCGGGCTCTCCCGCATCCCGGTGCTGTCCCGGGTGCGCTCGCCTCCTCGGCCCAGCTCTATGCCTCTGGGTACCGCGCTGCCTGCCGCCGAGCGACCGCCGGGCCTTGGTGGCTGCCGCGGTCCCGTGCCTCTTCGTTGTAGTGGACTTTCCTGTGCCACGGTGTTGAGTTGTGACATTTACACGAAGGGTTTGCTTTAAGTGCTTTGTTGTCTGGATGGAAATTGTGGCAGTGTTGTGTAAAGCCATGGGTACGTGTTTGGTGCTTTCTGAGAGAGTGACCACAAATGGGACGGTTGACTTGCTGTGGTTGTTCTTCTATTGGTTCTGGACAAGCTCAATCTTGTTTTAGTAAGATTATTGGTTGGTTCTTTTAAAGAAGTCCTGCAGGAAGGGAAGTTGTGCAGGCACAGCTTGGAAACACAGTAGCTGTCATTCATGTTTATGTTGTTTACTATATATAGGTGGGGAGATAAGTGATCTCCTTTGTCTTGCTATTGTTATGGTTCTTTTTTTTGGTGTAGAAGAGATGAGGCAGTGTCATCTTTTTGATGGGTGAAGGTTTTCAGCAACCCTCTGAGAAAAGAGATGAGTGCTGCCTTTGTTTCTGGATTCAGAGATCTCTTTCTGCTGGCACTTACTCCTTTATAGCTGAGGCTGAAAATGGCCAGACAGAATCTAATGTGTCTCCTTGCTACGTGGCAGGACCAAGTAGGCCTAAAACTGTTCCCAGCTGGTGTTTATCTAACCTCACGTGTTAAAGATTAGCTGAGTAGATAGTGGAATCTGTCCCATTGCTACAAGGAGCTTGCTGTAGGAGCAGGCCACCACTTTCTTAAAACTTACTATCACATTTTGCTTGTTTTTCTCCCCAGATCAAGGTATCTGATTAGTCTAAATGCCTTTTCCAATTCTCCATTTTCAAAGAGAGTTTTGTGTGGTTGCAGTAATGAATGTGATCATCCTCAGGTTCAAGAGGTCCTTGAATCAATAAGCTTCCTGTTTCTCTCCAGGAGCCGGTGGTGCTGACAGACACAAATCTGGTTTATCCTGCTCTGAAATGGGACCTGGACTACCTCCAGGAGAACATTGGCAATGGGGACTTCTCAGTGTATAGTGCCAGCACACACAAGTTTTTATACTACGATGAGAAGAAGATGGCCAATTTTAAGAACTTCAAACCCAAGTCGAGCAGGGAAGAGATGAAGTTTGCCGAGTTTGTGGACAGACTCAAAGAAATACAACAAAAAGGGGGCGCTGAGAGGTAAGTGCTATGTGGAGGTTTCTGCAGGTCTAAGCAGGGGTTAAGGTTCTCATCAGTGAACACTGGTGATTAAAACCTTTCAGACTGTTCATGTTTTTTTTATAGTCCTTCTTTCCCTTGTTACCTAATTAACAAAGTCATGGCATTAGTTAAACTGTTCACATTGTCTGCAGAGATTTTTTTTTTTTCTTCTTTTTCCTTCTCTGTCTGAGGTAGGATTTAGGTAGAGAAAGCCTTAAGCTTTACTTTCTTTTGTCAGACTATGGTATTGGTAGAGGAGCTTAGTTAGTTGATTAAAAGGTCCATGCTATGGCGCTCAGGTTTTTTTACAGTATACCAAGGCAGCTGGTGCTGACCCTTTTTCAGGAAGATGAAAAAGCGTTGTACACATGCTGTGTATTTGTTACTGGTGATGGCCTACACCACTAACAGAGCTGTGAATTCCTGAGAGGAGCTTTGTGTTTATACAGAATATAACTATTAGCAAATGGGCTTAAACCCTCCATTAATTTTATCAGTAACCAGCTCTCTAGAAGGACTTAGGAATATTTAATTTTGTCTTGATTGGAAACAGCTATGTCTATGTCCACTTGTTTTCTTTGTCCTTCTCAGCTTTGGGCATGCCTTTTCCAAGAGAAAAGGCAGCCCTTGGGCTTAAAACCATACTTTTCTTCCAGAATTGCAGGCAGTTGCCTGTAATACTGTGATTGTTAATACAGATCTCTGATTCCTCTGATCCGCTGTGTCTAAATGTAACTGTGGCTTTAAACTGACTTCATCCTGAAATGTGCTGGGTTTCCTGAGACGTTTTGTGTCTCACACTCTTCTGGTAGTAGAGATAACTCTGATCATAGATGAGTTAGAGTGGTAGCATTTATCTGGGTTTTATTCATGAGTGTGTTTGATAGTGGCCAGTCTGTTTACAGTTTCCTGCTCCTGCACTGTTTGCTCTAAAATTCTTTTTCGCTTGTGATTGTTCAAGCAGAACTATATTATGTTCCCTTTGTACCGGGAAATCTTTCAGTAAAGTTTGGGGACTTTCGGAAACTGTTTCCTTCCAAAGGCGTTTATGGTATGTGGTGATAGAGCAGAATCTCTAGGAATTATGTCTCTTTATTTTGAAATCTTTCTGAGGAGATGCAGATACGTCTTTATGTTCATAACAAAGCTTAATACTTAATTTCTGCTTGTCTGTGGGAAAACACAGGCTGTATCTGCAACAAACCCTGAATGACACAGCTGGAAGGAAGATTGTGGTGGATTTCCTTGGTTTCAACTGGAACTGGATTAACAAACAGCAAGGGAAACGTGGCTGGGGTCAACTGACTTCTAACTTGCTTCTTATTGGCATGGAAGGTAAGCAGTTACCTCTGACTGGAGGAGAAGGGGAGAAGATTTGGTCAGCAGTTCTGTATTTCCATTCCAGATGGTCTTTCAGGTGGATTTTTCCAGTAGTTTCTACGTGTTCCTTCAGAGCAGGTAGTTAAAAGGTTTGGGTTGGGAGCGTACTGTTCTCACAACTTAACTTGGGTTACAGAGAGGAAACAACCAAAGGATCAGCCTGTGTTTCCCCAGAAACGTACTTTGAGTGCCTGAGTGTAATCTCCTCATGGAAAGGCTCTGTGATGCTGGCAGGGCTGTGTTTTCAGTAATTGCTAATCACATTGAGACATGTTTGTTGTTCGAATGTTTCAGATGCTGTAGGTTTAAAACACGCCGAGTCTGAAGATTTAAAATGCAAAAGAGATTGCAGGTTAAGCAAAGTTAGTCTCTCGGGCTTTTTTTAGCATGTCCTATGTCTGCCTAGGAGGAAATATTGATTATTCTGTGAAGCGTTTGTTCTTATTTGAGCTGGTACACCGTGGAGAGGAGTTGTCTTTCAATTAAGAGCTGATTTTTTTTTTTCTTGAGAGATTAGAGGACACTGGAGAACTTGAAGATGGATAAATCCTAAAAATATCTGAATAGAGTGGAATTCCAAATCCATGTGGGGACTGACTTATAGGCAGATGCCTTAGAAGACCGAAGTACTACTATACACACTGTTGACTAGGAGAGCATTCTAGCAGAAAGTAATCTCACTAATTGGGCAAGGAACATACAGCAAGTTCACAGTTCTGTGAAGTGGGATGGCCCATAACCAGTGTGGCTGTTGCATCCAATTATAATTGTCCAATGACCATTATTTGGCAGTTCATGGCTGTTTGCTTCTGACAGCAGATTTTTTTCCCCTCTGCAGCAACTCATACTCAGTATGAGTTACTACTCACTACAGTAGTTTCCCACTTGTTTTGGTAGCTGAGAGAAGACAACTTTACATAAAACCACTGCAGCAACACTTCCCTACAGGTCATATTATCACTAAAATTCTATTGTGAACAGGTAATGCACAATAACCAAAGAATTGTCTTGAACCAATGTGTTCTAGAAGAAGGAGTGTCTTTACAGGAGCGTGTGATTGTGTGATCTGTTTAACTAAGTTAAGGGGTTGTTACCATAATTTTCTTTAGTGAGAGCTCAAAGAGTAATATCTGAATTGGCAAACGACCTGAAAAATGTAATTGTGAGGGGTACAGCATGGCCTACTGTGTTTGAAGATGTAACTAAATTTAAAATCTAGTGGCGACAGTCAAAATTCAGAACTGATAATCAGACTGAGGAGGTGCTGTTGGGAGCCCCAATGACAAAGAGATTTGTTTACTTCTTTTCTTACAAAACCAGTGACTTTTTTTCAGAATCAGACTGTTAGACTCCTTTTCTCTAGACTAATAATTTTGAAAGTCCATTCCACGATTTGTTATCTAAACAGAGTGTTGTATGAAAAAGCTTCCTGTCAACATTGACCATCTGCTGTTCATGGAAACAAGCTGGAAATCCTAATCCTGTAGAGCATAAGTTGCTGAATATGGATTTAGAATGGAAATTAAATGGAGTAGCAACTGCTCAATAAAGGCTGACTGATACGGTGATCTGTTTGTAATGTTCCTGTGGTCATTTTCCTTGTTTAGCTTTATGAATATGTGGGGGTGTATTTACTGTCTCTAGCAAGGAATATATCTTGCTTTCATCCTTCATTACCTATATGTGAGAGTGTCTTGATTATCATTTTTTCTTTCTGTGCAGGGAATGTGACACCAGCTCATTATGATGAGCAGCAAAACTTCTTCGCTCAGATTAAGGGTTACAAGAGGTGTATCCTGTTCCCTCCTGACCAGTTTGAATGCCTCTACCCTTATCCAGTGCACCATCCCTGCGACAGACAGAGCCAGGTGAGAGTAGCAGGTCTGTTCTCTGCTCTGTGCCAAAAAAAGGGCAGTTGTGAAGATGCTAGATGGGAAGCAGCTGCACTGGATTTAAAGCTGCATACCACTTGCTGAGTTTTTGCAAAACCCATGTTCAGAACTTGCGAATACATTGAGAATAGATGAAGGGACTGGTGGTGTTTCTGTTTGTGTCTGGTCCTGACTTGTGAGCACTACGGCCATAAACATCTCCTTGCTGATAGCACAGCTGAGCTGCAGTTGCTGCCTTCTCTGTTGCTGCCTTCTCTGTTCTGTGATGTTGTTCACTTGATCAAACACACATTTGCTCAGAGACAAATGGCAGGACTCCTGTCTAAGCTGGTGGTACTTTGGGGATACTACAGGACCTTATGATGGAGCTAAGACACAAGTGGGAATGTAAAAGCCGTATAGGGAAGATCATGATGATTTGATACTGAGAGCCATTAATGAGGACTGCTGTTGCAGGGAGTTCTGATTTTTTTTTTTTAATGTTTTCTTCTGTCAGGTGGACTTTGACAATCCTGACTATGAGAAGTTTCCAAACTTCCGGAGCGTGGTTGGCTATGAGACGGTAGTGGGTCCAGGCGACGTGCTGTACATACCTATGTACTGGTAAGAAGGATGGTGGGACTGCACAGTGACTAGCAAACTGAGATTTAAAAGATCTTCTGCTTAAAGCATTGGGTTGGCTCTTAAGAGAATCTTGTTCTGATATCTTCAGGAAGTATGACATTTTCTGTGATACCTTGGGCCAATCTACTTTCCATCTGTTGGATGGGAGTGGTAATTCTCTCTGACACTATGTTATTGTGCGAGTGCTCCACTAATGTGTGTGAGAAAAGGATCTATGTTTAAGGAGAGATTTCCAGAATTTCTGAAGTCTTGATGATGGAGGTACAGGGCAAGGCTTGTCTAGTGCTTTCTGAGCTCATCCATCCAACCTATTTCACTATAAGCTAGAGCAATAGTTTCTTTTCTTTTTTTTTTTTGTTTGTTTGTGTGGTTTCCATGCAGGTGGCACCACATCGAGTCTCTCCTGAATGGGGGGATTACCATCACTGTGAACTTCTGGTACAAGGTGAGTATAGGCACCTTCCCAAGCAGCTTGGATAGCTCTATCCCAGAGTACTTTTTGAGGTAGAGATGTATCGGCACCTGTCATCAATATGAGATCTTCACTGCACCGAATCCTTTGCTCTAAAGCTGAAAGCTGCTTTTTTTTTTTTTTTTTTCTTTTCCCTTCTAGTGGTATGTGAAGAACTGGGTGGCCGGGAGAAGGTGGAATAATCTCCCACTTCGGGAAGCCTGCAATGAGATTTTTCTTTATATTTCAGGGTGCCCCAACCCCAAAGAGAATCGAATATCCGTTAAAGGCTCATCAGAAAGTGGCGATAATGAGGAACATTGAGAAGATGTTGGGAGAAGCCTTAGGAAATCCACAAGAGGTATAGAAAAGAACTGTATAGTCACTGATGTTGAAATTGTTGTGGCTTAACGAAAACTCGAGATGCCAACTATTTGGCTCCGCAGGTGTCACAGTGAGGGTAGGAGAAAGCAGGGTTGCTCTCTTGCTGTGAATGGTGCTTCGTGCTGTCTTCAGAGGGTCCTTTGGATATGAAAAGGCCAGCTCTCTAAATTATAATTCTGGAGAGGACCACTAGAAGCAATGGAGTAATTGTCCTTGTGTGTTGGGGGAAGGTGTACTGCAGCTTTGGGCCCTGCCAGGAAAGTGTTGCTCCCAAACCCTCCTTAGCTTTCTGTGCGGCAATGATACCCGGTATTTGCCAAAACAAAAGGAAGCTGTTTTACCTGTTGAATCCAAATCTCCTGAATAAGAGAAATCTCTTCGGTTAAGTCATGTGCCTCCCCCTTAACGCACGTCTCGGTCATCTCTGAATTCTTTGCAATTTTAACCAACTGGTGTTTCAAAAAAACAGATTGAAGTACTAAGACTATGATTTTGAACATCTCCTGCTGGTCTGAAAGTGGAAATACCGGATATGAATAGAAATATTTTCACGGTCTGTAACCCTTACCACTGTGCAGGAGCTCCTCTTTAGTGCATTCATGTGAGATCGTACCTCTCCCCTGAGATAATCTTATGGCCTTAGCATGCTGAACTGCCCTCAGTGATCAGGCAGTACTGAGAAATGGGAGTGGTCTTGACTGAAAACAAAACCTTAGCAAAATCATCAGTCCTAGGCATCCTTCCAAGTGACCCCACATACCAGAGAGGATTCAAGGAGTGAGTATTCCTTCTCTGCACTGCAGAAAGCAGGCTGTTGGGTCCTTTTAATAGCATCTCCTGAGAAACCACAAATCTAGCATGCAAAGTGAAGAAGTTTCAAACAAATACCATGGATGCAATGTTTTGCTGATAAGTAAAGTTGGATGTTGGCAGAGAACACCACAATTTTGGTAGAGTATTTGAGGACGTGCTCAAGGCTACCCCTATGCTTAATCTAGAAACTGATTTGGTTGTACCTTAGGCTCAGTTTGTGCGTGGAGATCCTCTGCCCTGGGCTGCTCAGCTCATAAGGTGGTGTGTTGCAGGGGGAGCAGGCTCTGCAGCTGCCCTTTCTGTGTCGCTGTCGAGGCTAATGATCTGTTTTTGCTTTGAACAGGTGGGTCCCTTGTTGAATATGATGATTAAGGGCCGGTATGACTAATACCTGACTGCCCGGGTGACTGATGTTGGAGCTGCTTTGTTCACAAGCAATGGAAGATACTGAGCGCTAGTATTGCACGCAGCACTTAACAGACTGATGGGTTTCCTGCCCCATCCCTGCCTCACTACAATAAAGGGGGCTACTGGAACTGCAAAACCGTTATTACCCCATTCATCCTCCACGCTCATCTAACTGAATCTCCCAAGAAAGAGTCTGCACTTAGTGGAAGCTGGATTCATGCTCACTAACTTGGTTTTTCTCCCTCTGCCCTGTTTGCCACGACAAAGAGCATGGCTTCTGGCACTTGGATGTGTTACTTAAGGATTTTCAGGCATCTGAAGAAGAGCTTGGAGGAGAGCAAGAAGTGATCTTGTTTCATGAGTCCCATGGGGTTTGAACCTCCTGGCTGGGTTTATGTGTTGGTGCCTGCAGTAGATATAAAATGGAAAATGATAGGTGTCACAGTCCTCTGTTGTTAGAGGACCTGTCCATGCTCAACTCTGGCACCTCTTTGTGTAATGGAAATGAACATGTGAGATGGTCTGTGTGTGCTGAGCAACTGGACAAATGATTCAGTTCCTTCAACCTTGTAGACATCTATGCTTTGGACTTAGTACAGGGTAGAGATCAGAGTCAATTCATCTAGTGTGTAAGCACCGAATCCTATGCTCTCCAAATAACAGCTGTGTTGTAGGAGTCTAGATAAACCTCCTTTCTGACAGCTTTCTCTGGGGAGTGAAGGCTTCTCTCTTGCTCTTCTGAAGCTGCAGTGTGGTTAAAAGGGTGTGTAGCATTATAAAGGGAGATGCATAAAAGCCAGGGCACTCTCCAAGTCTTAAATGATTAAGCCATGTTTTTAAATTAAATACAATTCCCCAGGGGTGCCAAGCTAGGCTGTCAAAACACAGTGTCAGGCAGGTACAGAGCCTCCCTTCTCCCCAGCAGGGGTGCTGGCTCCTTGGAATAACGTGGGAAAGTGCCCTTTTTACTGAAACTGCAAGAACTCAAGTGAGTGTGGCTGCACGCAGGTGCGCGTGTTCGTGTGATGATGTGTGGCTCCTGTCCATCAGTTCAATCCATGCCAGTGTGTGGTCCCCTTTCTTGTACGGTCATGTGAAAGAGGTCAGGGCTTTCTGTTTAGATGTGGTTAAGTTTATCTTGATCCTTTTTGTGTTTCGGGACTTGACATGGCAGGCTGGGAAGGGACAGCACCAGGGCACAGGAACCAGACAAGCTTCTGTTTGAGTCCTCGGCAATCACCCTGAAAAACTGTTTTGCTTTCCTCCTCCTCCTCTTCCATACAAAAACCTTAGGCTCATATGGAGGCTGGTCTTTATCCCCTGAGGTGTGCTGCACTGCTGTCCCTGGTTTGAGGGGTGGTGCAAAGGTCTTGTATATTTGATACGGTTGTAAGGGGTCCCAAGAGCTAGAGGTGGGAGAAGCTGTTTCATAGCCCTTATGCCTAATCCCAGAGAAAAGTGGGGAATTAGTTCTGTTGAGACTTCCCAGTGTTCTCTCTGTTCTTCAGGGCTTGTTCTGACATGAAATTCTGATAAAAGTATTGAGAACATGCTGCTCAAGAAATGCTCCATCTTTGGCCTCGGGCCCCGTCTTTTGCTGGGACAGCCCATGCACCACTCACAGTGAGCTTGTCTTGTATGAAGGTGAGAGGCTTCTCAAACAGGAGGTCCCAGGGGCTAGTTTTCTGGCTGCTTCACAGGTCAGAGCAAATGAAGTGTAATTGGCAGCTGCAGGTCCTTGTTTAAGAAATACGTCTGTGTCAGTGAGTAGTCTGACTGCCGTGTTACTTGTTGCAGACTCTCCAGAGCTGTGGTTAGATCCAAACGAAGGTCGTATCAGCTGGATACGTCCACTCAGATGCATACTTATCAGTGCTCAGCCTTGGGCAGATGGGAAAGAGTCTAAGCTGCTGACTCTGGCCAAAAGTAAGGCCTTCCCAGGAATTCTGGGCACATGCCTTTGGTTGAAAGATGCTCAAATGAAATCTTGTTGCTGTGCTATTTATTCAGCACGTGGTGGTCTCCAGTACTACTTGTTACACATCATCAATCCTTGAAGCTCAGGGTGGGAGTTCATATCCCATGTGGAGAGAGAATGGTACTTACAGAACTTTAGGATCTTTTTTTTTTTTCTTTATTTGCCAAAGGTCTAACTTTTAAAGTGTCTGAACAGGTTTTGCTGCACTTGACTTTGTGAAAGCTCATTTACGATGCACTGATGGACTGACTCCCCCCCTTCCCTTTTCACCTTGTGCTTTCAATGCCCCTTGCCATGGTATTGGGAAGCTGTGTGTGTTCTCTGCTAGGGGTGTGTGTGCAGGGGGTGGGGTGTGACAAACACACGGTACCTTCTGAAGTGTAGTTCTTAAATACAACCAATATTGAACAACAGAACTGCGTGACTTTTGTTTTGTGAGTGGCTGTAGAGGAGAGCCGTGTCAGGAGATGTGCATATAAAGCTGCCTTTCAGTCTTTCTAATAACTCCACTCATATTCTTCACTAGTGAAGAACAGTGAAAGCTGCTGGTCTCCAGAACTGCTTTCCAAATAGCAGCTGCATTATTGTGTGTCTTCTCAACTCTCTCCTTACTACTTCAATAAGCCTGAAAGGCAAGCTGGAAATAAAATGGTATCCTTGAACCCTGTCAACAAGTGTTGGTGGGGAGGGAACAAATTCCCCTCCCTGCTGACCTGAACGGTGTCGCCGTACTCTAGTCACTGACAGAATGATGGAGCAAAAAAAAGCTAAAAACTGTCAGGTTTAATTTTTAATGTGCAGTAAAATGGGGAAGAGTTTAATAGAGATTAGGAATGTTGAAAGTGGTGGGGGGAGAGAGACAGCTGTCTGAGCCTGGGGTACAACAATTGGCATTCTCTCCTCATGCCCTTGGGGGACAGGGTGAATGTGGAGGGAGTAGGAAAGACAAGTGGATAAAGCCTTCTGTGACCATGGGTGTTCACCCTTCCCTGCTGTGCCTGCTGGGATCGTCATCTCTGAACACACACTTGCTTATGATCCACTGAACTTAGTGGCCTGTTATGTCTGATCCTGCAGTCTTTCTGTTGTGCACATGCCTCTTGGGTAACATACACAGTGGGCACCACAAGGCTCAGAAGTGTCTCGGATTGTGCAGAGCGGCAGAAGAAATCGAGGGATGGGAACTGCGCCATTTGAAACCAGATCAAACTCCAAGATTTTTCACTTGTACTCTTCATCTTTTTCTTGTTTGCTTTTGTTACCTTAGGTCCTATAGTACCTTTCTTTTCTTTTGTTTTCCCCATTTCCCTGTTCCTTGAAAAGTGTGGTTTTAGTCCTTATAGATCATGGCTGCAGGATCTTTCCTGTGGAAAGAGAAGAGCACGAGTGTTTGGTCTGATGCGCTCTTTAGCCCTTTGGTCATCAGAGTCAGGCTAAGCTCAGTGATCACCCAGGAACTTTGGAGTGGTAAAGCAGGTGCAAGATGAAGCCAGTAGGTCAGGATCGGGGCCAGGGTTGAGGAAGCATGAGCTATAGCTGCAGGGCAGGGGCACTCTAACACGGGTGGTGCGGAAGGGGAAGACTCTCAGCACCAAAGCAGCTCTTGAGGGAAAGAAGGGCAAACCTGGGCAAAGGCTGCTGCTGCTTTTCTTTGCAACAGCTCTTATTCAATGAGTAAGCTGACCTTGAACACAGCCAGTTGCTCTTTGAAATCCTAGGATGGGGATGGTGCACTCAGGGTCTTGACCGTCTCTTGGCAGGCCTCAGCATTATTGCATGGTCAACCCATGCTGACATCCCAGCCCTGGAAGCAGAGCAGCAACTGCAGCAATGGTACTGCCTTTGCCTAGGTGTTTTTTCAAAGCACTTTCCTCTAAGTCTCCCTTCTGCCACTTGTGTGTGAGGAGCACTCTGGTTTATGATCTTCATCTTCTGCTCCTGTTTTGGAGATGGCACCTTCTCCCATCAATGTCCTCGGAAGTCCTGAACTCACCCTCTTCCCTGGGTGCTTTTTCTTCATCAGTGCTGCCTAGAAAGAAAGGGAAAGAGATGCTGCTACTGTGACAAACACATGCAAAGTAAGTTCTAATTACTGCCTCACAAAGTCAAATATTTGTTGCGAGCAGAGGACTAATTGTGGGGGGAGGGAGCGGAAGTCGAGGCTCTTGGAGTGTAAGTGGAACAGATGCCCGGACGCCTTGGGGAAACGCAGCTTTCCTCTACAAATCAGAGCTTTAAATTACAAGGCTTTTACCAACGAGAACAGTTGTGGGAAGTCGTCTGCTCTCATTTGCGTAATGGCTTCTGTCACTGGTGATTAGACACAGGATGAAGGAAAAGAAATTTGACAATTAGGAATGAGCGATCATTAATCAGAATCTTTGTTAGAAGGAGGGAAGGGGGGGGAGAATATCCTGCAAACAACGGAGACAGCCACTAGAGCCACAGAAAGTCCATGAGGTGCGCAACTCTTGAGTGCTCCTATTGCTCTACAGAGCCCTCTGCCTAGGTGTGGAGCAGTAGCAAGGGTCTTGTCAGGGTTGGAAAGGTTGTGGGAGTAGGCAGCTAGGTAAAAATCTGTCCTGTGCTGTTCAATGATTCTCGGCTATCTATTTTGTAAGGTAGAGGGCATGTCTTGGAACCCTCTCACTGCCCCATGGATGCCTTGCTCTTCCTTCTCAGTGCCTAGCCACAAACTGCCAGCAGAGAACATAGAAAGAGCTTCTTAACTTTTTGCGGTCTCCTTTCACTACACCTTGCATGCAGCCTTGCATTTTGTGGTGCAGAAGAGAGCAGGCATAGGCCTTGACTGGCATGCAGAAAGATTAGGATAAACAACATGAAAGCATTTCCAGGCTCTTTTCCTGATAAAGTCATTTCCTGCAAGATCAAGGAGGAACCTGATGGGCTACGTGACAGGTAAAGAAAAGCAGGCAGTTGTGACTTCACTGTGTCTGTCATTTGCTGGCTTAGCTCATCATCCAACTGTACCCAAGCCACTGTATGCATTTGTTTGGGTTCTGTGGGTTTTGATCAAACTATCGGTACACATGAAATCTGTGTTACGTGTTTTTTCCTACAGCTGTCATTCAAAGCTTTGTCATGTTAAACATTTTGGTATAGTTGACATGAAGAGACACTGCCTCTGATTTGATCAACAGCTATAAGTTGGGAGAAGGGATGACAGCTGTTTGTGGGGCATATAGTATTTACTGGTTCATCTCAAGACTTAAGCTTACTGTAGTCATTGGTTTCAGTGATGATTCCTGTCTTTGCATGTCTGGGTCATTCACTTGAGGCGGAGGTCTACATCAGGGTAATAATTCTTTCTGTGACTGGGAATCAAAGCAGATACCTCCAAAGGGGAGAACTTAAGCCACGTGGACTCGTTCTCAGCTGCCTCCGAGCTCAGAAAAATGACAGCAACTTGGGTTTTCAGCCTTTTTGCATGGCTGGTGATGTTCACCACAGGAACTCGAAATGAAAAACAGTAGATCTCAGGGTAAAATCTAACAGGGCTTTTCTTCCAGTGCTCATCATGAAAGAAGTTACAAGAATCATTGGTCACACCGCTTGGAGTGGGGAGATGTGTCAGGCAGTGACTTTTATCCCCTCTTAATGAATGAGGGGAGGGCTGCATCTCATTCACAGCAACATTTTAAACACGTGTTTACACTTGGAGTGCACCTCGTGCTGCCTTACCATCCACAAAAAGTTTGTGGTGGTGTGTGGTTGCTGCCAGAATTCACCTCACAACTTGCAGTAAACTCTGAGAAAGACCAGACTTTGACACAGCAGGGTGTTGCCTTTGCTGTAGGAAATGTGACTGCGCTGGGTGGCAGGAGCCACAGGTGTGACTTTCGTCTCAGAGTTTCAGTTGTGGGTTTTTTTTCCTGAATAGTTAGGATTTGCCATTGAATGCCTTGATAGGGAGGACCTTTGGATATGACTTGAAATCCAGTCACGGAAAGCCAGGAAGAGAGGAGACTATATGCTGTCCTGTGTGCAGGTAATGTGGGTGATGAGATCAGCACTCTCTGCGATCCCTGGGCTGTTAAGTACTGCTGGCCTCATGCAGTGAGCTGCGAGAGGGCTCTAGCTGAGCTGAATGCAGCTAAAGGGGTGAGGTCAAATCATTTGCATGTATAAAAGAACAGTCTCCATGCCCATAGAGAGGGTATGTGGGGTTATCACAGCATCCAAAGGGGTACTTTCTATGGGAGAGCTTAATACCACAGGCGATGGACTAATTCTGCTCCAAGTTCCTCTGCCAGGACCTCTGCCAGTCTCTCAGAAGCGGCTCCTAGCCATGTATGTTTTACTGGGGTAAAATGCTTTTGGCAGCAAAGAATTACTGGTGCTGGTGGGCATTTAGGTCCAATGCCAGCCACTAGAGGCTGTGGAGCTGGAGGATACGGGGTGGTAAGGCCTTGTTTGGCATTTGAGGTAAGAAGCTTCTGGTTTGTCAGCCCACGTGAACTGCAGAGGTTTGTAGAGCTAAGGAGTTGCAAGGCAATGTTAACTTGGGATGTCAGGTCTGACACCACTCTGGCAGGACAGACATTCGTGCTCTTTGAGCCTGTGTTTGGAGGTGGTACAAACCTAGGGTGTGAGCAGGGCTGGGAATCTCCAAGTGGAATCTGGGGCTCTGAAGGACCCATTCACCCACCAACACTTCACTCCAAGCACAGCCTGGGGCCTCTTGCTTCCACCTCCTCCCCAGCACTCGGCAATCTTGTCTCCTCCATTTGCTATTTGTTTATAGCTCTCCCCATCCCCTCTGTCTTTCTCTCCTCCTTCCTCCTCTTCCTTTTCCCTCCCTTTCCCTCCTCCCCCTCATTCCCTGTAAGCGATTAATCATTTTGACAGGCTCAGCGATGGCCTTTATTTCCTTGAGGCAGCCAAGAAATGTCTGTGAGCACCTTCTCTGACACTCCTCGTGTTCTCTCACCAATCAGATCAGCCACTTCTCTTAGAGTGACGCCACCAGAAATGCGGGGAGGGGAGCTCCAGCAGAGTCAGCTGGGAAATGGGCAATGGGGCAGCATCCAGTTGGGGTGCCGTGTGGACCCCCATTAGCTGTGATGAATATGTCATTTCACTATAGCTTCAATGTGTCATACTTTGCTCCCTCCCTCTCCCCAGGCTCCCCTTCAAATCTTTGTTTCAGTACAAAGGCAGTTGGGAAGAGATCGAGCTGCTGAGAAAAATATCAGCCTCCAACAGAGTGGCTGGAAGGAAAAGCTGTTGGGTAAGAAAGAGCAGCAGGCTGGGATCATCAAGGGAAAAAAGAATGGGGATGATTTTGCAGTTGGATGTGAAAGCCTTCCTGGGAAACTCCTCTTTGTCTTGGGCCGGAAGTTGCCTCTGAGTCTCTGTCACGATTTACATGGACTTGTCGTGTTGTCATGAGGAAGCCTTCCATTCACCTGCAACTAGAGGAGCTCTCAGGCCATACTATATGCTGGTGCAAATCCCCTGCTACATAACTAGGATGAAAATGGAGTGGATCAAGGTACATGATGTTCCCAAAATAATTTTTTTTTTAATCTCTAATCAAGCTTCACAGCATCCTCTGTCCCCTCGGTGTGGAACTGAGGAATGCTGTACTTCTAGAGTTATTCATTCTTCTCGTAGCATGAAAGCAGGTATCCTCCACAGTGGGAAGGAGAGGCCCAGGGATAACTATCCTGCCCAGGGCCTGTGGGGATGTCTCAAGACACTTTATGCAGAGCAATGGATTGTAACTAACATTTACAGACATGGAGGAGATAATGAAGGACAGAAAGAAGCTAAAGATGATGTACTCAATGTAATGTAAGATCTTGCATGAGGTGATGAGCTATTATAAGGCAGGAGACCGGATGTAGTGACCCGAGGGATCCTCCTTAGTCTCATGTTCCTATTAAAAAAAATAAATGTACCCTGAGTTGAGCCTAGAAGACAGTGAATAGGCTCATCCTGGATTAAAAGCCCTAGAGTAAGACTGCCTCAACTCTTCAAATAGGCCAAAGAGCAGGGCAAGGTGGAATGAGGTGTCTGGGCTGTGAAGTTGCCACCACTTGAGATGGAACAAGGTGGCAGCACAAGACTAAACCCCCTAGCTCAATGCAGCTACGCTTCTGGGAGGAGGGCAATGAACTCATCTGGAATAAACATCTTTGCCCCTTGTGGGCTGATTGTAACAGATCTCTGGAAAGCAGGAAGACTCAAACTGAAGAGGAGTTAACAGGCACTTTACAGCAGATGAAAAGGCAGCGTGTGTTCCCTCTGACAGACATGCTGCCCCATGTCTTGGGAGTGACCTCTGCCAAGGTCACTGCTGCATTTCTCTAAACTAGCGTTTCTCTCGGAGATATTGATTTTGTGCTGGTGGTACTAAGCAGTGTTGTTGAACAAGAGGCTGTAAATGCTTGGCAGAACAGTGGTGGCCCTTCTTGGCAGCTAGCCTCATTGATATGGCTTGCTTTCTGCAGGCTTCTGCCCATGTGTCACGGTGGGGAACACTGGCTTTGGACTTCCAGGCTAGTGACCACTCATGGCTTCAGTGCCTCTTCTCTGCTGTGGAGTAGTTAGGTTTCCTTCCTTGTGTTCAGTCAAGGGTGGGAAATGTTCATTAGCAGCAGAAAATGGCCTGTCACTGAACAGTTTACATCTAGTAATAGGTAGTAATGTATGTTTCTTGAACATAACATAAGAAGGGAACATGGCAGAGGTCTTGAGCAGTTTATCTCAGGTCTGGGTGTTTTCAGGAAGAATGTATGAGATCTTCAGAAACTCAGTCCAACCAATGCAGTTAATGCTG
Source organism: Baryphthengus martii (assembly GCA_013396935.1). Lineage (NCBI taxonomy): Eukaryota > Metazoa > Chordata > Aves > Coraciiformes > Momotidae > Baryphthengus > Baryphthengus martii. Next base: position 16,083 of record VWZK01014301.1, read on the forward strand.
GCTATTCTAGAAAGCCTGTTTTAAATCTTCACCAGCCCTAGGGAGATCTAGATCTTTAAGGCTTCCTGCCTATTGTGTGTGCTCAAGGCTTTGAATTATGTAGCACTGCAGTGACAAAATTTGCTTCTTTGCCCTTCCAAGCCACAAGCAGCAAGCAGAACATAATGCTGTCTGTCTTTCCTTCTTTCTTTACAAGGTCAAACTATGGAAAGAAGAGCCTGAGAGCATGCAGCAGTGGGTTCTCACTGTTGCTTTCCTCTGTTAAATTCAACCTTGCTTGACCGGAGAGGTTTTGATGTCTTCGTCCCTAGAAATACTAACTTGACTGGTGAAGGCCCTGAGCAACCTGATTTAATTGTACCTGCTTTGAGCAGGAGGTTGAACTACATGGTTTCCTGAAGCGTCTTCCAATCCAGATTATTCTATGATCCTATGTTTTTTCCCAAGAGAACTCATCACCTGATGTGCTGTATTTCATCCCACCCCTCAAAACTATTATAGAGACCAGATAATCCAGAACATAAGGGAACTATCAGATTACTCTGTTTCTCTATGTAGAAGCCTTTGTGGCAGGATGTTGTAGGTTACTTTGGTCTCCAGGGTTGTGAAGAGCTTTGTCATTTCAACTTGCCCTGTGTCTGTCAGGAGAGCTGCTCAGTAAGGCAGGCTGAGGTGGATGGTAATGGAGTGAGAGCTCCTGACCATCACATAGCAAATGCTTGTCACTTCACCCCACTGAGTGTCCGTACCATGCAGCAGAGAGGGTGGGATATCGCAGGGTGAGGGCAGAGCTGCTTGACTGCAGGACCAAAGCAGTGTTGCCACATCAGCGTAGTGTTGAGGCTTGGCTCACTGCTGCCGAGGTCTTACCATTGCAGCTGAGCCAGGGTCTTCTGCTTGGTGCCGTGCTGAACTGGTGAAATAAATGAGCTCATTTGAGGATACTGGTGTTGCTGTCTAGATACATCTGTTTCCCATCCTCTGCTGGAAGGCCATGGCCTGATTGCATGAGCACTGCTAGGGCCCTGAGCCAGCTGGAGTTAAGGGGACCCTTGGCCTCAGGCAGGGGCTGACCTTCTGGCTAGGGTGCTGTGATGAAGTGATGAGGCAACTTGCTTAGTTGCAAACAGGAAGGTGTTGCAATCAGCAGTTGTGATCACCACTGTGGATAAGCTGGACTATTCCCAGTTAGTTTGAGGCTGAACAAGAACTCATCCCCACATTCAGGGGTGCAGGACCTAATTCCAGAACTGGTCTGTGCCGCATGCTGCATTGTTGCTGTCCCTATGAATTTCCACAGCTTCAGGTTCAGGTGCTAAGCATCCTTGTGGTAACCTGGATCGTCCCCTGTCTCATGGAAAATCTGAGATATCCTTGGTTATGGGCAAGCATCTTCATGTTGCACAGCTGTTCCAGACTTACTTAGGAGCAGCACCCAGTGGTTAATGGGAAAGCTGGAGCATGAAGCTAACTTTGCGTGTTCCTTTAGGTGACAGAGGTGCTTGTGCCCTTGGGTACTTCAGAATTGGAGGTTGAGTCGATTTGATTTAGGAATCTCACATTTTGAGGTGCCCTGGCCAGTGGAGACATCTGTGTCTGGGCTCTGTCTGTCTGGGCTGCTCTGAATGTTATGGATGTGTTGCTGCTGTCTTTGCGGAGTGGATGAAAGTGTTTGTGGTAAAATGTAATCAAGTGGAAAATTGCAGTGCATATAAACACATATGGCACTCAATGACTGGGCATTAGGCACAGTGACTGCAGGCAAAAAAAAATTATCTGTAAACGTTTCGCAGCAAGTTTCGAAATCTTAAAGAACAATAAGATATTAGCAATTTAATGGGGTGATTCAGCGAGGCAGCGATCCTTGGGTTGGGAGAACGAGGATGCATGCAGCTGCAGTGACGGGAGCGGTTGGGATTACCCAGCCAAGCTCAACAAGCTCTGTCTCTGAGTGCAAGACAGCTGCCAAAGGTTTCCTTCACATGGCAAAGTGGCTGTGCTCAGAGAGGAGAGAGGAGAGAGCCAGGAGGTGGCCCGTGAACCTTACCAGTGCCACCTTCCAGCCTCTTCCAAGAGCCTGCTGTTTACAGGAGCGTTTGGAAGAGGTTGCGTGCAGTTAATGAGGCAGAACTGATGGGCTAGGTGGACCAGGCCTGGCTCAGGCTGGGAGCCACAGAGGCACTGCAGGTTAACGGCTGGCTTGGCCTTCCAGAAAGGGAGAGCTGGTCCTGTTCACCTCCTGTGCCTCCAGGCTCCATCTGCGTGTGCTTCCTGGGATAACACCTTTCCATCTATCGCAGAGCCCGCAGCAGTCCAAATCCTTCGGGAGACAACTATTTTGCACCCTGCCAAGGAGCTCTGTCATCTACAGGAACTGCACTTGAATCTTTCACTTCTAACTCCATGGGACTTCACTGCCTGAGCTAGTTGTCCATCTTAAAATCTCTTGCTTTGATCCTGTTGTTCACAGACAACAAGAGTATGTCAGGCCAGCGTATGAATGTGATTTTTTTTTTTTTTTTTTTTCTGAGTGACAGGAATACCAGAAAGGTCTTTTTCTTCTCTTGCCATATGCTGACTTCCCTTTTTCTGACATGAAGGAGGTTACCTGTGAGTGGGAGGAGAAATGCACCTTTCCAGTGTCACCTGGCTGTAGCTTTCCCAAAGGACACAGGAAAGCAGTTTGAGTACTAGGAGCAATATAACTTTGGTGGCTCTAGTGACTGCTCTAAGGTCTGGGATCTGGTGGCCAAACTCTCTCAGCAGTTGATGAGGGAACAACTTCTGAAGGAGGAGTGAAGAGAACACCAAATGGGAAACCCCAAGAGTATTGGCAGCTTGGTCCAGCAAAGCCCCGCTGATTCTAGTTCTATCTGGGGAGAAATCTTCCCAAACAAACCAGTGACAGTAAGAACTGCCCAAATGAAATACAAATAAACAAAATCAATGTTTCTAGGCCATAAGTGACTGCTTTCCTGGAATGTAAGAAGCACAGTGGAACCCTAAACTGATGTGAGTACAGCAGTAAGTTCTCTTCATTTCTCTACATAAGACCTTTCATTTTCATGCTTGTTCGTACATAACCAGGAGAACATGCCTTTTCTTGGACCTGAGACCAAAGTGCCTGGATCATTAGTAAAGTGTAACTTTGGTGAGATTACAGGCAGACCTGTATCGATGTCTGTGGCTTCATCTGACAAACTGCCTAAGGCTGGACTTCGGTAAGACAACAAACTTGCCACACCTGTGTGTTCAACTCTGGATAGAATTGGTAGGAATAATGATGGGAGAAGTTTTTAATGAATTGCTCTTAAATGATGTTTATTTTCATTACATGTTTTTATCCATTTAAGCAATTTCTGCTTTTAATCTTACCTCCTTAAATGTAGTGTATTAGAAAGAAAGTTTATATTTCTTGCTTTGTGTCACCTGCTGGTTTAGGCACTGACAGTATTAACATCTATAAGCATTCTGACACGTGAGTACCACAGGGAAGTAATTGTCCTACTAGCAAATGAGGCTGATGAGACACACCTACCTCTATTGAGTACAGATACATTCACCTACAGATTTTCCCTGTCTTTATAACCTTCAGATGAAGCCAGCCCTCAAAGGACTGCATAGAAAACCCACAAAATATTCTGCTGTGGTCAAATTCAAGTGTGATTTTCTTCTCAAGACTTGCCCCTTTAAAAGGGCTGTGCATTTGCCTGAACTGGCTCCCTGCCTATTCCACTCTCTGCTTTGCTACGTGTGGACTGTAGCTTGTTACCAGCTTCATCCTTTCTCTGGGTATTTCCATGCAGGTGCAGCACTAAAGCCAGGGCATTTGAGCCTCCCTTCTTCACCTGAAAAAAAGGGATTAATAATCCCTGCCCTTTGCCTGCTTGTTCTCATCAGTCTACACATAGATCTGGAGGCAGCGGTCTCTTAAACGTATGTATGGTGCTGGAGCAACAGAGTCTTTATGTACATACCTCGGCTCTCTGCTGAGAACTCTACCTCTTGCCAGCTGAGAGAGAGGATCATGTCTGCTGGCATTTGGGTGGTGATGTAATGCGCAATTTCCACAGGGAAGTGCAGGACTGGAGAACAGTAAGGCTTTCTATTCCTGGGTACACTGGTATCATCAGTCCCAGCTAATATCTACCCTCTTCTCTGTCCATCACATAAATCCTCTTGTGAGCCTGCATGCACTGTGCTACATGAAAATTCAGATTCAGGATTTGTGGACCACGCAAGGCTCTTCACTGTGATGTGTGTTTGCTTCAGGTTCCCTGGATTTCAAATACATGAGAGGTAACTTCATCCATCCTGCCTTAGAGCTGAAGTCAGATCACTGGTAGGCAGGAACCCTCCAGGTGAAGAGGGCAGAGCTGTCATCTGAGCTTGAGGAGATTCGGGGGCAAATGGAAGTAAATGTGTGCTGGCTGGATTTTCTTGGAGGCGTTTATTATGGTGTGTTTGGCTGAGGCCTGCACTGGCCTAGCTAGAGATCTGGAGTGCCTGGTATCATACGGCCTTCTATATGAACTCTCAGTCATGGCATTGCCCTTCCGCACGAGTGAATGAACAACAGGCTGAAGCAGGGCCCTTCACTCATGACCTTCTATGTACCATTTTCCTCATGGAATTGATGGGAAAGGTGGGCTTAGCTGGAAGAGCCTTTGCTAAGCTGCTCAGAAGGGTGAGTAGCTAATAGAGAGGCTACTTTATGGTTCCCTGTGGACAACTAGTATCTGCACCTGGCCTGAAGTGCAAATAGGTCCTGCTTGTATTGACAGCTGCTTCTGTCCCCAAGGGCCACAGTTGCTATACTGTAACCCTTTACCCCCTAGTGAAGGTCCTCTGGATGATGACTCGTGGGTCTTCCTTCTGGCTTATGACCAGAGGAGGGAAGAAAGTCCATGAGCAGCAATTTTGTGAGACTTTGCAGACAGCTGGTGAGCCAGAAGACTGCTCCCTTTGAGTCGGTACAGTCACCTCCACTGCTTCCATGGCTCAAGTGCTCTTCTGGGACAGGCAACTGGTGGTGCTTTTTATGCAGGTCGAGGAAGAAAAACACTCTTCTTGCTTGCTGTAGCAGGTGGCTTGATGCTCAGATAGGCAAACTAGAAATGGTAGGGCTGATAGAGTGCATGTGCAGGTTGTTCCTGTGACAGATTAGGAAGCCACCTGAGTCACTGTCCCATTGTCCCCACCCACATGGAGGCTGTGGTACTTGGGCAGGTCTGCCTGTCACACCTGAAAGAGCTGTACAGCTCAAGCACAGCCAAGGAGAGATTTTAAGTCAAGAAGCAGCTGTTCAGTCACTCAGTGTAAGCTTGTGGGTAACTGAGGGAATTCTCCTAGTTTCTTTTGTCTAAACCCCTCCTTCCCAACGGGCCTCCTGTCAGGGTTTGAAGGCACTGGGACAGAAAATCTACTGCTGCTCTGAAGAATTTACTCCAGAGGTGGAAGGCTCCCATCACTTCATACAAAACCCAGTACTGGATCTCATTTTTGACTGGAATTTGTCTGGGTTTACTGTAGGTTCTTCTCTTTCTCTGTCAGCATCAGAAACTTGTGTGGAAATAGCACACTACCCTGGCCCCCAATACTCAAGTTGCCTTTGACCTTTGGGTGCCACTCTACCTGTCGTACTGATTTTTGGTTTGTTTGGCCTGCCACTGCCCTTGCTAAACAGCATCCAGACCTTGCTGGTCAGCCTGCCCCGGCATATGGAAGGATTTTCCATCAGGGTAGCTGCTGCCTTTATCCCTGCCTGTAGCCTCTGGTGCTGCGATGACAACCTGCCTTCCCAAAGTGGCTCTCCAGCTCTGCAAGGGTCACTTTGCTGCTCAGGAGCAGTTGTGATGAGCTGTCTCCCCTGGTGCTGCTGGACAAGACATTGCTGTCACCTCTGGCAGTTGCTGTACAGCTGTCAGACCCTCTCACTCCTTGCTGAGCAGGGCAGAGCTGCTGCCAGTGCCTGCTGATGCCAGTATTGCTTCCTGCATCCAAGAGGCTGGAATGCTGTTGCTGCTTATTAGATATTGCCCTGGGAAGACACCTTCAAAAGCTGGTCACACACTGTGGATGCAACCAGAGAGTCACTGCCCAGCACTTTCCAGGCACCGAGAGAAACATATTTACCTGATGCTGGATGTGTCTGCAAGTACCCAGGTGCACCAGGACAGCAAAACAGCAGGGTGCATGGGCAAATTTCCATGGAGTTACAATGAAAGATGGTGGCTCTAATGGGATATGAAAGCCCCAGCATCGGACAGCTCAAGGTGTGGTATTGCTTTTCAAGCAGCCCAACAATTGGACAGTGAGAGAGCAAATGTGGAGTCATCGTGTGTGTCTAAGAATGGAGAGTTCAAACACAAAGGGGCTGAGTTTTGAAGTTTCTGGGCTATGATCAGGTTTGGGGCCACCAGTGTTGATGGAGATAGAGATGTCTGAGGTAAGCAGAGGCAGAAAGCAACGAAAAAAACAACCTCTTAAGAGGAAGGCAGAGACCCTTCCTTGTAAAAAGACGGCAAGAGAAGAGACCGGGACCTGCAGCCGCAGGGTTGTGTGGCCGTGATCTGGGGCGAGATGTACGTGGGCTCAGCCGCGGGTGACCCGCCGGGGAAGAGGCTGTCATCCCCGTCACAGAGCTGCCGTGTGCTGCCGCCGTCCGGCCACAGCGTGGAGCCCGCGGTCCGTGCCGAGCTCCGCGGGGGACGGGGCTGCCGGCAGCCCGGGAGGGGACCTGCTTTCGGCCTGCAGAGGTCACCTGAGCTATCAGGAGGGTCAAAAATCTTATTCGGGACTGAGGTCTCTCAGGACCAGCTTCCTCATGAAAAACCTCTCCCCTGGCACAGAGTCCTGACGTGTCAAAGGCACCAGGTATGAACCTGAAACCAGTTTCAGCCTCAGCTTTGGAATCCAAATGTTAGACCTGGATTGGGCTTGCCTCTTCTAGACTGTATGTACGAGTGCTGGGGAAGTGCATGAGAACAGGTACCTAGACTTGAACATTGGCATTGCAGGATGGATGCTGACTGCTGTGCTAAGTGCTGTACAATTACAAACATATGATGCAAGTTGTATTTTCTTTATGCCACATATGCTGTCCTATACCAACAAAATCCTGCTAAGGTCTGTATGTATTCTAATTGCACTGTTGGGAGGAGCTCTTGTGTGTGCAAGTGCTGTTGTTTGTTACTGATGTTTCCCTTAGTGTTTTGTTCTGGGAGTTGTTTTCTTTGTTTGGGTTTTTTTTGTTTGTTGGTTGAGTTTTTATTCCCACTACCATAAAAGTTCTCTCCTCTTTCATCAGCTTCTCTAGCAGGTAAATCAAGTCCAGACCTGTTTTCCATGGCTCATATTGCTTTGTTTCTTTATACCACTGTCTGCTTTGCAGTATTTCCCAGCACTAGAAATAATACTGGAATGTACTACAGGCTTGGAAGATGCTTTCTGGACTTCACCTCCACCAAACAGGCCCAGAAGCCTGTGGACACATTGGGCTCAGCTGTGATGTCAGCCTATCCAGAGGTGAAGAGGAAGGACCTGTGGTACCCCTTCCAAAGCAGAGAGGATGCTCTAGCTCCTGTGAGCACTCTGGTGAGCAGGGTTCTTCTTCACCCTGTTTTCCACCACTGGCAGGGCTGGGACTGGGATCTGCCCCACGTCTTCCTCGGAGCTCCCCTGCTCCCTGCCCCTCTTCCCCTGATCCAAACCCAAACCAGTGAGCCCCTTGCCTTTCCTTCCTGCAGGAGAAGGAACAAGCAGTGCCGGGGCGTTCCGCAGGGAAGGGTACGGGTGAGGGTGCTGCGGGGCCGGAGGGAGCTGTGGCGGCTGCAATGTGCCCGCTGGACCCACGAGGGCAGCAAAACACCGCGGGAGAAGCGGCCGCCCCGCCAAGCGACCCCGGGCTGGTGACAAAAGGGACGCCGACTCGGGGCTCTTCACAGGCAGGGTGAGAGGGGTTCCAGGGCTGCTGCCTGAGACGCTCAGAAGATGCTGCGGGAGACGTCAGGCACACTGCTTCCCTCGGGAAGGACCCCATCTCCATCCCCGCTTGGGACCAGGGCTCACCTCAGGCTTGCCCAGGGTCTGTTTTGCACATCTGAGACAGGATGGTAGGAATGGGGCTGTGCCCCAAGCAGGTCCTGATGCCAAGGGGATGGAGCTGGCAAACTAGCACCACACCGATGTGCCCTTGCCTTGGCACCTGTTGAAGCCCTTCTGGGTCTGCCTTATGTTTGGCCATCAGCCCCCTCACAGAGCAGGTCTATCCTGGGAAACACACAGGAAAGGGGGTCTGTTTTGTTGGTTTTCTCAGCATCTGCATGCCTAGCCTCTGTACATGGCTTTCACAACCCTCACCAAGCATCATCTATATTTATCATGGTTCAGAGAAGCTCGAATGCCCTTTGCAGTACATCTAAGGTGGAAAGCATCCTGCCTTTGGCCAGGTGGTGCAGTCAGTGGCTGAGTTCCTGTCTTGCTCCTCTCCCAGCAGAGGCAAAGCCCCTCAAGGAGGAACAACAGGGAGTCAAGGATTCGTTGAACTCCCTGGTGGAGTCACAGAGCTCTGCTTCCCCAGAGCTCCTGAGACTTGGAGATGCTAAAGGATAAGGCATGCTCTGATCGAGTCTGCAAATACAAAGCCCCTAATAAAGCAAGTGCTATGAAGAGATCATCCCCTTTTCCCTGCTAGTTATGTATCTACCACCACATCTAGGCCATGGGCCTGGGCACAGCAAGTGCTCCCCAGAATCCATTAGGGTGAGCAGCTGAGGGCAAGGAGGGCTGCTTGCCGTTCCTTCATAGGGGAGAGGTAGAGGGAAGGTGCCACAGCACAGTGTGCAGAGGAGGAGACATTTGCTTCCACGAAGTAGGGTATGGCAGCTGTGGTGAGCAACTCAGAGACCTAGACATCACAGCCAGCCATCCCAGACCTCGGCTCACCAGGGCTGTGTTCCCAGACTGTCTCTACAGCCCCCTCCCTTCCTGTTCTTTCCAATCCTCTTGTACTATTTCTTGGCAAGGGTGCTGGCTTTTAGCCCCTGCACCTCATGTGCCCTATTGATAGCTGGTAATTTATGTAAATCTCCTAATATATGGATTCTGGGATCAGGACAGAGGGTTTGTGTGTGAGATGAGATTAATATGTTTGCAGATTCTCTCTGCAAAGAGAGGGAGAGAGGTAGCCAGGGCCAGGATGTTCACCCTAGGTCTCTATTAGCTCCTCTGTGTGAACCAGCCTGGTCCATGTCTGCCCATGTCTGGCAGTGAGAGATCTCTTCCTCCTTTGGCTACCCTGGCCATCCCCAGCCAGCCTTGCTGGCCAGCTGCCCCAGAGAGAGCCTATTTTTGGAAGGCCACAAAGTGCCCAGTAGCCATTTCCATCTGTCTGCCCCCCGAAGTTTCAGCATCTCCAGAAGGTGGCCGGGCTGAGCTGCGGTGGAGGCTGCTGCCGACGCAGGGTCTTGTAGCCCCCTGGATGTGCTGGAAAACTGCGGCTCAGCTTTATTCTCTCCGTGACAGTTCAGGACAGCAGAGGCTGCTTGTGTCCACTGGCCTCTTGGTGCAGCTGGGGATCAGGCTCTACTGGTCCAGCTCAAAATCAGGGATGGAGCGGCGTAAGGAGCAGGGTACAGGCTGCAGGGGCTGGCAGGGCACAGGGCCTTGGGCAAGGGGAATAGGGTGAGCCCAGCGCCTGGCTTGGTGCCCACTCACAAGGCTGATGTGACAGGCCAATGCTGAAGGATGGGCAGGGGAATGGCACGTGCCTCTGTCCTGTCCCTCCTGGGAACTGCAGTCCCTGGGGTGAGAGGGGCTGCATCTACACTCAGCCCTGTTCTGGGGCTGCAAGCCTCATCCGTGCACACTTCCTGCGCCTGGCTGCCTGGGTTTGGCGTGGTGCCGGGCCGGTGGGTCAGATGGGGAGGTAGAGCCCACCGAGGTGCACTGGGGCCAAGTAGAGCTGGGGAGCAGGCGGTGATGAAGGGAGCTGCTCTCTGATTCAGATGCTCCCAAGGAGTTCCTGTTCCACACCTGACATTTAGAAACCAGGAATCCTGCTGATGGATAGAATTTGATGTGGTGGAGTATATTTCACACTGTGTCATTTTTCCTGGTGCTGCCTCATGTGAAATGTCAGCCGTCCAAGAGCTTTTCTGATCGCTCTTTGAAGTACTGGTTTCTGATAAACTCAGGAAAAGGATGCTTTTTTCCCCCCAGGTCAGGGACCAGGAGTGGCAAAAACTTTTCTTCTCTCTGCACAGGGTCCCCTAATAGGACCTACCAGCTCAATCCTATGTACTGAGGGTTGTGGTGGGGGTTCTGCTGACCTCCCTTCCCCTGGCACACCCTTGCTTTTTTTTGGGACACTACAAACCCTGCTCTCCCACTCTACCTCTCTCTGACAGCACCCCATCTCGTGCTCCTTTCCCCTGCCTGTGTCTGGATTTGCTCCCAACACTCTTTTTAGCCTTTGGAGGAATATTTTTAACACTCCTGGGGTAGCTGCTGTTGACAATGGAAATCTATTGTGTTTTATGTGCCTGGAAAATGAATTTCCATGTCAGAAGAGGAGAGCAATTACCACAAGCAAGAGAGATCAAATTGGGTCTTTAAAAAGAAAATAAAGTTCAGATCTTATCTGATTAATGAGATTTCTTCCAAACCTTAACAAATCTTAATTACAGTGACTCTGCTGGAAGGGATGAGGTAAAACTAGGATTGGGGGCTATCTAAACAGAACCGCTCTCTTTCGAGCTAGAGTACATCCCTGCATGAAAGCAGCAGGGACAGCCATTGAGTGCAGAAAGCTGCTCAGCTGGAAATCAGCAAGGAAGGATTCTCCATGGAGCCTGAGCAGCTCCTTCCCCAAAGGCTCGTGGTGCTGGGGGAGAGCCTTGCCAGCCCTGAGCGGCAGCGAGCCCGCTATCTCGCTCCGTCCCAGATCCTGGAATCATTTTTGCTTCAGATCTCTCCTTGCCCCTACAAATTTTTCACTTTTTTTTCTTTAATTTTTGTAAATTTTTTTTTCTGTTATAATTGTTCAGTTGTCAAGGATTTTTAGTCTCTTTCCTGATTTTTTAAAATAAGCCTTCTGTTTAAAATAAGCTGAGGGATGCAAAGTTGTTTATTCAGTTTAAGCTCAAAAAATATTTACTGATTATTTTATTGAATTGCTTGTGTAACACAGGCCAGAGATTGTCCCCCTACTACCCCTTTATTGAACACAATAACTTTCTTTCTGAAAGAATGCAAGTCTTGAGCTGAAGATGTTGAGAAAGGGAGACTCAAGCACTTCCTGTAACAGCCTGCTCTAATGGTTAATCATCCTGACTTCCTCAGACAAAGTAAAACAAAATAAAAAAAAAAAATCCAGTACTTTATTTTTTAATTAGGACTTGTCTGGCTTCAGCATTTACCCATTGGCTCTTTCTACGGCTTTCTCTGGCAGATTAGATTTTTTCAGTACCTGGTGTTTCTTCCCTAGGAAAAACATTATATGCAGGAAGCAAGTCACCTCTTGATCTTATTAATAAACTAAACAAATATCTCCCTTCAAATCCTCAATGTAGTATGTTTTTCCCCCAGTTTTGAGTAATGTTTGGGGCTCTTCAATCCTGTCACCAGAAAACAAGCTGAGACAGAAAGAGGAGAAAACAGAAATAAGTCCAAACCCCTGGAAAATCAGACAGCCAAACCCTCCCACCCCTTTGTCTGTATGAATACATTGTTTTCCTCCCCATTGTCTTTGGAAAAAATATTGGGAAAATATCACTCGTCTAAAAGATGTTTTCCCAATATCTGTATCATTTCAGATTAATTATTAACAGCTATTACCAGAGATGGAATTGGCTGTCAGCGTTTGAGTGAGGGGTAAAAATGATAACGGAACTGTGTATTTAAGCACATGTAGATTTTCAGGGTGTTGGTGGGAATTACAGGACGGGTTGCAGAGTGCCCGAGCATCCCTTCTCTGCGCTCTGTCGCAGAGCCCGCTGAGGCGGCGAACGAATGGGCCCCGGTGGGAGTTTGTTCTCCGGTCGGCTCTGGGAACGAGGCAGCCCGAGAAGCTGGAGTTGTGTAAGTCACAGCAGGATCTGAAGAGGAGGAAAATAAAGCAGGTACCAATGATACACACCCACCCTCTAAAAACTTTCTGCTGTTGGACTCCTAGGATCTGTACCTAGCGTTTCCAGCTTAAACTGCTAGGCACAAATTTTGCCTGTGTCTTGATTTATCCACAAAAATTTCACCCTCTTTTCTCAGTCTTGCAAAGTTTTAAAATGTGTGAATAATTTAAATTATTTTTCTTCATTTTCACTGCCTGATATGATTCTCATCTGTCTGTCTTATTTGCCCGATTTATGAAGGTTTGTTTTTTCAGGCATTGTTTCCATTTTTACAAAGGGAGAGAATTTTTTTATCATTATAAACTTTGTTATTTTACTGCCAGCTTTCTCCTGGGAGCCCTGATTTGGTGAAGCCCTTCTGCAGTTATACCACTGTAGGCATGTGCTTAAGTCTTCTCAGAAGAAATGGTCTTGGGCACAGAGTTAAAATTAAAACTTCTCCTAAACAGAGAGTCAAATCTTCAGCAAATATCCTAACTATTCTAGTTGTGATTACATTTGTAACGTTTAACTTCTTTCAGGACGCTGGGTGTGGAACAACTACAAATACATTCAAAGAGAACTGTCATTTTCCTGCCATTTCTTTGCACTTTGCAATGAAAGCTGCCTTTTGTATTTAAAAAAAAAAAAAGACGCCTCTTCCCTAGTATTAACAACTTTAACCGTTCAAAAACCAAAGAGCAAGCTCTCAAACCAGCAAGATTATAAAAATAACATAGTTGGGATTCTTGTACTGGCTTTCTGCTTGAAGGGGGTGTATGCATCACATTTTCAAGCCATTCTCTGCATTGTCCAAGGTTAGAAAGTTACTTTTTAATTGAAGGCTGAATTCCTGATCCAAGCGCTGGCCTTTTTTTTTTTTCCCTGTGCCTTGTTCTTTGTCAAAATCTGTATATTATTTTAGCTGGAGGGACCTCATCTCTGCCTATGATTCTGCTCTCCTAAGACAGTGCCACTGGGTTAGGAGCAGGCAACCAGGCACTGAAGCTCACCAAATCAGTGTGAATCTACAAGCAGAGCCTGACTTGACCATGCTGACTCTTCAAAAATCATGGGCTTGATCCCCATTCACCTTTCACAGTTACAAAACTGGCTTAAAAATCACCATGTTAAAAAAAAGGTGGGGGGGTGGGATGTGAATTAGCAAGTGGCTTCTTTTCTGATGCTATTGTATTGTGGAACAGCAGGCCAGCTTTCAGGCTTTTTGCTGCATCCACAACAAATAGTTATTTCTTAAGAAAAAGGATTAAAAAAGTCTGCTCAGAGCTTTGCATATAATCCTATGACTCCAGGACCCAAGGCTTTGAGTAATATCAAAATCGAAATAAATTCTCCCTGTGAGAATCATATGAATCTGCCAAATTAGTTCACAGGGGTAAACAAACAGCCAAATATTAGTATTCCACACTAAGAGCTAAATCCTATAAGTGGGGCCAGGGTTGCACATGGATTATCCTTTTATAGTTCAGGCATGGATTTACCAAGGGGATTATAGGCCTTCCCCTCCCCACTCTCCCTTCCTCCCCTCCACCCCTGGTGTTGCCCAGTGCTGCACACTCCCACTACACTGGACAGTGCCTCCCGCCACCCTGACACCCTTCCCCGGGCATGGGACTGCATCTGCACCACCGCTCCTCTGCCCTGAGCACCCTGGGAGCAGAGGCAAATGGTCACCCCCATGTTCAAGATGACAAAAGCAGGACTGGGAGCGATGTAGAGGTCGGTCGGTTCCAGGTCCTGAATGGGTGCGGCGTCCCTGGGGGATGGGGGATTAGCCCCCAGATGTCCCGACCTCCTTTCTTTCTGCCACTACTTTGCATTGCCCGACGCTGCTTCCTGAACAGGGATAATGACAATTTGAACTGACACCGTGCTTCAGTTTTCCTTCCCTACCAGTTTGATATTGCAGTCCTGATGGCTTGTCACTCTTAATATCCTACACACTTCCACTGAGTCCCTCGGAGTGTCAGAAGGCTTTGATTGCACCCAGAGTACTGTGATGATGCCAAGGTGCCACATACTTACAGGTTTGATGGACTTGTTCTCTTCATGACTCTCTTTCCCCACTGTACGAACATATATCTATATCTGCATGTGCATGCACAATCTCACACACACATTTTATTATCAAAATAAACATAGCTACTTCTAACTGGATTTTTGCTGCTCTTATCAGCCAGAAACAATTCTGCAACATCACTTGCTTGCTCTGATCATTTGATTTGTGTATTTTTATAGACTTTCACCATTATATAAAAGTGCCCAGTGCTTTACAAGACACAAAATACAGATAATCTCTGTTGTGAAGAGTGTGCAATTTTAACAAAACAGACAATGTAGACAGGGCTCCCTGAGAAGTACAGAGGAATGAAGATTAGTCTTGTTTAGTTTTTATAAATATATGGAACAAGAAATAGACAGGTTTTCTTCTTCTTCTCCCTCCATCCTCCCATTTAACAATACTTCCCTCTCATTCATGTGATAGAGTTATGATGCAACATGAAATAAAGCCTGGTTTAGGCTGCTGGCCCCGATTCAACAGCCCTGAATCCCATGCTTGCTCCTGAGTGCTCACGTGCTTAAGATTTCTCTGGATTGGTGTCTTAGATCGTGCAGTCTATTGACAGCTGCCCTTTCACTTACAAATGAAACTGTCCCTAAATCAATAAGAAAAAAACCCTCCTTATTCCCTTCACCTGTTTAACTCCACGGCTGTGGGTTGTTGTAAGATTTGCGAACAAGCTGATGTCTATGGAGAAAGCAGCAAGAAAAAGAATGCCTTCCCTACCAGAGGGAGTGGGTGTTCTGTGTTCGATACAAATCACCTCCTGGGGCTTCTGCTGGTTTGCTCTAGAAATTTGCTGGATGGATTAACAAGCAGGGTCTATTGTCTGTGGTGTACTTTGGATGATGCAGAGCCCTGTTGCTTTAAAGGGACATTCTGACCACAGTTTTCAGAAAGGCTAATTTTTGAAAGAATTTGCGTTTGGATAATGAGTATTTCTCAAATCACTTTTAAGATTCCTTTTTTTTTTTTTTTTGTTACAGAAGGTCATTTCTTGTGTCCTTCCTCCATACCCATACTTACCTCCCATCTTAATCGTTCTAAGGATTTGGGGGCTGTAGGGGCAAAAGGATTCTATGATACAGAGGAAACTGTGTGTACATGATCCTGTACAAAGACAGTGGGTCTGCCTAATAGGGGTTACAGTTGGTGCACAAACAAATCAGGTGCAGGTCCCTCAGACTGGAAGAATTTTCTGGCTGCAGGTGGCTCACCTGGCAATGCACTAAGACAGATTTCATAGCATTTGCTTGCTATGTGACCCAGGTCCAAGTCACTGGATGTGTCCTATGGCTCAGATTCCTAGCTGGAAGATAGAGATGCCTTGTGAAGTTAGGGAAGTTCAAGTGTGCAGAAGAAAAGCAACTACCAGTTGAGAAACTTTGCACCTGTTTCTCTTCTCAGCATATTTAATTGCTCAGACTTCACTGCCTTCATCCTCCTGGGTAGAGTGTGTGGAGAGACATCTCCCTTGGACATCAGTCACAGAGGTTTGGAGAAGAGGGCTGGCTGGGAAAGGCACTCAGGAAGTCCTCACAGGTATCCCTAAGTGGGAGGAGGACCATTGAGGAAGCTATACTGGAAAATGTAGAGATGAAGCTGGGATGTTCCCCTTTGATTTCCACTTTCCATTTTCCCTAGAGATGGTGTAACCTGGAAAGATGCAAGTGTGGTAGCATGGAAGGTCTCAGCCAGAGCAGGATCTGGGAAAGGTGAGCCTTCATTCATTGGTGGGCATCTGTCAATTCACATATGCAGGCATCATCAAGACAGGTGTGCTCCAAACTCCTTTTAACATGACTGATGCTCAATGAAAGCCTTAGTGCCACTGCCCCTGCTGTGCTATGCAAAGCCCCTGCCTTGTCCATGCCTTACACAGCTGCTTGTCTCATGGCAGGCCTGGGATGAACGATTTCTGCTGATGGAGTGTGATAAAGTGTGAGGTTCCCTTCCAAGCCAAGATTCGGGTTTTCTGTCATAACCCTCCCCCAGCACAACACAAGGAAGCTCCCAGGGCTGGCCTCCCAGTGAAGGCATGAATGCTGGCCAGAGCTGTGGCACTGCAGCTGGCTTGCAGGGCAGCCTTGGGCCAGTCACTAACCCCTATCTGTGCCCTCTGCTCTTTCCCTTTTGTTGCCTGCCCTGTTGGTCAGCATTTTGGGTCAAGCAAGTCCCCTCCTTTGGCCATCCACAGTGTCTGGTTGCTACTGAAACAACTAGCAGCACATCTGCACCACAAGGTCCCCTCCCTCCTCCTCCAACCAGAGCAGCTGCTGGTCACATTGCTGGCATGCCATGGCCATGATTCAAACCCTAGGGATGACCCACATTTCTTTCTGCACCCAGATTTTGTGTCCTACATCAGACCAGCCACTTTGACAGCAGGTTTTGACTACTGCCCTGGCAAATTACATTTCAGAGCCTGTTGGTCTGATATTAAAATCGAGACCTTCTCCCCCAGAGGGTGTTTAAGCTGTCCGGGCTAACTGGGCCGCCTGTTGTTTTTATCCATGCACAGTTTCATTGCCAGCACATTCTTCTTCTGAAACTGATACATCAGTTTTAACGAGTTAGAATTTCTCTTTCTATCTAGAGGAGTCTCCTGCCTTCAAAGACTAACTTTCAAACATTAACTCTTCTAAATGTTTCCCCCTACATGTGAACCCCTCCCTGTCTTGCCTTGTAAATTATGTTCAATCCTTTACTTTTAGCAGGCAGGTACTTAGTGTGATAAATTCAAGTTAGTGTCTCCTTAAGTGTATGTATGCGTGTGTGTATCTGTGTGTGTGTGTAAAGAAAGGGCAAAATAAAGATGTATCAAGCTATAAATTACTACTCCAGCATCATAAATTGCCAAGGGAAAGCTTCATTTTTGGACTTTTCTTTCAACTAAATGAGATAATTAATGTAAGAGGAAAAAAAATGAGGGAGACCTTCCCCCTCCCTGGAGCCCTTTGCCTTGATGTTTGGCTATGAAACTTCAAGGTTGCAGTGGGGTGGAGATCTCAGTTCTGGAGCGGGGGGGAAACGGCAAAGGAGCCAGAGATCTTGGAGGGTGGGGGGTCATGGGGATGGGCAGGTGTTTTCATTTTGCCAGGATTGTGGGAGGGACTGCAATGCAGGCTGTGACCCTATTTAATAACATGCCTAGGAAAGCAAGGGGCCAGGAGTGGGGGGGGATGAGAGGGAGACACAGTGGCTGGGGCTGGCAGGAGACTGTCATGAGATGAAAGTGGCCCATCTTCCACTCCTTTCCTCCCTCTCCGCTGTCAGCACTTTTTAATGTCAAACAGTGTGAGTGGTTGGGGGGCTAGTTTCAGTCTCCATATATGTTGTGTTTTGGTGGTTTTTTAACGTTTCCCAGAACTTCAGCAAGAAGAACTCATTACTTGGGAACAACTAGAGAGTGGTGCAGGTGGCCCTGTAGGCATCCTTTTCAGGAATACTTTGAGCTGAACTTTTTTTCAGATCTGTCTCTGAGGCAAAAGCTTGTCAGGGAATGTTTCCTTCTCACCCTGCCACCATCATGTACTAGAGTCTACAAGTTGCCCCTGAGACCAATGTGGACACCACACCGTGAATACTGCCCACATGATAATCTGGTCCCTGCACACTGGATTGAAATTTAGGAAACTCTGTGGTTCCTGCCACCAGTTTGTTGAAAGACATCATGAAGTGCCTCAGTCTCCTGCCTTTAAAATGGGGATAATCTTGATTACTTTCTTTGAAATATGTAAAAAAATTCAAGGTAAGAAACTGTTGCTTTTATTGGTTGTGGCAATCTGCAGGTGAGCTAGTACCATACAGCCCAAAAATGGCCCTTAGCAAGGTGGCTGGCCATGCTGGGACTATGGCCACAGGGGTAGGAGACCCTGGAGCAGCAAGTGGTGGTTAAGTGTTGCCGTGGAGTCTCTGCACGTGTGGTATCAAGTTCTGCACATCTCTGCTGTTGCCGTGCAACTTGATTGGCACGGGTATGCTACATCAGCTGCACAGGGCTGCAGCACGCTCTGTGCAGGCGCCCACGTGGGGGTCTAACTTGCACGAGGGCAGCAGCAGGTCTTGCTGTAGGGTGTCTTTTGTGCAGCACCATGTACCCCTCGTGGTGTGTGGGAACCACCTTAGGCAGTGCTGAGTGTGCATGTCTGTGGCTGTATGTGGTAGCTGCTCAGTTGAAGAAGGGCTGCAGGTTTGATATCACCACCCCTTGTAAAAGCAGCATCAGGCATCTGGCTTTTCTACGCTCCAGATGAACACAGCCGTGTGCCCCTCAGCACCACAGCCAGCACCACTGCAGTGTGTACTCTGGTGTGTGCAGGCAGCCTAAGGATTGCTTCAGAAGATAAGGAAACTCAGGTTTAGGCTTCACTCCTCTTTTTTGATACAGGCGCCTTACATGGCTTTAGGACCTAGCTCAGCCCTGGTCCCTCTCCTTTTTCTAATCTTGGTTCAGAGGGCATAGCACCAGACTGCCACAGCATCGTTGAGAGGGTAAATATTTCCTACACTGGGAGATGCTACAGGTAGAGGACCTATATGGTACCAGAAATGGTGACAGTGGCTCCATGTGTTTGCAGCATCTGGGATGAGTTGGCTAAGCGTGGAACCTGGCAGGAGGTATGCTGGCACTGCTGTTTTTCACATAGCCTGCATGGCATCACCTGGTAAACTACTGAGCTGCAGTGAGCAAATCTGGGTGAGGGTTCATTTTTGATTGCCCCATGGTATTTCAGAAGGCCCAGAGGGGTCAGCCCTCGTGGGTGAAAAAAACTCATTTTTGCAGTGGAGATAGGCCACAAGACCTGCAAGAGAAGTGATTTCTGCAGCTTTTTTGATGGGAGCTACCTGATCAAACCGTGGCAAGCTGATTGCTTATGGTCATGAGCCTGAGCCGCACTGTGTTCTACAGATACAGATGAGGATACATTTTGACACTGATGAAACTGAAAGCGTCACCTTTTTGTAAGTTTAAGCTCAGGTAACCCAGCCTAGGCAATTGCACTGTCTGTCATTTGCCCCCTTCCTCACCACAATGTTTAACCTATCTGTCAATGTCAGCCGTATCTGACACAAGAAGAGAGCCCACCAAGCTATTCTGTGCCTGCAAAATGTGTCAAAATTAATGATGGGGTAAAGAAGAGAGGTTCACATTAGTGCCAACAACAGACTACTCTGCTTGTCTTGTCTGCTGGCCAGCCAACACTTCCATGCCCAGTGGCCAAACAGCACATGGCTTGGAGCCAGTGACAGCACATAAGCTGAGGGGCCTTCTAGGGCAGTGGGAGGCACTGGAGGAGAGGGTGTCCACTGTGGTTGCTGCAGTGGTGATGAAGGGAGGGCAAAGATGTCAGGACACAAGCCATCAGAAACCAGGTTGCACCGGTTCTGCTAATCCCAAGATTTGCTTTGTCTTCCCTTTCTAGCTCTACGGAAAATGCTGCATCTCCTCTCTGGCCTGGCCACGGGGTTTGCTTGAATGAGCCAATATAAAGCTGTGAATCATTTTCTACCTGGAAAGGTGTAGCTGAGAGGGAGGGGAAGGGTCTGAGCTGGGCACCTCCTTGTCCCTGGTGTGGTGTGGCTGTGGGGGGCGCACACCTGCACCCATAGCGGGGACGGTTTCAGGTGGTCAGATGCCCAGGTGCATGTGCGCCTGGGTGGGAGTGTTGCCACCTTGGCACAAGACGAGGGGACGCTGCTTGTTTCTCGGGGGTATGATGTGCATGGTGTGGGGACGGGAGGGAGGCTGAGTTGCCTCTCTGCAGCCGGTGGGCGCATGCTGTGTTGTTTCACAGTGGTGTGTGTTTAGTGAGGAGCTTTGGCTGTCTTAAGCACCTTTCGAATACATTGGGCACAGCTCATTGAATCCTCTAACAATCCAGCTCCTGTCTCCTCTCCCCCTTCTTCCCTACAGCCAGTGCCTTTTTTCAAGAAAGGGCAGCAACGCCTGTGCCACACATTCTTACGGGCTCTGTCCCCATCCCTCCCATCCAGGCGCTGTCCCCCCTTGCCACACCGCTTCACAGACCCCCCTCTGAAAGGAGGATTTTGTAGCTGGCAAAAGGTTCTTTGCCGATGAGGATTTTCCAGAACTCAGCAATTCCCAGGCCCTACCCTTGCATGGAGAGAGCTAGTTAATGGGCCATTAACCAGAGGAAGAGGAACTCTCCAGCGGCTGCAAGCAACAATAACAACAAAACAACCCAAAAACAACAAAGCATACCCAAGAAAAATGCACCAAACATCAGGAGTTTCAAGGAAAGGAGTTAAAAAAAAAAAAAGCAACACAAAAAATACAAATCTAGAGAGGTGTGATTGTAAAACCTTGGTTAAAACCAAAGCCTTGGTAAAGTAATCACATTCTCTAGTGATGAGGAGAGGGGTTTGAGACTTGACCCACACAGCCCCAACAGCTCCTTTTCCCCCTGCCCTCTCTAGTTCTGTACCGAAGTGCTCACTCTCAGGGATGCAGCAGGAGGACAGTGAGGAACGGTACCTTGGGATCTCAGGGTAGAGGCCCGGCTCTGGGAAAGGTAGAAAGGTATGTAGGAAGGTGAAGGAAGAAGTGGATACAGGCTCAAGAATGTGGGTAGTCAGGGAGAAGGTCCTCTTTGGGGAATGTATCAACATGTTAGGGCTTCGGGATTGAGAAGCTGGGGAACAGGGGAGCTGAATGTGTGCAGACATCAGCTATCCAGGGAGGCAATGAAGTGCAGGGCTTTGAAAATTAAGCAATGCAGGAGCAGGCTTGGTACTTGCAGTAGCCACAATGTCCCTGAGCTAGCTAGTGGCAATGGCTTGTAAATTTTTAATGGCCTACCCATTTAGTTGAGCTCTGCACCCAATATAATAAAGCTCTTTGGGCAGGGAATGAGCATCCACTCGGGAATTAGATCTACGCTGCTGTGCTGAGGCATTTGTCTCTAGCACATGCTGGGGAGAAGCTCTTTTGCGGTACAGCTGTGGAGCGCCTTGCAGAGGAGAGCCCCATGGCGTCTGCAGGCTCCCAGCGCTGCTGCAGTGCAAACAATGCAAATCATTCTTTCCAGAACTGCAGCCACAGTTTCACTGTTCTCATTGCAAATTCACTTGCTTTGCTCTCCAGTTAAATACTTTGCACCTGGCAACATGCACTTGAATGCCATTTTGGTGATGCTTGCTGGTTGGAAATCAATATTAATTTACTTGTGCGTGTAAATACAGAAATGTATTTATAAGTTTCAGATCAGTTGCAAACACATGCAAATTCTGTACATAAATTCTCACTCATTTATGTAATCTGTTTAGTAATATCATTAAAGAGAGCACATCTACTGCCTGACTAGAGTTAATTTGCAATGCGCTGAGATCAGCTGTGACTATTCACTTACCACACTCCCTTGCCCATGCAGCTTCCCACAGTGTGTGATGCTCTGGCTCCAGGTATCTTCTGCTCTTTTCCTGTGATGTACAATTACTTTTTTTTTTTCTCCAGGTTGTTTGTTTTTTTTCATGTCTTTTGATCATAAGCAGGTTTGGTTCAGGATTTTGGGAAATCTTCAGTGGTTTGTGGCAAAGGGAGGGATAGAGTGGTTTCTTTTGGACTAAACACCTGCTGCAAAGTGAGTGCAAATGCACTGGGCTTGATTGCATTAGTTGGTCTCTTCCAGACTTGTGTCCCTCCAGCTAAAGATTGCAACAAGACCAGGAATTATTTACAATTCCACAAAAAAGAAACACGGTCAAGCAAGATATCATTAAAATTCACTCTTAACAAGACGTGGTGTGTGTATTTCTCAGAGTTGTCATTTGAGAACTGCCCACTAAATTACTGCTCAGAGATGTAACTCTGAGTGAAAGGAAAAATCGTCCGGTTAAACACATTGTATGTCAGTGCTGAGAAAATCATTAACATATATATGCTGTAGAGAAAAGAATTCACCAGCTAAAGTCTATCAATAAAGATATACCACATTTTTATGATGTTGGAATTAAAGAGATCTGATAGAAAAATACCATACTCATTTTATTAAAAAATACGGTCTTGTCAAAGCTATTTCCTTTCCAGGATAAATGAAACTCAGTCATATCAATATTACTGATTTTAAATTGTCGTTTTTAAGCTCAATGCTTTATTATTTGTAATTATTTAATAATTCCAGCAGATATGAATTGGTCAAACCCCTGATTTCTTGGTAAGCCGTCTTGATTACTGAAAATACTACGAAAGCAATCCTGAAAAAAGGCACTGAATTTTATAGGCATAACAAAATATTCCTTACTATTGCCACTTTTCACACCAAAATGTTTCTGAAGAAGGCTTTTGGTTCAATGAATAAGCCTGTCTCAGAAGCTGTAAAATGAAGCACACATGAATGAAGATTCTTCCTTGTATGTACGTAAAGTGGAAGAAAGTGTCTACTGTGTTGCAGTATTTGGTAAGTAATACATGGTTACAGCAGCTGACAGTTTTACCCCAGGGCAGAATTAAGGCTAAATATTCACTTTTGGCATTCTTATTTCCTGTTGCATAGGAGTCTGCATTGCATGAACATGAATTTTTGCATTTGTTTCCTAAACTGTTTTAAAAAAGGAAAAAACAGACAAACAGGAACAAATAAAACTCAAGGAAAGTGCATGCTGATGGTGGGTGATTGCAAAACCAGGGACTAACAGCTTCAAGCAGCCTGTTATAAGTCCAGATACTCAAGCACGTACGTATGTTAAAATATTCTGAGTAATTTTTTAACCCAAGGAGCAGTACCAACACACCCTGCTCAGAGAAAGCTGGACTTCTCTCTGCTTACTCTGGTGGCTTCGTCATTAAGTTCATGATAATGTGTCTCTATATAGGGCATATTGGTATTAAAATAACTGTCTTCCAGATACGTTTTATTGTGCGATGAATACACGAGATCTTTGTTGCATACATGCTGGCTCAGTTTTCCTAAGCTGAGGACATGAATCATCCTCCAAACTGCCATTAGTTTTGATGAGAACTGGTTGGTTATTTGACTTAGATGTCTCAACCGACAGGAGTAGATCATACTGGAAATGCTGCTGCAGAAGCACACACGCACCACAGGCAGGTTTTACATCCTATCCTGTGGCTTTGCTCTGGAGCCAGAAGGAAACTAGCCCTGGGCAGGAAGGTGGAGAGGTGTGGGGTGATCTTTGCCCACACGTCACACTGAGGCTGCAGATTTCCTGCACACAGAAGGCTCTGCGTTGGTTACACTCCGCACACATGTGCTTGCTTGTGGGTAATCTGATGGTGCACATTCTCTGTGGCTTGTGCAACTGAATGGCTGCACACAGGGGGCTAGGTATTAATTACATGCTTGAGAGATGTGTGTCTGGATGTGGAGCTGTGGTCCTGGGGAAGACCCTGAGTTTCTCGCACACTCCTTGTGTTTGTGCAACTGTGGCTTGCAACGTAGAGCCGTGAGCTGCTATCTGTGCCCTCGATGGGTTTCACAGACCTCACCAGGCAGCTTCTGCATGGGGTAGTGGTCCAGTGTGCGCAGGTAGGGAAGGTTTGCTGCCCACTGAGTTGGTTTTATAGACTCTGAGTGTGCCTTCCTGAGCACAGCTCTGAGACTACAGCCAGCCGCTGAACTCCAGTGGTAACAAACAGCCCCATTAATGCAGTGTCACAGATTTCATTAGGGCGTCAGTCCCAACCAACATGGCCATAAATCAGGGAGATGGTACAAGGGCTCGCAGGCCCTGGTTTCAAGGGCCACATAGCCAGAGACTCATAACGCTCAAGAGGAAATGATCATGAATATTATTTAAAAAAATCAGAAATGTATATTAGAAAATCTCCGAGCTTATCAGATAGAGTGAGGTTGGGTAATAGCTGTTATTTATACTGCTTGTGCAGAGTGATAAAGTGGTGCTTTATGACCTGTGGTTTATCACTTAGAATAAGAGTCATGTGACTCCATTAAGGTTCCTTCTGTAGAAATGAAAAAGGGTAAATTAATGTGGTTTTTTTATTGTTAAATATTTGCACTCTCCTAAACCCAGTTTTTATTTTCTCTACTTAAGAAGTAGCATATAAGCACAAATAAGTTTAAGTTTTGATTGATGGAGAGGTGGGGTGAAAACTCCCTTTATGTCAAAGGCTCTCTGGAGTGAGCCAGCCTCCCACCCACTAATGTCTATCAGCGGGGCTGGATTCAGAGAGGAAGGAAAGGCAACACAGTCAGCACAGTTACACCTGAAAAGCCACTCCCCTTGGCCTCTCCAACCCATCGTCTGCTGGAAAAACATACTGTAGTCCTGCTGCCACTTCAGACCTCGTTGCTGCTCTGGGAAGGGAGAGTAGTATCTGTGGAGGCTAAGGAGGAAGCAACCCTGGGCAGCCTGAGAAATGAGCAGGAAGAGCTGTTGGCTGAGATGAGACACTCCCAGGAGAACACAGAGAGAAATTGGATTCTTCAATGGTGTCTTGAAGTGAACATTAAAAACCATACTTACAGATATCCATATGGGCCCTGCCATGACAATGAGCTCCATGGAAAGTCAGGGACAATCTGCCAGGACAATGCAATCACTGAAACCTGAATGGGAGGGCAAAATCACAGCAGTGTTATTCAAGAGGCTCTACCATTGCTGTGGGCCTATGCCCCACAAGAGCTGTGAGCTGCAGCTGCTGGGAAGGTAGTGGGCACACACAAGGCTGGTGGGCAATGACCAGGTGCCCCGGGGCTTAGCAAAACACAAAGAGACCAAGAAACTCCAAGGTGTTGCTGGGCTGCCACAGGAGCCACACCCAGATTTTCCTTAGGGCTTCTGGTTTAGTCTAAGATTCTCACAGATACAGTTTCAGGAGAGAAGCAGGACCAAGCTGCTCAGAGGAAAGCATGATCGCAGGTGGATGGAGCCAAGGGCTTTGCTGACTGGCACTAATGGACACACTCTTCTGTTATCTCTGGTGACTCCTGTGTTCGCAGCTCTGCACTACCTATGTGGTGCTTCGGGGCCATTGAAGGGTCTTTCAGCTTCCTATGGGCCTCCTTTAGCAAGGTGATGAGTGTGGGTCAGAAGAGGAGTGGAAGCAGAGTTACGTTATTAACAGCATCTTTACAGCCCCAGCTTTACAAGGAGATCAGAGCACACTACAGCTAATTATGGGATCCTACAGTAAAGAAGATGCCCAGTGGCAGGAACCCAATCCCTGGATTCACCTGTATGTGACTCAGTTGTCTTGCTTGTAAAGTGAGGTTTACCATGTTTACCTTCATCAGAACACACCTGGCAAGGATAATTTAAAAAATACTTGTGGAGATAAAAAGGACCACAAGTTTGCTAAAATTTTTAATAAAATTTTATCAAATCTTCTCTCTCAAAATCTGAATGTTTTTCTGTTTTGAAGAACAAAAGTATTTTTGAATTCTCAGAAATGGAGAAAAAAAAAGTTTCAGTAAGCTAAAAAGAAACAAGGCAGAAATATGAGAAAATTCTCAGTGCTTTTCTGCAATCTCTCTTCGCTTAGATTTTGAAAGAGTAAGTTTGAGTACTTGGTGCTTGTTTTAAAGACCGAGTATTTAAAAGCACTTGCAGGGAGAGAGCTGTTTGGAAGCCCAAGAGGGATGGCGGACCAAGTATCACAGACACGCAGAGCAATCTCTGTCATTCCCAGCAAGCGCGCTGAAGTGAAGGTTTGATTTGGTGGCTTTCAGACAGCCCTTTCATCCCTCCTCTTCCCTGCACGTGCACCCATGTTCAGGGATTTACCCCTCCGTACCGTGTGCTCGGTTGTCCATCCACAGCATTTGTACACTGGCAGGACCTGCAGTCCCCAGTTTCAGTGTGGTGTCCGTGGCACTGTATGAGCCCGGGACAAAGAGGTAGTCCTGCCTTGGCCAGACCCCAGGGCCCGGTTCACACCAGGCATTGGCTAGTACTACAGAAGCCACTGCCACAAAACTAAAGAAGGGAAGGGGGAAAGAGTGACGGCTTGGGAAAAATAACAACAGACAAACCTGAAATAAAAGAGGAAGATAAAAAGGTTGGGTTTTTTTTTTTTGCAGTCTCTCAAACGGTGAAGTCTTCTGAAACTGGCAGTCAAGTCTGTAGCCTTAAGAACAGTGGCTACAACTCTTTCTTGGACTGAGTTACAACTTGGGGCCCTATTATGTTAAGAGTCTCAGTTAAGTGTCTCAGAGTCACAGAACAGTTCAGGTTGGAAGAGACTCTGGGATGTGTCTAGACTAGCCTCCACACAAACCAGGGTCAACCCCCAAATCAGACACAGTAAGAAGCCACTCTTCTCTCCCAGAGCAGAGGCAGTCTAAGTAGGCAGAAGGGGCTTCAAGGTCACACACAGAATCAATGGTAAAACAGGCAGGAGGCTGGAGTCTCTTTCCAGCCAGTAGAGGCCAGTTTCCCAGAGAACTCTGCATTCAAAGTGCACCCCGCAGCCAGATGTGCCCCTGAGAGCTGTTCAGTCCATTTTGTTGTGCATTTGGCCCAGTGATGGGGGTGTCTTTCCTCTCCAGGTGAGGATTTGAGCACAGGTGCTGGCTTTCAAGTGCTCTTGTCTGTAGGCAGAATTCTGCCTGGTGTCTAGCTCTCTCAGCATATTGCCTGCGTGTTCCTCATAGTCATTTCCCATCATGGCTACATGCTAATTGTCTCAAGGGGAAGTGAGGAGAAGGCTTATTAATCTGTGTGCTCAGGAAAGGTTGTAAATCACCAAGTGTTTCCAGTGATAAAATTGGCTAAATAAATTAAAACAAGCACTAATGACCCAAACAGAGCTCTGATGTAGCGGGAGTAGGCTGGGGCATATAGCTGTGTTTTTGTGTAAAGTACACTTCAATCATATACTTTTTTTCTGACAGCATCCTTGGATATCTCCAGCCACAGTCCCTGCACCTGGACCGGTGTGCCTCAGTGCATCACCAGTATTGCATACTCTCTCCCCTCTGCTGCAGTGATGGCTTTAGCTTTTTAACTCAGTTGTTCTATTCCCTTTGCTTTTCAGTCCAGCAGATCTTGGACTTAATTCATCCTTGATCTCTGGCACTTCTCAAAAAACAGAGTGAACTTTTCTATAATGCAGATACACTAAACAGCATCAAAGCCAACAGAGACGTATATGCATTAGCAACAGCACAGCTGTCCTTTTAGATATTAGTGTAAAAGGTCCATTTAGAAAGATTTCACACGGTAAATAAAAAGGCAGGTTTGCAAACAGCCTGTCTGGTGATGAACAGCCAGGGTGGAGAAGTCACCCCATAGTTCTGTTTTCCAATCACCTGTTTCATCTGGGAGGCCCACAAAATCCTCCACTGACTATTCATCAAGTGCCACTGAAATGCATGAGCTACGTCTCTAGAGAAGATGTCGGTACCAGACAGTTCTATGTTTTCTATGCAGGAAGTGTCCCTACAAGAAACCGTCTGAGAATATCCTCCAACATTTTCTGGGATGATTAAATACTATTTTGTTTTGCCTCACCATACAGTTCAGTCTCTTGATATTAAGCAGAAATGACTCATTTTATATCCACCAACACGAGCCAGCTCTCAAACCAGCAGCAGTCTGCTGCTGCTTAGGATAGCTCACCTGCTCGTGGATGTACCTTGCTGCCCTCATTGGAGACCATGTGTCTCAAAAGAGATCATAAGGAAAGAAATTTCCTTGGTATGATCTTCACAGAGGATGCACTGAACCAATGTATCCTTCAGTCCTTTCAGGCTCACCAACCTTCTACATTTTTTTCCCCATACGATGGGTTTTCCCTTGCTGGCAGAGGCTGAAGGAATGCTTCTGCTGCAGACAGCCACTCTCTGCTGGGACGCGCACAAACATCAAGAGCAGAACTGTGCAAAGGTGAGGAAGGTGAGGCACTGCCATGTTAAGTCAGGGTTCTGAGCAGAGGCTTTTGCTCCACAGTGCACTCTCCAGGTTTATCTGTTCCCAGGCAAAAATGTTAACACAAAATCCTTGTTTTATTTCCTTCTAAGTGGGTTTGGTGCTTCACTGGTGGAGAGTCAAGACACTGGATCCAAGGGTGTCAGTGCCTGTGCTCCCTTGTCTGCCTGGACAGAACCACAAATTCCTCCAGGAGCTGAGTCCAAGCAGCATAACTAGGCATCGATACAAACCGACTGCAAGGGGCTCATTAAACCACGGGTTTCTCTATTTACCACACAGGAGGAGAAGAGCACCAGCTGTCCACCAGCCTCAAGTTGGACTTGGGCAGCATCTTAAAAATAATATGATTTATCTTCTATCAATTGCCTGCATCCTGTGGGCCCAAACTTTATGGTTTGTGCTTGCATCTTATAAATTTAAGAACTGATAAGGAAAGTGTTTTCAAAGTGATCTAAACAATCAATTATGTCTTTCTTTCATTTATGCTTTCTGTGAAAAGCATGTAAATTGATGCTACCAGCTCAACCAAGCTCAGAAGTCTAAAGAACTTTTATTGCTCTTGATACCGTCACTACACTAGTCCACAGCAGACACCAGCTCAGTCTCATGGGCTCTTTTCTCTGCTTCCATATAACAAGTGCTGGTGGACAAGAAGCTCAACACGAGCAGTCAGTGCATGCTTGCAGCCCAGAAAGACAACCGTATCCTGGGATGCACCAAGAGAAGTGTGGCCAGCAGTTCGAGGGAGGTGATTCTCCCCCTCTACTCCACTCTCATGAGACCCCACCTGGAGTACTGCGTCCACTTCTGCAGCCCCTATTACAAGAAAGATACAGACGTGCTGGAACGTGTCCAGAGAAGGGCCACGAGGATGATCAGGGGGCTGAAGCACCTCTCCTGTGAAGACAGGCCGAGAGTGTTGGGGTTATTCAGGCTGGAGAGGAGAAGACTGCAAGCAGACCTTCTTGTGGCCTTCCAGCTTCTGAAGGGGGCCTACAAGAAAGCTGGTGAGGGACTTGTCAGAATGTCGTGTAGTGATAGGACAAGGGGGAATGGATCCAAACCAGAGGAGGTTAGATTTAGACTGGACATTAGAAAGAAGTTTTTCACCATGAGGGTGGTGAGACACTGGAACAGGTTGCCCAGAGAAGTGGTGGAAGCCCCATCCCTGGAAGTTTTTAAGGCCAGGTTAGATGGGGCTCTGGGCAACCTGATCTAGTGGAAGGTGTCCCTGCCCATGTCAGGGGGGGTTGGAACTCAATGATCTTCAAGGTCCCTTCCAACCCTGACAATTCTACGATTCTATGATTCTATAAGTCGGTTCATAATTTGTTCCCAAAAATAGAACACTTTTTTTTTTAAAATTGTCCTCTGTAGAATTTTTTTCCATATCCTTTACTCAAAATATTTTATCTTTTCATCCACTGTATTTAATTTTTTAATTTTCACCTACTTGTCATTCTTGCTCCTTTTCTTAATTACAATAATTTTCAAAATTAGTAATGCTGAAGGACAGTAAAGAGAAACAGAAGAGATTATCCCCCTAAAATAAACCCATTCAGAAAGCCAGGAAACAGAAGCAACAAGAGAGCTTTGAGCTTTCTGTTTTGCTTGGAAAATTGTCGATTCTTTTTGCACCAAGTACTGGGCCTGATTCTTCTCCGGCAGAGTGCAGCCAAGAATTACAAAGCGAGTCAACAGACAGTGGAACTGAGTTCATCTGAAAAGTAGCCAGAAAAAAACCCTCAGGCTATGTTCAAGGTGTCCATTTTTAGAAGGAAATTTGCTTAGGCAGAGGAATACCAGCATATTCAGGGTGAGTGACTCTGTGTGTGTGCTTGTGTGTTTTGGAACTTAGCACAAGGAAGGGGTGTCTTGCCACCCCCAGGGGTCGGGAATAGTGCATGCATGGGGAGGACCTATTATATTATTTTTCTTCCACCTTAATGAACTCCTCTCATGTCCACCTCTGATCAGTGGAGTATGACAGAGGGTGATTGAAGGCCAGTCTCCCAGGAAATGAAGTTTGTTCACACAGCCCAAGTATGCTGGCCCTACTGCTGCTTGCCTCTGATTTATAGGACCGAAAATTCCTTCCTCCGGTAACAATAACGCTCTTAAACTCCAGACCCCTCTCCCTCACAGAACCTCCAGACAGGGCAGCCTGAGCTCAGGAGAGACGGGAGGCACCCAGCAAATATATCCATCAACACAACTCGGGTTTCAAAGGAATATGAGACCCCACAGGGTTAGGCTCACAAAGGCAGGGAGCGGAGGAGTACGGCCACCACCCTGCAGCACCTCCTCCTGGGAAGGGGCAGCACCAGGAGTGACTATGCCCCAGAGAGGGGCAGGAACCACAACATCTCATATGAGCCAGATGGCACAGGCTGCCCGGGGTGGTGTTTTCAGGGGAAATATGGGACCTCTGGTCAAGACTCGATTCTGGGTCTGTGAGCAAGTCTACTCTGAGGTCTCCTAACATCAGAAGTTTCTTCCTGCAATGTCTCCTCTGGGATACGGCTGCTGGCTAGGGAGTAGTCCAAATACTTTTACTCTCTTTCATGTGCTTGGTTTTGAGACATTTCCCATGAGCTCAGTGTGTTTCGTAGCAGTTAAAGGCAGCAGCAGATGGCTGTGACTGCTGGTTCTGCAGCACCATGGCTCCTGTGTGGCACCAGGCTCATGCTGAGAGAGGCCATCACAGGAAAGCGCCACAACTCCCCAGTACATCTCAGGAAACATCCTCTCCATAGCATGACGGAGCCCTGAGATGCTGCATGCAATGTTGTCCAAGAGTGCAAGGCATGGTGCTGGAGGCTTTGTCCATGCCCCTTAGTGAGGCACCGCCTGAGACACTGAATCACTTCCTAGCCAGGGAGTCTGTAGTTAATTAAACAGTACCTATGGTCTGGGGACACGTTGTTTCCAGGCTTTGTTTTATTTAGTAACAGAAACATGGACATACAAGTGTGGCTATTAGGGCAGCCTCTGAGCTGGCAAGAACTGCACACATGCACAAACACACGCACACTTTTGGGAGCTGGAGCCCCATATTTGATCTTAGTACTACTGTCAGAGTTTTGAGTCAAGGGGAGAAAAAGAGCTTGAACAACAGGACAGCTGTGGTTGCCAAATTGCAAGGCAAGTCCTGGCAAGAAACAAGTTCATTCTGTAACTTTTTTTTTTTTATCATTTACTTATTAACAGCTCGCTCTGGCTCTCACCTGAAGCTGCTGACCTGTTCCTCCTAGACAGGGTAATTATCAGGGAGACAATGATCTGCAGAGGGCAAGGAGCAGGCTGTGCTGGGGTGGGGGTGGAGGTAAAGAAGGGCTGCAGGAGGCCGAGGGTCACAGAGGAAAGAGCTATTTACGGCCCCAAGAGGGAGGATTCGGAAAAAGGCCATCTAGCTTGACTTGACTTCCTCTTGACCTATCCCTTCTGGGAGATACTGGTGTACTTCCCTGCCCCCATAGGCTTCCAGTGTCCCCAGAGATAGATTGGTGAAGGTGTCCGTGGGCAGAGGAGAACATGATGGGCCATGCGCCAGCTCCATTAAGCCTGTGAGGTGGTATTTTGAGCAGGAAGGAAGAGATCTTGCCAATGTCTTGTAGACTTCTCCACCGCTAGCCCCAGTAATTGCTTCTGAACAGAGTGATGGGAAAGCTCTCCACTCTGCCTGTTGGAAAGGCTCAGTTTCCCCTGCCAGTCTTTGCTGTGTTTATTTCGACAGAAGGTCTGTGGAACAGTAACTCTGTGTTCACGTTGGTAGCACAGAGGGCTCTGATGTCTATCTTACAGTCTCCTGTGCTAACCACAGTGCAAGTAATTGCTTGACAAAGAGAGAGAGAGGTCTACCTTGTACATGTGTATCTGATTTCCACATCTGGGCTTGCCCCTTGGCATCCTGCTACAAACACTGTTTTGGAACATACCCCTTGTAAATTATGAGTCTCTGAATATTTGTGTCCTTCAGACCACCTTCCTTTCATTGCTCTAACCTGCTGAGATTGATCACAACTGCAGGAGGCTTCCCAGGCTGACACCTCAGCAAGAAATGAGCTTCATGGTGTAAGTGAGTGACAAGGTATAAGAAGAATCTTTCCTCTAAATAAGTGTCTTCAGAGAGAAGAGTTAAAGGCATGATATTAAGTTAGATAGCCATTTCAAATCTGATGAAAAATTTACCCTTTTTAAAAATGAAATGCTTTTTTATGGAGCAATCCTGTGTGATGCCAAATGTTTCGGATTCATGTATCTAGATATTTAACCATGCAGTACTTATGTGTTTAAATATTTTGCTGGATCAAGGCCAGAGTTCTCAGTGTTCTGTGTGGTGTCAAAGGACCAGGTCTGCGTTTGCAGCAACATTGTTGAATGCAGCCTATAATGATTTCAATCATCACACAGAAAGTATTTTCAGTTAATGTACTATCCAATGAAAAACCTTAAAAAATTTCCTTGGGATTTCTCTCTTAAATGTGTGTTTTCTGATGATGTTCTAGCAGATAGGTTTATTAGCCAGAGAATTTGTAAAACAAGGCATTTGTAAGCAAAATTTTGTGGAAGCTAGTGGAAAATTATTTTGTTCTAAAAATTTCAGGATTGTCACCCAATGTCTGACTTTAGAAGTGACTGAAGAATGACAGGGAAAGAAACAGAGTGCATGACCACTCCATCCAAACAAAGCTGACCAAGACAGTTTGAATCATCCACAGAAATGATTTAAGAAAATAATTTTAAACAACAGATGAGGAGAAATTATCAGCTGATGGCAGACAACCAGTGAGCAGAGAAAGAGACCAAGCTCTTGAGCAAAGTAGTTCTCTGAAGATGGCTGGGCTCTATAAGAAAGGATAAAAAACCCAACAAAATTATCAAAAAATGAAGCAGACTAGCCAAGTTTCACTGATCCTGCTGAAGGGAGTACGAAGAACAAGAAACAAACAGGACTAGGTGGGAAAAGGTGAGTCTGATTTCTAATCTTGTGTATTGTAATTACAGTGTTAAATGTGCAACTGCAAAGTGAATGGATGAGATGGCATAACTAGAAAGAGAGCTGTGGAAGGGAGCTGAGCAGAAACAGGCTCTGTCAAAGCCAAAAAGAATGCATGCCAACGTTGTTTCTCTTGGCATAGGTCAAAAAGCAGACTGTGTGACAAGAGAGAAATTGGAGAAGGCTGAGATAATGCCCAATTAGATCATACAGTTCACCTCCCTGGAGCCTGTGACAAACTGGTAAGAAATTTTTCTGCTGGGGAGGGAAAAAAGAAGTTGACAGAAATTAAAAAAACTTTTTTTTCTTTCTTTCCTCCAAAAACTTAAAACAAACCCCCACTTAAAAATGTAATTTCCAGCTTAATATGTTCGCTCCCTGCTGACTGTCTTAAAAGAAACACTCAGATACCAACTACGAAAATGCTCAGTAAGTCAGTGCTCCAATTTCCTGCTATGATAAAATTTATGGAAGACCTAGTTGTGCCTCTTGTTATTGCTGCAATCCTTCTCAGTCACCTGTAATCCTGAGCTCCATTGCATCAGAGTATCATAGGTGTGTTGTTAGAGATGTTCCCGATAGCGCACAGCCAGAGCAGAGCCTGACTCACCGGTCCCTGGGTCAGCCCATGCTGGGACAAGCCATTCACCCCGCAAGAATGAGTTGCTTCATTCTCGTGGCTCCTTTTTGTACATGGTGTTACAATAGCTAGGAACTCTTGCAGCTCCAGAGGGAAGCTGACCACCTCTGTAGCTACTTTCAAGCAAACTGTGAGCCTACCTCAATTCTGAGAAGACTTTGGGGAATTATTATCATTCTTCTGGGATCAGAAGTCATGATGCTTAGGTTACCTCTAACTGAGAGTCTGATTGGCTGGGTTAAATTTGGCAAAAGACTTCTGTATATAGACAGCAGGAGGGATGGGAACAGCATTTGAGCATGTGCTGAATCTAGTCTGTGGTGAGGCTCTACTGTGAGCTGGTGTCAGGGCCAAGAACAAAACTGCAATTCCCTAAGCCCCATGCTACATATTGTACCACAACATCTGTTCAGGCTCTTCTGGCACCAAAATATTCCCCATAGCCTTTTTCCTCAGTGCAGTCTTCAAAAGCTTCACTATTTAGTGAAGATTCCTACAGGGTTTCGTAGCCAGGAAGATTCTACCTTACTTTTATTCTGCTTCATTTTTATCTTTATTGAGATAAATATATGCTGATATCCTACCATCCTACCTAAAACTGGTTTTGTTATTGTCTTCCATGTAAACTTCACAGGATTGTTTCCATCACCAACAATGTTTTTAACACTCCTAAGACCTGGCACTGACATTCTGCTCTGTGATGCAAATGCAAAATTGCATTAGTGGGGATGCAAATCCAGCTTACCAGACAGTGACAATCAGAATTATGATTTGCTTTGATAAATGCTGACTATGAAGTATTTTCTCATCATTACTATGTTTCCTTATTGCCCTGTGTAATATGGTAAACTGAAGACATTCACTGCAGGGAGGGACTGGCTTGTACACAAGCGGGTCTTCCCTCAGAACAGGAACAGAACAGGAACAGTCCTGGCATAGGTTTCACTCTATCATTGGGCTAATGAGTACTGGCACCAGTAGGAGCAGCTACAGTAGACTGGTGGATTTGAACTTGAGCTGGGCAGACTTTAGATAGCATGTGCCACTGGAGGGAAAATGCTGAGGTTTGTGTCAGCATCTTCAGGACAGAAGGAAGCAGAAGAGAGAGGAACAAAAGCACCCCAAGGGAGGTGGCATTGCATATTTGTTAGGAGGCTGCTGCAGCTGACTGATCTCTGACTCAACCCTCCAGATAAGTGTTGAGGAGAACTCCCTGGGTGTGGGAATGGCCACCCTCTGTGCTGGAGACCTTGGTCTCTCCCGCATATGTGGGACCAGAGGGGCGGATGGCAGAAGGGCCTGCTCTGACATTCCATCTCCCAGCGAGGAGGGACCCTGTCCTTGCGAGGCTGTCGAAGGCCAGCTCAGCCCTGCGTAAACAACTACAACTGCTGCTCCTGTGTCCTTTCCCCCCAGGTGCTGCGTTCATTAGCTGTGAGGCCTTAGTTTTATGGGAACCCTCCCACCCGGCTTCCTTCTGGCTTAATGACAGGCCCATTAAAGAGAAGCCAATAAAGCCATGGTGCAAGAACAGCACGAGGCCCGGCTGCCTGCCCGTCTCCTTCATGTGCAAACCAGGTCTGGGGGCAGGAGGAGGCAGAGACACCCCCGAGTTACGCAGAGGTGACCCCTGAGAGCAGAAAGAGGCCACCAGCTTTCGTGCTCCACTTTGGGGCTCTCTTGCATAAATTTTTCCCAGTGTGGGCTTGGGGTTTTTTTTGTGTTTTGGTTTGCGTTTTTTTTTCTGTCTCTGAAGAGGGAGGAACAAGGTCTTTTAATGAGGGGAGGATTAACAGGCCATAAGACTCAGCCCTGAAAGAGCCGTCGGTCTGTGGGGCCACTCAGCAGGACACAGGGTAATTGGATTGGATCCCGAAGAGCACCTTGAATTGGTTCTGAGGCGGCCGCGGCGGGTTGCTCTGGAGGGGGCCGGGGGCCGGTAAGGAGGGGAGCGTGTGGCTCTTTAGAGAAGGCAGAGCCAAGATGGGGGATCAGCCGGCTCATTAAGGGATTAGAGTGTTTGTTCTTCTCAAGACCTTTGTTGCTAAAACACTTTGCACAGCATTTTCTGGAGCCTGGGGAGCTTAAAGAGCTTGTCAGAGCCCTGCTCTTGTCCCTGCACAGAAGCAGAGACGCTCTTTCCTCTGGCCTTCCTGCCGATGCCAACAGCAGCTATTGCTGCAGCTATTGCGACAGCTCCTCTCTCCCAGGCTCCCCATCTCTGATCATAGTGTTTCTGTCTCCTGTGGGTTTTGAGGTAAAGCGGGAGGATGACAAAGAGGATGAAGCAAAAGACGCACATCAGAAGGGGGTCCTTTGACAGTGAGGGACAGTCTAACACATGCTTTTTCCTTAGTACTTGTTACATGGACAATGAAGGAATTTGAACGTTCTGTGATGCTCTCTGAAAACTTTTACCTCCCTATGGGATCTGTCCTTGGTCTCCAGCAGTTGTGGTAGCAAGGTTGAGGCACAAACTATTCTAATTTGTGTATCTGGTCTGCATATGAATGTTGTGGCTAGAAATTATTGCATAGACTAATTTGCCTACCAGTATCATCTGAAATGGGCTGGTGTTGAGATGCAGTGTGAGAGAGGCTGGACAGGAAAGGAACAGTGCAGTGAGACCTTGCCCAAGAGTACAGCTGGCCAAGAAACTTGGTTCTCCTCTGGACAGTGGGAAGAAGCTAAAAGCTCTAAAGTTCAAACTGAGAAGCACTCAAATGGCAGTTTGGGCTATTAGACGATGTCAATGGCATATGTGGATAAAGCTCTGTTGTCATCAGTTCATCCATCCTAACGGCCCACAGAGACTTCTGACCTGACTATTCTTTACCTGGGCTGCCCTGAGGCACATGGCTCTGGGCATGGACCAACCCTGCCCTGGCTGCTTTGGGGTAGAAATCTGGAGCCACTGGCAGAGCAAAGGCCAGGGGAGGTGGTAGAGGGGGAGATGCAGTATTAGGCATTATCCCATTTTAGGGGCCCTCTTTCCCTCCCACCACTGTGGGATTGGTGAGTGAGCACTGGTGATTTCTCATATGGATAGTAACGCTCCTGTTGCAAGCGCAATGCTGTGGGAGGTCTCCCTCTTGCCTGTAGGGTGGGTACATTGGTGTGATCTGGGAGAGAGTTCTCCTGTGTCTTCCTCACAAGGACACTTGGAGGCTAAACCCATCAGGATTGGGGAATCAGCCCTGTGTCCTGTCAACAGTGCTCTGGCTGGTGAACACATAGTCGACACCCAGAGCGTCAGCCCCCAGATGGGCAGTTGTGTGCCGACCTACCACCTTTCCATGCAGACCAGGGCAGCTGGCTGCAGGCATAGAGTGTCGGCTTTGGGGTGAATTTGGCCTCCACCTCTAGAGAAGTCTGGGAGCTGAGCAAGGGGAGTTTAATCAGGGAAGGGAGTTCAGCAGGACCTCTCCAACTCTCAGTGTAAGTTTCACTCCCACCTCCTGTTTCTGCCAAGCAGGGATTTCAGCCGGGAAGTTTGTAGATGGGGGTCGGAGGGAGAAGGGGACAGATAGGCAAGCAAGGGAGGGGTAAAGGGGAGAGAGTTACAGGGAAAATAAATGAGACTCCCCTGAAATTAATTGTTTTAAGGGAGTGCCCCACTCAGCTGTGAATTCTGAAATGATTATTGGGTTTGCAGGCAGACGGGGAACAGAACGGGTCGGGTGCACGATTAATATCTTATTGATAGTGGATTAAGAGAGCGAGATCAAATCTTTAACTGAGTGGAGATGTAGTTTATCAATTTGTCACAAAAAATGTAGCAATCACAAGTGGAGAACATCAAGGGCGGCTGGTGGATCGATCTGTGTCAGTGCCTCACAGTGCTGCTGTGCAAGGAGGCCGGCTTGCCCCCAGGTGCCCAGAGAGCTAGAGGAGACCAGCTTGGTGCTGGCCATGCTGAGAAGAGTGGGTCTGCAGAGAGCTGGACCTCCAGGTGCAGGAGCACCACCAGGAGAGCTCCAGGCAGGTGATGTCATGCTCCCATGGATGCTGCACAGCAGTGCTCTGGCATGGGGTGCAAGCAAAGAAATGGTGCCTGGGGAGCACTGGCTTCCAAAGATGGCAGTGGGAGATGTGAAGGCTCAGCACTTACTATGGCAGTAGAGGCTTGCAACCAGCCGGAACTTCCTATGCTACAGGGCAAGGTGGGAAACCTGCTAAATAAACTTTTCAAACTACTTCAGATGCAGCTGAACAGTATTTAATGAGGAAAAAGCTCATGTGCCCCCAATAGGGCCATATGATGCAAAGCTGTGGGTGCTGCCTAGTCAGCTTCCCACTCCTGCTGGAGACTTGAAGTGTTGTTAACATCTGGATCTTGGTACTTCCGAACTCTGTTCACAGCTCTGCTGTCTTGGTGAGAGCTTTCTTCCAAGCAGCCTGGCATTGGTGTGTGTTCTGTGTTTTGGGAGTTACGTTTGACCAGCTCCTCAGCCTTGATAAGTTGGTATTCATGGCTCATAGGTAGGAGGTATTTGTAGCTATTGAAAGTATCTTGATAGCTGGGCAAAAAGGCAGGAACTCCACCAAAAAAGTCCATCTTAGAAAACAGTCCTTTCTGCATCTTGAGGTAGTCCTGTGACATGAAACCCCTTTTGCAAGCTCTAGAGAGTGTACTGGCTGCATGGGGGCTTCTCAAAAAGACCGATCTCTCAGTTCAAAACTTAAGTTTTCTCAGTTAGAAAATAAAAATCACTTCTAGCCCACATGGCCGTGAGGTTTTTAAAGTAACCCTTGAAGACTAAAAACAGAAGGCAAAGGAAGAAGATCCCAGAGTCAGACGGCTGGTAGTATTTGTTTTCATGAAATCAAACTTTTGATTTGCAGCCCTCCCTTAGAGATTTTTGTTGTGAATGTTTGGTTTTAGCAAACTGGGAAAATAAACCCAAGGCAAATGTTTAATGAGCACCTCTTTCAGAGCAGGCACTGCAAGCAGCTGTGATGTCTCTGCAGCGGAGCCTAGCACCAGACTTCAGTCACCAGTTGGACTCCAGCATTTTTTATTTTTTATTGCTAACGTAAAACTTCCTGCTATTCTAACAGATGGGGGATGGCCTGTAGAAGCCAGCAGCCTCCTTGGTGGGCTGTGGAGTCAACAGGAGTCTCTAATAGCAATTTCCCCTCTCTTAAAGGCTTTACAGAGCTGTTTCAGTCCCTTGGGCCTTTGCAAAAGATGTTGTGCACCTGGGTGAGGGGTATGATGGTGGAAATGCTGCTCACACCGAAGGCAGTCTCTCATGCCAGCACTGCTAGTTTTGAAGGCAATTACATTCTCGCCAGGGTTGTTGAGTTTCCATGTGAGGCCTCCTGGCTGTTTGCAGTCATTCTCAGGATCCTGGAGTGCAATGGGGGCCTCTGGATCTTGGAGGAGTACAGGTGAGAAAGGGGCCCCAGCTGGAAACCTTTGGAAGGTGGATAGAGAAGATGGAGCAGTGGGGGAAGGAAAATCAAAGATGAGTTGGTTAATCCATGGCCTCGGTTTGCTGCCTGCTGTTTACTCCTCTATACCATGCTGCTTTTTCCCTACCAGTGTGTCAAGAGTCTGTAAAGAGCTTTGACTCCTGCCAGGTTTTTGGAGTGCTCTGAGAGCCAGTGAGGGGCTGCTGGGAGGTCTGTGAGCACGATGATGGAGAGTTTGGGAGCTGATGAATCCTTGAGCTTGATAACACAGCCGGCTAAATCAGACAATGTGGGTTTTTTTTCTGCACTGGCACCAGGACAAAAGGCTGTATGTCAGCTTGGTTTAACTGGTATATGTTAGCTGAGTGAGACCGGTGTGTGCTCGCTGCAAAGATGTGAGGTCTTGGGGTCTGCTAGGTGCAGATTAGAGTTAGGGCAGACTCTTCCCTTTATCAGCAGTCACTTCCTGATGTGTGGCCACTGTTCTAGGACTCCTGTAGCCATGAGCTTCCCCATGTTGAGTGTCCCCAGAAGGGAGCATGTGGGGCATCACAGCCATGGATGCCTCACAGCGAAGCCTTGGGAAGTCCTTAAAAAGCAAAGTATGTGTGGCAGGAGAGAAAAATATGAATATGTAGCAAGAAAGGGTCTGAAGAGAAGGAGACAGTGCTGAAGTTGTGCTGCATGTGTGGGGAGTGAAGGCAGAGAGGCAGGACATAGCGAAGGGGCCCTTGAGATGACACTTTGCTGCTCTTTCTGTGCACTATTGTGTAAACATGTTGAAAACCATAGAGAGCCTTTGTTTCCAAAAGAGCCCCGAATTAATTGTGATGTACAGGCTGCCCTCCAACAAGCTCTGGGCCTCTCGTTCATTTCTCCCCGCCCTCCCCCCTCGCCCCCAGCCTCTCACAGCATCCACCCCCAGAAAGAGGAGGGCCGGGCAGCCCCTCTCCACCCTGCTGCTCCTCCGGGGCCAGCAGTGGAAGGCAGACCCCTTCCTGAGCCCCCACCCCGCGGGTGCGCTGACAGAGGAGGGCTGCAGGGCCGGCACACCCCACCCCACCCAGTCCAGCCTTCCCTCCAGCCAGACCCACCCGAGGCCGTGGGGAGGGCCGGGGCACTCGTGGCTGTCATATGACCGGTGTGGCCTTTCCCAGCAGCGAACTTGGGGGGGCTAATTAGTGCATTCAGGGGCACTGCTGGAGTGGAAAGGCGCTTGTCTGGCGGCGGGGAGCCAG
>VWZK01014301.1:56464-138964 GCA_013396935.1 Baryphthengus martii
GAGGTGACCCGGGGGGCTGGCGCTCCCCGCTCCCCTCCTCCTCCCACGCCACCGGCCAGGTCTCCCCTCCGCCGGCCGGGGCGAGGGGAGGCATCTGCTGGGGAGGGTGGGAGGAAGGGGAGCGGCAACGGGGAAGACCGTGGTGCAGGCGGTGGCTCGGCTATATTGTAGGGGACGGCGGCCGGAGAGGCCGAGTCGGGCGGGCGCTGCTGTCCGGGGCGCTGCGCTGCGTTGTGCCGGGGGGCGAGGGGCACCGCGGGGTCCTCTCCTTTCACCGNCCGCCTGGCCCACCGCCGGCCCCGGCCTGCGGGCCCGGCCACCTTTCTGAGGGTTCATGCGGGGAGGATGCGCACATCTTAGAACGCCCAAGCTACCGCACCACCCCACTGGCTCTGGGGTGCTTAGTTCTAGGTTTGGCCCGTGTTCCACGGGCAAAGTGTGATCTGGTAGTTGTGGTGGTGTGCTGGTGGATCTCGCCAGAAGACCTTGCTGGAGAACATGGTTTAACATTTGGGAGGCAAATGAAAGAAAGCTCATGTTTTGCTACAGTTTCTGTCTTTAGTTTGGACTGCATGGTGTTTTTTCATGGTCAATTCAGGAGTTGATGGGCAGCCAGGAGTTTCACAGTTAAATGTTCCAGACTTTTCCAGACCTCACGTGTGTCTGTACCAAGGTGTGTTTGTACCAAGAAAAGGATTCACATCTTTTTTTACACAAAACTCATTTTGATGTCCTGCACAGATGCGTCTTCAGGAGACTTGAATGTGTATGACTAGTCTCTTACAGAGAAGTGTGATGCAATATTTATGCAGATAAACACAAGAAAGAAAAGCATCTTCAGCCAGGTTTTGCAGATCCTTCCCTGACTAGATCACATCTTGTTGGCTCTTGGAACACTGGATCCAGAAGCCTTTCTTGTCACTTTTGATATCTGGGCTCGCTCTTCCTTCTGGGGTGCCCTTTCATTTAGATGAAATGCAGTTGTTTGCCCAGGAGCAACAGCTCATGCCTCAGCAACAGGCAGCCCTGTTGCTTCTTATCTCTGTTCTGTCCATGTACAAGGGGCCACTGAGGCTCTGGAGCATGATGCCCTGCATGGACTTTTCAGTCTGTATCCTCTGCCACAGGTGACTAAAGAGGAGATTGAATGTGCTGGGGTCTTCGTGCCAACTGCTGCACCATCTGCTGCTGGATGGGTTTCTGGGTGACCGTGGAGAGTATACAGAGTAGAAGCCTCTCCAGAGGGGAAGAGAGTTAGGGGATGGAGAGAAGTTCCTCTTTGTGTCATAAATCCCCCTCTCATTTCCTCTATCAGCAGTTGTTGGTAGGTGGGAGTCAGAGCTCAGCTGTCCA
This sequence comes from Baryphthengus martii, assembly GCA_013396935.1. Taxonomy (NCBI): domain Eukaryota; kingdom Metazoa; phylum Chordata; class Aves; order Coraciiformes; family Momotidae; genus Baryphthengus; species Baryphthengus martii. Next base: position 57,818 of record VWZK01014301.1, read on the forward strand.
CCATGAGCGCTGGGTTTGTCACTTCAGCTGCAGGACCCCCCAGCTGCCTCTCTCCCAGCATGAGACAGCCCAGGACTGCTCTGATGCCAGCAGCACTTGGTCAGAAAAGCACAGCTGCATCCCGGGCTGCTAATACCTGCTCAGCCCCAGCCCTGCTGCGGCCAGCCCAGCGCCAGCTGGGCTCACGCCATGGCAGGGAGAGCCGGCAGGCGCGAGCTGAGCAGATGCCGAGGTGTGGGCCAGGGTGGGTGGTGCAGTTTGGATGTTTCTACCTCATCTGATACAATCAGCATCACTGTGCACATGCAAGGAAAGTTGTTCGATAGGAATGACCCATGATGCTGGGTTAATTCTGTTTACAAAAGAATAAATATTATAGCAGTGTCTTATAAAAGAGAATCAATAGCTTCCCTTTGCTGGGTGATCCCTTCATGCCTTCGAAAATCGATTCTCCCCCATTCCCCTCCTCCTTGCTGCACAGCTATCTGTTTTTCGGGGTGACGGGGGGGTCAGGCGATTATTGAAGTATATGTGAATTTACAATATTAACGACTCACGACGGTGTGTCCGCAGGTTCACGGTGAATTAATTATCTGTTTAAGAAGCCATGAAGAAATCAATCAATGAAAATTTCTCAGTCTTTTGAGAGTGAAGGAGCTTGTCAATTTATTTTTTTTTAACATGCACCACATTTAAAGGAGCAGTAGAGCTTTTTTTTTCAGCAGAGGAGGAGTGAGAGGGAAGTCTTTTGGGGCTGGGCGAGACCTGTCTGGTCTGGTGCAGCACTGGCAGGAGTGGCAGACCCATTGATGGCCTCCTCAGGGGCAGAAGGCACTAAGGATACATCCTGAGGTGGTTTTGTCCTTGAGTTAAGCCAACAGTGGCCTTCTCTAGATGGAAAAGGAAAAGCCCAGTGTTATGTAGCATGTACTAGCAGACGCTGTTTTGGTGGGCAGTGAGATCTGCCACAGGCATGATCTCCTCCCAGCTCACCAGCCCTATTGTCCCTCACCTGGAGATCCATCTGCCATTGCTGAGCTGGCAGAGGGCAACACGTGGCTGTACCTCAGCTGCTCCAGCCTGGGAGGAGCAGGATGTACTCCTATGATGGAGTCAGGAGGCAGGGACTATCAAACAAAGAAGAGCAGCTCAAAGCAGTAATATCTCAAGTCACCTCAAGATTTGCTGGAATTCTGGCAGAGTATTTCTTGGCTCAGCCTATAGCATTGCTTTCCATGTCTAAATTCAGGACAAGTAGTGATGAGCATGTAGGCATAGGTTTGGCACACCTGGACACAGCTCCTCGGGACCTCCTCTACAGAGGGAAGATCAGGCAGCTCTGGACAGCAAATGACCCAAGACTGCTTGTGTTTCCACCTGGTGCTAAAGCTACAGCCAGGGAAGGATCCTGAGCATGCACCTGATTAATAGTTGCACCACATCCCTAGGGGTCTTGGAGTCATCCAAGGCATTCAGGAGGACAACAGCTTGTGCTGGGTGATGGCAATGAGTGCCAATAAACAGCATCTGGCTGAGGTCCTTATGTCAACTTGAGGACATTTTTCTGTTTGAATGGGATTTGATGACATTTGAATATTGGATGCGGACATTTTTCCCTACATTTCAGGATTTTGCAGGCAAAAGCATATAGACTTTGATGCTCATCAAAAATCTGGCAAGGGAAGATGGATTCCAGAAGTGCTCAGAGTGTTCATCTGTAATTCCTTATGCCTGTCCTGGCCCTACTAAAAACTGTCCCTTCTCACCTCTCTTGTGTCTGTGGAGCATGTAATCATAGAATCATAGAATTGTCAGGGTTGGAAGGGACCTTGAAGATCATTGAGTTCCAACCCCCCCTGCCATGGGCAGGGACACCTTCCACTAGATCAGGTTGCCCAGAGCCCCGTCCAACCTGGCCTTAAAAACTTCCAGGGATAGGGCTTCCACCACCTCTCTGGGCAACCTATTCCAGTGTCTCACCACCCTCATGGTGAAGAACTTCTTCCTAACATCCGATCTGAATCTACCCTCCTCTGGTTTGGATCCATTCCCCCTTGTCCTATCACTACACGACATCCTAGCAAGTCCCTCACCAGCTTTCTTGTAGGCCCCCTTCAGAAGCTGGAAGGCCACAAGAAGGTCTGCTTGCAGTCTTCTCCTCTCCAGCCTGAATAACCCCAACACTCTCGGCCTGTCTTCACAGGAGAGGTGCTTCAGCCCCCTGATCATCCTCGTGGCCCTTCTCTGGACACGTTCCAGCATGTCCATATCTTTCTTGTAATAGGGGCTGCAGAAGTGGACGCAGTACTCCAGGTGGGTTCTCACGAGAGTGGAGTAGAGGGGGAGAATCACCTCCCTCGAACTGCTGGCCACATTTCTCTTGGTGCATCCCAGGATACGGTTGGCTTTCTGGGCTGCAAGCATGCACTGACTGCTCGTGTTGAGCTTCTCATCCACCAGCACTCCCAAGTCCTTTTCTTCAGGGCTGCTCTCAAGCCAGTCACTGCCAAGCCTATATCAGTGCTTGGGATTGCCCCGACCCAGGTGCAGGACCTTGCACTTGGTCTTGTTGAACTTCATGAGGTTGGCATGGGCCCACCTCTCTAGCCTGTCCAGGTCCCTCTGGATGGCATCCCTTCCCTCCAGAGTGTCAGCAGCACCACACAGCTTGGTGTTGTTGGCAAACTTGCTGAGGGTGCACTCGATGCCACTGTCCATGTCACTGATGAAGATGTTAAACAAGATCAGTCCCAGTACTGATCCTTGAGGGACTCCACTTGTCACCGGCCTCCACTTGAACATGGACCCATTGACAGTCACTCTTTGAATGTGGCCGTCAAGCCAGTTCTTTATCTACCGGGTGGTCCATCCATTGAACCCATGTTTTATCAGCTTGGAGACCAGAATGTCGTGCAGGACAGTGTCGAAAGCTTTGCTCAGGTCCAGGTAAATGACATCAGTTGCTCTTCCCTTGTCCATAGATGTGACCTTTTCATAGAAGGCCACCAGGTTTGTAGGCATGATTTGCCCTTGGTGAAGCCGTGTTGATTGTACCCAATCTCTTCATTATTCTTCTGCCCCAGCAGTGCCTCCAGGAGGATCTGTTCCATGATCTTACCAGGCACAGAGGTGAGACTGACTGGCCTATAGTTCCCTGGATCATCTTTTTTTCCCTTTTTGAAAGTGGGGGACATTTACACAATGACTGATATCCTAGTTAAAAGAGGAACAATTGGGGCAGGAAGAGAGGAGAAGAAACTGAAAGGAGGAGGGCACAGAGTCTTTGGCAGGAAAAGTGAGGTGGACACTGCCATTTTCCTTAAATCCTAACCACCAAGTATGCCACAAGGCAGGGATGCCACAGAGAGAAAGCCACAGTATTTGGGAGGGAATACAGAGGGAAATATGTGGGAGTGGCAGGCAGCTGGAGACCCTGATAAATAGGCTAGAAGAGAGGAGGGAGCAGGGACAACCTCTGAGGCTGCTTCTGCCTTCACAAGCCCAGGCAGACATGGCCCCTTCCCAACCCCATAATCCTACTGACCTGTGCCGAGAGAAGTTCCCGCCAGGCACACCCATCGCTGTAACCAGAACGGAGAGAAGAGCCCATATTGACACAGGAGCATCTGTGTCAGTAATTGTCATGCAGCCTGGCAAATTGCTTCAATGTGCCATCCCCTCCAGCCGTGCAGCTCAGTGGTGGCAGCAGGCCTGGGAGGGGGGCTGTGCTGCTTGCCAGAGACACGAAGAGCCCTGGACCTGGTGGAAGGAGTGAGGACCCCACAGGGACGTGCTGAGCCCTTGCCCAGGCCCCTTGTGTCTTGACAAAGTCTCGCCTGATGGCTGCTTGGCAGCTGCTCTGACTGCAGTGCTCCCATTTATTCAGCTCCATCATCCTTAGTGCAATATTCCAAATTCAGACCACAATGAGAGAGGGGGAACAATTGCTGGCAGCTGCCCTTAACACCAACCAAAGGAGGTTTCAAAGAGGCTCATACTGTCCCTCCCTCCCAACCCTTACTTGGCCATTGAGAACAGGGGATCCTTACCAGTTTACTCCAGATAAGCACCCAGCTTTTCTCCCATCCATATATGAAGCTGCTTTCTGAGTCTAGAGCAGATGAGGTTTCCGCCAAAAATTAGGTACCTAGTTTGAGGCTGCATGAACCACAGCTTTTGAGATATCACAGATTAGATTCATTTAGTACTCTTTGAAGTCATCAGGTTGACCAGACGACTGTTCTCATTTCCATCAGTTGATTTTCTATAATCTCTAGTTCTGTATTTCCTGTGCTTTTTAATGGCAGTGCAGTTCCAGCAGAGATTATTAAATTTGCCTCCCTGGATCCAGGCATACAACTTTGACAAAAGACTCCAGGCCTAGTCATGACATAAGCAAGGCCTCCAGAATTTGGCTTAGAGTAGGAAACTCTTTAAAAGATGCAGTTATTTGTAAAAGGTCATGGCTAAAGCCTACCTCTCGATCTGCTACCACTGGATACACTGTTAAGTTCCTCCACTTAACAGGTGCCCCGTCCCTCTTATTCTATAGCTCCTTGGGTGGTGAGAGAACCAGCCAACAACATGAAAACCAAAACCACCAACAAAAAAAAACATCAAGCCAATGCATACTAATTCAATTTAATACTAATGACGTTACCAGCACTCCTTTAGTGGCTATGGATTCTGCCTATCTATGTCTCTGAGACTGTATTCCAGAGGAGAAGGTTTCATTGGTCAGAGTTGTTTCCAAGGTATATAGAATTGGAAGGTCTCCTGGACTTTCTCAATACAGTCTAGTTGGGGTTGTGGCAGGAAAAGCGGGTAGAGCCATCCGTTGTGTAGCCTGCGGAGAGCTGAGAAGTGGAGTGCTACTGCCTTTTTTTCCCCTTTGGGTCAGCATTGGTCCAGTGCTTTGATTTTCTGCAAGTGCCCCTCTAGTCCTGGCACGATCAGCATGGTGATTTTGTGTGCCTGGGCCTCTCCACTGCTCACAGTTAGATATTATGTCCCAGATGCCAAATGGATGCAAGTGAAGGAATCCATGGATTTCAACTGAATAGACTACTGAGACCAATATACTTCATTTCTTTGCAGACCTCCCAAGAACCATTGCCTGTTAGTGGGGAAGTTGTGTCCTACATTAGAGGTGTCTGCATTAGAGAGACAGATGAAATGATTTCTTAAATACAGGAAATTCCAGGTATTTACCACCATCTACACAAGCAAATCAACTGTGTAAGATATCCCTGTTCCACTTTTGGAGAATGACTGGCTCTGACAGAGCTGTGCTGTGAAAACCAAATGGATATCACATGCACAAGGGGTGAGTGGTAGACAATGTTTCAGATGAACCACACTTTGACCGAGGTTCTCTAGGAAGGAAAGCTCCAACTGCCCTTTAGTCACATTCCTAGCGGGTCAGAAATGCCACAGGAGCAATCAATGGAAAAGCCAGGCACCACGACTAGAGTGTTGATTCAGAAGATGTGAATCAAAGGAGAAACATTATGGTTCAAAATGGGCCTTCTGTGTTTCATAATACTGGACAATAATATTATGCAAAAGGGATGAAGAAGCTAAGAGGATTAGATGCTAATTAGGAAATATAAGCAGCTGCTCTCATGGAATATGTTTATTGCCATCACATTGCAACTGCCGCCAGAGTGAGGGCCTACCAGGACAGCTGGGGAGTTTGTAAACTTGTCCAGTATGTGAGTATCCAACACACAGCTGATACACATTTTGAGGCCTACAGTGGGCTTGTGTTACAACAAAGGTGTTTCTACAAATGCTTCAGACACCAAAGACTTTCCAAATGGAGTGCCTCTGTTCTTGCAATCTGGTTCCTGCCGCTTCCTTTCGTGCTAGAGCAAAGACAAACTTCCATATGATCGACCGCCAGAGTCCAGGTAATAGCTGGGAGAGTCCAATCAAATTAATTTCCATCATTTAGTCCATTCAGATGGACTAAAAGCCCATATGGGGACAAGTCTGCCTTGCAGAAGAGCCCAACCAGAGGTCTGCAAGGAGAGAAGTTCAGCCTGTGAGAACTTTCTACGTCTAGCCACGTTCTTCCAGAGTTAAACTTGAACAATAAGTCATGCCTCTTGCATCTAGCCAACCCCAACCTCTTCTGCATACCGCCATGCTTTAGAGCTCAGCTCTGACTGTACCTGCTGGTGCAGGCACACCCAGTGAAAGACAGCGTCTGCTGTCACTGTTGATGCTGAGAGGAGAGACTTGACCAAGGACATAGAGGAAAGGAGTAGAAGAGCGAGGGCTTGAACCTGAACCTCAACCAAGTACACTCTCCTCTTGTGTCTGGATGTTTGAACAACAATAACAACAAGAAGAAGGTCATTTTTTCCCAGGGAAAGCTCTGTCACTGCAAGCTTGCCATGGCCTTTCTGGCCTGTTGGAAGAAGATGTTCTGCCAGGGAGCTAGCCTGACTCCTTCAGTTCTGCCTGAGGCAGGGAAGGAAAGTCCCCCTTGGCCTCTGAGCTGGTGCTCCACAGAGGATACAGTTGCAGTTATGTTGGCTGATTCTTTCCTGGGAGACCTTCCAGACCTACACCTAGAAGAGGAGTTCCCAGAACAGGCCTTCCAGATGTTCATTTGATGATACCAACTCTGCCTCTGCTATGAACTAGGCACGGGGTAGGGGGGTACATACTCCCCAGTGGATTACTTACACTCTAGATGTTTTAATCTCCAATTGCTCCCATGCCAGATGTCATTCCTACCACCAAGAATTTGTACTTTTATCTTTTCTATTCCTTTTTAATGCTCAAATCCCAAGGGCTGGGTTCTTCTTTGGACTATGCCAGTCAGAGCGAAAATTGTCTGCAAGGAAGATCTTCCAGAATCACATCAGAATGTTGAAGATCAAGTTCCTTAAGCCAGAGGAGATTAATTTCCAGCTTAGAAGTTAGTTAATGCGGCTTAAGGAAACCCACGGAGGCCCCAAGCTTCATTCTTGATAATTTGCATATCGAGTCCACTATGTCCATCACCATGTGTTACGTGGCTATCTAGGAATACAACAGGAAATCTTAAAAGTATCTACCACACAGGCTTTATTATTACTCAGCTTCTCAAATGTTGAGGTTTTTTCCAGATGCAGAAGACAATGCTGTGATGGTTGACGAGAGAAGCTTCACCCATCGCGTCTTTTTCATGAAGAAGGGCTGTGGTGCTGGAGAGAATGGGTTTTAGACATCTATGTGGAGCATAGATGCCCCTGCATGCATTTTACCCTGCTACAGAGTGTCCCAGCCTCCTTCTCTTCACTGCTTGAGAATTTATCAGGCAGCCTTGCAGCTTAGAGTTGTATCTGACTGGCTGTACAAGGGCCAAGCAGAGGGATAACAGGATGTGCAAAATTCAGGCCATGCTGCTATGAAATGCAAGAAAGTAAGCAACTGCAAGGGTAGCCCACTCAGTATAACTTGTGCTGTCTTTGCAAAGAGAGGTTGCACCTTTGTGTTAAACCAAGTGGTATCACGGATCACTGGGGAAAAAAATTGAACAGGTTTGGCTTCCTCATGGTGGCTGCAGAAGCAGCCTCAATGGAAGAGCTAGTGTGGCCATGACCAGGGAAAGAGTTGACCTTCTTCTCTCCCCTCACCCACCTCGGGCTGCCCATCATCTCATCCCCTCAGTCTCCCAGTAGTGCTTTGCAGAGAAGGCCTTGCTGCTTCCTACAGTCTGGATGTCCAGAGGTGGAGAACCGGTGGGTGACAATTCCACACTGTCATTCCCCGTGGGGCTTTGGGAAACCTGTGTGAGTGTGCGAGTTGGGTAGACGTCTCCTGGGGAGGGGCATTATGTACACAGTTCTCCATTCACAGTGGCTTAGCTCAAGTGCCCCCCGCCCTCTCCAAAGCATCCCTGACACTCTAGGTGAATATTTGAAAGACAGGATCGGGGCTTTGGTTCGAGAGCCTCTTTGTACAGTGCTAACTGGTTTCAGGGCTGTAATTATCTCTCCAAGAGAAGCTGTAAATTGGATTAAGGCACTGAGTTGCAGCTGAGTGAGCTCCCTCCATTGCCCCACCTGGTGGGCTGCTGAGCGATAACAAAAAATGCCGAGAAATCGGATTTGGATTCTGCTTCACACTCATGGCTTCCTTCTGGAAAAAATGAAATTTTTCCGGCAGAAAGGGCTGGCATGGGTTTGCTGGCAGTATCAGTCCTGGGCTCGTATCATCTGCTGGCACTCTTCCGGAAACGCGATCCCCTCCGTTATCAGAGAGAAATAAATAAATAAACAGCAGGAGATGTTTTGGCAAGGAAGGAGGAATTGCACCAAGAGGCGTGCGCGTACGCACACACACACACACTCACGCACACACACACGCTCACCTCGTCTTCACAGCCTGAGCTGTCTGTCGCAAGCAGAGGAGAAAGAGCGAGGTGGCAGCACTGGCACAGGGAGCTGTATTTTTTCTTTTTTTTTTTTTTAATTCCTGTCCTCTGGACTGAAAGAATAGCCCATTTTTAGCAGCTTGTGTTGAAGGCATAGAAGGCCTGAGCCTTGTGTTGCTCATGATGCAAATCACCATTCCCTTCCTGTGGGGTCTTCTACAGCATCTCTCCCCATGCCTTTGAACAAGGTACTCTTCCTTTCCAGTGGGCACTTTCAGCCCGATATAAGAGGATCCAAAACTTATAATAAGTGGCAATATGAGTTCCTTGGCTGATTTCAGCATCTTCATCAGGACAGACTAACATCAGGCTCATGAGACTTGATCCTGCCCTTCTGAGATAGGAGAGACTTCATATCTGGGCTCCTTTTTATACCCAGAGGTGTGATTTTTCGCTTTGGAGATGCAGGAATGCTGCTCTGCAGGTACTTTTGGGGCAGGGGCCTGTATGAAAGCCAGTGGGGATGGATGGTATCAATCAAGGCCCCTAATCAAAACCATCAGGTTTCGCTCTGAACTTATGAGACCTACGCAGAATAACATGGGTGATGGCTTCATTTCTAGACAAAATTTGTGATGGAACATTTCTGTCCATGGAAGAACCAGATTATCCTGGGTTTGGAGTCAGTTTAAAGCACTGCCTTCTCTTCACAAGTAGAGATCCCAGGATCAGCTTTTCAGGTGAACCCAATCAGCGATTTATCCATAATCTGATATATTCTGTCTCTTAAAGCTATCAAATGGGGTTTGTGTCCACTTGCAGCCTCTTGCACTCTGCCATCTGCAGGGTTTCCTCCTGCTGCTAGGCAGCTCCAACCAACAGGGCAGCATCTTCCCACCCCTCCTGGCCATGGGCCACCCTGGGAAACACGCCGCTTGGTGTCTGCAGCAGTGATGCCTGTCGCCCATTGCATCTCAGGAGCGAGATGGCTGCCTCTGCCCATTGACCGCCCCTTGCCAGCTGGCAAGGAAGCGCCACTGGCAGCAACCTCCAGGGCTGTCCCGGGCTGTGTGGCTGCTGTGGGAGAAGGGATACCTCGGAATGGAGACAGACTCCGGAAAACCTAAAAGGGAATGACAAGCCTGGGGAAGCAAACCCCCAGTCAGTTGGCACCTCACATGTGTTGCAAGGCCAGCAATAACCCATACAGCTCCAGCGTGTCAGCCAAACTGTTCAAATGCTGTGGAGATGTTCTCCAAACCGCCTCCTGATGTAGATTCTTTCCCCTTGTGCGTCCAGATATCCGGGTCTTGGTTAAGTCCCTGCACTTCCTCTTGTCATCATGTCCTTGTGGCCTGACACAGCCCTGGAAGTTCAGCCCTGACTCTGAGGCTGAAAGATGCTCTGCCAAACGAAGCCACACTAGACCTGCATAGAGGAGGTCTTCTGCAGCCTCACTGCTCCTCACAGTTAGCTCTTGCCTTATGTTCCTCTCCTCTGGTCCTGTTCTCACACTACAATGTGGCACCACAGCACAGCACCTAGAACAGCCTGTCGACCTCTCTTCTCTCTCCTGTTCTCCTCAAACCACCTAGAAACCCATTTTCTCCTCTGCTGAGTTCTTAGAAAGCAAAAAAAATGTCCAAGGGCTCAGCACTCACAAATGAGTTCAGCTCAGATGTGTCCCCTGAAAATAAAAAAGGCCACATCCCTTATCAGGACCCAGATCCCCCCAGGATATATATAGCCACATTTGCAAAATGTCCCAGAGATTCCTATGTATCCCAAAACAATGGGGTAGTGAGCAATTTCCTGCTGGATATTCTGCTTTCCTTTGGGTACCATCTAATGCTGATCTTTATGTTTCTGTCAGCTTAACTTATTATTTGGTATTCAATTTGGCAATAAAATTTTTATATACCAGGTACTATGTATTACAGATACACAGATAGATACGTGTTTATATGTGTGTGTTCCTGTAAATTATAATAAGAATTTTGTTATTTTGCTCATCAAGTTCAGCTCTGTTTTTCAGACCTATAAAGCTTTTGCAAATCCTAACATGGAGAGAACAGATATTCTGGTTCTTATCACTGTTAAGACTTCTTCTGTGATAATGCTTTGGTGTCTTTTGCATTTAAATATCGAAAGACACTGGTAGGAGAGCTGCATATTTAACGCCTACCTTCCAAAGCAGGACTGAACATTCATAAATTGTCTTTTTTTTCATTCGTCATTCCTGAACAGAGAAGAATTTAAGCATGTGCTAGGAGTTCAGCACATGCTTCAGTGCAGGGGACTTAAAGGGGAGTTTTGATTGCTGAGCACCACTAGTAAGTAAGATGCTGAATTCCTCCCTAGGAGAGACTGCATTTCAGTGATGATTTAGGTGGTCCTTTACTGCATTTTGTCAGCCTCTACTAGAGTCCCTAAGTGAGCTCACGAGGTTTTCATGGCTGTATTGATGATCCCTTCTTGACAACTCTGCCTAGGAGAATGTTAAAAGTTACAGGTTTGCAAATTATCTCTATTTTATACCTAGAGCATTGTCTTTGCAAACATTTTACCTCACTGTATGTATCCGTGTGTCTTTCATACCTTTTACTGTGTGCTTTATTGTCCTTGCCATTTTAAAAGCAGGAACATGATTTATAGATGAAATTAATGAGCAAATCACCTGGTGCTGAACTGATCCTGGATGTCACAGTACTTTAGACCTGATGCTGGTGCAAACAGAACACAGACATCTGGGCTGCTCCAGATTCCCTGTCCTTCAAACAATATGGCCTTGGGATCAGTCCAGCAAGAGCTGTACTCCTGCACATTTTCCTTTCTGTAGGGTAGAGAAGTGCATGGTTCTGATATCATCTTATTTTCTGCTCATCAGGCTGTAGTTGGGTTTGTTAAAAGCAGCAGGCCAAATCCCTTCGCAGTTTAACAGTTCTGAAGTCAATGGAGTTGATGAATTTGGCCTGAAAATTTCTCATTTGGTTTTGGTCAGCTGCCCACAACCCAGATCTAAGGCATGTCTTGGGTGGATTTATATTTATGCTTGAGAATGAGGAGACAGTCAAAGAGTTAGGTGCCTTTCACATCCAATGTTAAGTTATTAAAGACTGTAGAATCTTCTGCATGGAAACAGGTTCCTTTACTTTTTTGTCTCTCCATGATTGCTTTACTCCACTTACAGGACATAGGAGGCAGCAGGTAGGGTGCCTCAATTTGCCAGTGCCTAATAGGATGACTTTGGCAGAGCCTTTTAATCTCTTTTTCCTTGAGTCCAGCTGCTACGTCTCCGACCTATGTTGTGTGCTATTAAAACACAGTTTCCTTTTTACCCCCAGGACAGCTCTCAAGAACCAAGTGAAAATCTTCCAGGGTTTGTGTTAGAGATGTACAGACAGTCTCTGCCCCCAGAAGCTTGTAAGTTAACTAGCCGAGAGGGGCAAGTGTGGGAAGGGAATGAGCCAGAGGTCCAGCTTTTAGATGGAGGATTATACACTCCCCAGAGTGGATTTTGACTTCCTGCAGTTTCAGCCTCCCTGTTTCTTCTTACCCGCGTAGTAAATATCTCACAAACATCCATTCTTCTCTTTGTTAAAATTTAATGTCTGTTCTTCCTCCCCTGCAATTCTCCCCTTGCCCCTGCTTGGCAATGCAAAGCTGGGGGTCATGCTGTCCTCATCTGTCCTCATCTGTCCTCACTGGGCTCCGGATGGTGACGAGACTGTCCCCTGGTGAGAAATGTGGACTTCGAGATGAGGTCATCCCTCAAAATGTGACTGTTGGCATTTCTAGAGAGAAGGAAAAGCAAACCCAAGAGCTGAAGGGATGCGGAAGGGAGAGAAACCATGGGTGGGCAGGATTCCATTTTTACTTTATCTGTACAAGAAATTTTAACTGTAGCAGCAGGTTAAACACAGAACATTTCCTTCCAGCACTTACACTGATATAAATAGGCTTTTTACTAGTTTAACTTTATTCTCTTGTAGGCATGAAATTAAGCTACACAGGTATTAGGTACACACATACCAGTACAACTGTGCTCAGAGTCTGAGGGGGGTTATACTGATTTAGCCACAGGGGTTTTTAGGCAGATTAAAGGAGTTAAAAGATGATATTTAAACCATCACTAGTAATGTACATAATTCCTAGCTGCAATCTTTCTTTTATCCGTATACACATTTTCTTTACTGACATACATAAATGCGCTTGAGCTTTTGCATCCAAAGCATACTGATTTTCGTCTTCCATTTCCCCGTTTTTCTCTTTTAACCATCAAGTGAAAAGTGTGTGCAGCCTGGAGTTCAATTTTTGTTCCTCTCTTCTTCATAATTTGAAGATGCTTTCCTAGCTTCAGAGAAGTATAGGAATGACAGGAGGAAGGAAAATAAAGAGTTCCTGCTTTTTCAAACTCTCTCAAGTTCAGGGTGTTTTCAGTGTAACTAAAAGAAATAAGAAAAATTGAAAAGTAAGCAACCAATTGAAAAGAGACAGCATTTACTGCAACACAGTCAGCACTGAGAGTGAGTCAGGGAAAACAACATTTCCTGCCTTCTCATCAGCCCCACTTCAGGAATTAAATATTTTTTCAATATTTCTAATTTCAGATTTTTTTTTTAATATATAAAAAAGAAGGGGAAATTGAAGAGGAGAACAAGGGAAGGAGGATGGGCGTAGTAAAGCACAGCTTGCAAGCAAGGGGAAAAGGGAAGATAAAAACAAAGTAAATGTGGAACAAGGGAGCCAGGAGTGGGAAAGTGAAGTTTTGTGTCAAAATACAGCTGAGGCAGAAGGGGGAAGCCTGTGTAGCCCATTTCCACCTGCACCCCAAGTGCAGTGTTTTAAAAAAAGACTCAGTGCAGCTTGTGAAGATCTGTGCTTCTATTCATATAGAAGGCAATAGCTCAGACTGGCTACTGCCTTAAACCCTCACCTGCAGCCAATGGTTTTGTTCTGACTGAGAGTGAAGCATAGAGTAGAAACCATTGGTTGTAGCCAGTAAAGTCATATCAGCTATACTGACTAGCAAACACTAGACTTAGTTGTCAGAAATGTAATAAAACTCATACGTTCTTGAGACAGCGCTGTTGAATTTATTGTCTCTCTCTTAAAACCCCACTGCCAACCCCACCCACCTTCTTCCTCACAGAAGAAAAAAAAAACAACATAAAAGCCAAACAATACTGTTTTGAGGAAATAGTAATCCACAGGAGAAACCTCCACTTTTATGAAATACTGCAACAATTTAGAGAAACCTATATGGTTTCGTCTGCAAATCCCTTTAAATGCAGACTGAATGGAGCTATGTGGAACGACAAAGAGCTGGATGTTCAAAGGGCTGTGGGAAGTGTATGAACAGATGGGTAGAGCATAGGTGTGTGGGGTGGATAGATGGATAGGTGTGTGATACACATGTGGAAGCCTGGCTGAACATGGAGATGACAGAAATATGGACTTGTGTGACTGGTCTGACGGTCAGGAAGGATGATTTAGAAGTTCAAAAAACCTCTGGTACAGCTCTTTGTTCTGCCATCACCTTTCAGGTGGCCCCGGGTAAATCACTCACTCTTTCATACACAGCAGATAGTCTCATTGGAAACCATAGGAAGTTAATCCTTCAGAGATCAAGAGATGCTTGTATTCTGCAATAATAGGGCTCAGACAACCACCTCAGAGAGCATACAGATGTGATCTGTGGCCAGGACACTCTGTTGAAAATCTTTGCATTAACAGGAGTTCCCCTTCTAGTCTCCTACTTCACACCTCATTATGGTGCTCCTTAACAGAGCCAAGCTTCAAACCAGCTCTCCCAGTGTTCTGGAATGTCATCATGTTTTGCCTGCTCTTGCCCTTCAGCAAAGATGGTTTAAAACACTATTTGGGGCAGCTGGTCAAATTCTGGTAATTCAGATTGAGCAAGAGGAGTCCAAAGATCATCTCTGAACCGCTTTATCTGGATGGATTCCCTATGCAAGCTCCCCACACCCATGTTAGAGTCAATGTGTCTCTGTGGAGAACCAGTGGGACGAATAGTAAACCATCTGCACCTTCACTCACTAGTGGTCGAAACGACACTAGGAGAATTCAGCACGTCTTTTAGTCTACAGAGATTGATAAACGTTTTCAATTTCAGTCTACTGACAAAGTGCAGGTTTAGCTGTATCTCTCAGTGGCATCTGGACTATGAGCAGAGCCATAAAAACGGGGCATTTGGATGATCTTGCAAGAACATCTTGCTGGTTCAGCAAAGCTCCAAGGAATTTTCTCAAGCGACCCCACTCGTATTTGGAGTATGTTTACATTACAGTGGAAAAGACTTCTGCTCCTAATAATTGCCATGGTTGATTCTGAGATAAGGTTACACAGAGCCTTTTAGATAAAACTGCAATAAGTGTGTCATGAACACCAAAACCAGAGTAGATCAAAACCTACTAGTGATGATTATGGCCCAGGACCCTCTGATTTTGGTGTAACTGTTCTCACTGAGTGTTTTTGTCTAGTGACTCTGTCCAGCACCACTTGTCTTAGATCTTTGGTGGCTAAATGGGAAACGGGGAACCTCTTATTGCCAGGGATTTGCATCTGAGAGACCCAACATGCCCAGTGGTTATCTGTGGGTCTCGAGAGACAGGGACTTCCAGATACAATGGATGTTCGTCCAAAGCCTCCTGTTGTGCCTTATTCACACATACCTTGACTGTCTCTTTCTGTCTCTGTCAGCCTACAAGAAGACGCTGACTTTCAGGCCCAGTGTGAATGTGCATGCTCCCATTTGGATGTGGTTGCCTTCCCCCTTCTTTTCTCTGTGGGTCCTTCTGAACACCCTTCCCGGTCCTGGATCCAAAGGCATAATGGCTTTATGTAGCTTGTAAAATTCTATTATCTCTGTATTCAAAACTCAACAACTGGGAAATGGCTGTAATAAGCGTGTTATTAAGCGTGTAAATACACTTTAACTTCAGACCTCCAAAGAAAGTCTCTTGCTGTCTTTCTCACTGTTTACCCTCCATGTTTTTGTCATGCAGTTGGGTTTTGTGGATATACGTGCCTTTCTCCCTCTCCCTGGCTGATGTGCTGTCCCATTTGATTGTACTAAGGACAGTACTCCCCTCTGCTAAGCATTCCATGGAGTCTCCTGGAGAACTCAGAGTCTTTGACGGAAGACAGTTACCTGGTGAGGATGAGGGGCTTGAGAAAGGAGGGAGGAGGGCTGGGGTGGGTAGGAGAGAAAAACATTTAAAAAAAAAGAAGGAAGCCAAGTGCATTCTTTCTGCAACACTCAGGAAAAAGAATGTTTCACAGGGGATTGGAAAGGCGAAATTTTTTCACATCCAAATGGATTGCAATTTCCCTCCATTTAGCACCTGAAGGTAATTAGCTCGAAGAGACTGTCGGCTGAGAAACACGTTCATGGAACATTAACTCTCATACATTCTCCAGTTGCAGGGAATTAATAGGAAAGATTAAAGTTTAAAGAGAGCAAAATGCCATTACCTCGCAAGCCACCTCTCTCAGCGGCAGTAACTAGCCCTCACTAACCTAAAAGCACCATTGGAGTCCCTGGCTCCTGCTTCAGGCAACAACAGATGAGCCGGCCCCCGCACTGCCCCAGGCTGCCCGTCCATGGGCCCCGGTGACCCACCTGCACGAAGCCACGGCAAAGGGGATTGTGGCTCCGGCAAGGATGCGTTTGCCTGCTGCCCTAAGAGCGCGCCCATGCGCATCACCTTGGCACCAACACACATGTGCAAGCGTGTCACCACATGTACCGCTCCGTAGGCACCAGACAGGAGACGTGAGCTGTGGGTGCCCTGTCACAGCAGAGCTGAGGACGAAGTGCCCAGCAGTGGTCCCTTGCCTGCTCCTAGCAAGGCCTCAGACTGGTGGATGTGGCAAGGGGAAGGGATGCCCCCTGCCCCCCCCCCGCATTGTCTGCCTCCCACTCCTATTCCCTACTGGCACGGCCGGCACCCACCCAGGGATGCTGGCAGCCTGCTGTGCTCAACCAAAGCCCAAACCATAATGCTGTGCAGCACAAAAAGGCCTCACAGCTGAATCAGCTCTGTGAATGATACCAAATCTCTCCTGACGGAGGGATGATGCCTTCTTCTCAGATGGAAGACAAAAAAAAAGCATTAAAGGGTGGGGGCCCTATTTTGGGGGTTGGGGGTAAAGTTTATATAAGCTTCTGCACTTTAAAGATTTTCATGTTGCTTTAGCATTTCAGGGAGAGAGCACAAGAGAGAGAGAGAGAGGGAGAGAGAGCGAGAGCGAGATGAAATTGAGACATGGAAGAATTTATTGCCCAGAAAATTCCATTCTGCTATCTGATTCGAAAAGTCCAGTCCCCCCAGCTTCGGAAAATCTATTTTCCACATTTTAATACCCTGCAGAACAGTCCTCATAACTCATCCGAGTGTGTTAAGCACAGTTTTATTAGATCTGAAACAAATTTTGGTGGGGAGATACTATAGGTCATTAACCATGGAGTAATTTTATCCTTGTTTCCCTAATGATGCCATAATGGCGAGCGAATTTCTTAACTAAAGACCAAAGAACATTTTGAAGGTCAGTTTCATCTGTGAGCTCCTTCAAGCGCTTCTCGGAGAAGATTGGAAAACTCGCCGATTTTTTGAAGAGTCATTAATAATGTGAAAGCTGAAAGAGCTCTCTCCCATTTGCGTTCCTGCTTTTTACCTTTTAATTTTATATCGCTTTAGTCTCTTTCTTTTTCTACCTCCCTCCCTCTCTCTCTCTCTCTCTTTTTAACTCTCTTCTGGAGTGGCCCCTTGTGCAGCTGAAAAATGAAATGGGCCATTCGTGAGGGCATCCTGAGCTGAGCCAGGGCAGGGCAAGGATCCAGGAGGGGGAAAGGGCAGCCCTGGCACTGGGTGCCCAACTGCTGCGGCCAGGCACCCGCTGTCATAAATGCCCTTCCAGCAGCCCTGGGTGCCACTCTGGCCAAGGGGCAGCCTGTTGCCCCATGTTGGTGTAAATCAGCAGCAGGGTTGTTTGAGCCTACAGTACTGCAAAAAGAGGGAGAAGGGGCCCAGGTTGTCCCCTCCCTTCCTAATAGGGCACGTGTGTTTTTAGTCTGTTTGAACAAACTCCCACCTGGATTGCAGAGGTTGTGCTGGCAGAGTGACCACTGCATTGGGTGTGAATGTACATGTGTATATGTGCATGTAAGGTTTGTGTGTTGGTGACCATGAGATCATTACAGGGGGTTGTAAAACGTTGAGAGATATATATATTTAATATGTGCATGTGTAAATACACACCTGTGTGTGAACTGAAGTTTATATAAAGATACACTGCAAATGGATGACACTAAAAAAAATAAATAGCAAGAAGCTGTATAAGTATTCTATGTAAGCTGTGCATATGCGTGTGCTGGGACTGCAAGTGCATGGCAGGGCACATAGAGTAGGAATTAGTGTGTACAATATTCAGTTTACATGGGTCGGTGTGCTCAAGTTTAGAGCGTACATGTATGTTTTATAGATGTTTGGGGGAAGACATGGAGGGCTCTTTAACTGAATGCTGATTTATAACCCTCTGTGTCTCTTTATGTAGTGAATAGGTAACAAGCTCTTATATGTTTTGTGTGGACTCTCTTTGCATTTATGTGTGTGTGTGTGTGTGGTGATTTTTCAGTGTGTGCCACAGGCATCAATGGGCAGGAAAAATCTTCTGGGGGGTGTGTGTTGCACCAGAGGCTCAGCTGTGTGTGTGTGAGTGTGTGTGTGTGAGTGTGAGTGTGCAGGGGGTTGTATGCCCTAGAGAAGGGTTTGTCTGTGTGCTCATTAGAGAGCGCCTGGCGGTGAGCAGGCCACTGTGCTTATGTGTTTTCCTCTCCCTGGGTGTGTATGCTTCAGGCATCTGCATGTGTTGCATTTGCAGATGCCATGGGCCAGATCCTCAGCTGATGTAAAGCAGCGCAAGAGTCCATGGAAAAATTTACACTCGCTGCAACTCAAGCCCCAGGCTGGAGGCGGTGCAGCCAGGGAGTGTGGGCTGAGATGCCATCCCAGACCACGAAAATGGATAACTTCCAAACTGGATCAAGACCTTGTCCCATCCCCTCTGCTCCCTCTCCCCCAGCCCATCATTCTTGTCCGAGGCGAGAACTATGGGGGGATGCGTGTGTGTGTCTATTTGGGGAGGGAGTGCTCCAAGGGGAGGGGGCAGTGTGGTGACACACTCTGCTCCCAGATGTGATACCAGCGATAATTTCAATTTTATGCCTTTGTTATGGCTTTAATCACTTTCTTTATGCGTTTTGTTCCAGCGATCAGGGAGAGACACCTGATAGGCAAAAAGGATATCAGGGGAACAATTTTTATTTGGAATGTGGTGAGAAGTCTAATTAGAATTTGAATTCTGCTGAGCCTTGAAATGGTCGGTACTTTATCCTGATCGCCTTAGATATTGTTTCGAGTCAATCATCTGTCATAGTGCGGCACGCTGGAGAGAAAGGCTCTCCATCCAGCCTGGTCTCTCCGTTGGGCTGGGGGCTGGTGGGGAAAGGGAGGGTGATGGGAGGGAGAGCAGTGGACTTTTTGCTCTGCCAGATAGGCTCCCCAGGAGCACGCACAAAGGTTGAAAGCCCTTGTCACAAAGGTTCCCCTGGCTGTGTACTCCTAGCCTTGCTGCGGGGAGAGGAGGGCTGTGAGTCAATGCAAATGATGCCCCAGCTGCTGCCTGAGAGAGGAGCATCCTCTCAGAGATAGTCCACATGACTCAAGAGGATTTTGCTGCTATCCTTGCTGTACCAGTTAAATGCTCTGAAGAGCCAGTTCTCACGGGCAGAGAGACAGCTAGGACGGATGGATGGATGGATGGATGGATGGATGGATGGATGGATGGATGGATGGATGGATGGATGGATGGACGGACGGATGGATGTGGGTAGAAATGGTCCTCCACTTGGATTTGTATGGGATAGAGGTAGAGATGGCTGAACCCATTGAGATGCAGGGCTAGATATGGCACTTAAGAAAGGAGAGTGGAGGTGGACATGCCTCATCAGGCTGAGGGTAGTATGCACTCTCATGATGGAGATTTTTTTCAGGCTGCCTGCAGACTCAGGTTGATCTTATTTCATTTGTGTTACCAAAACCCAAGGGAAAGTGGGAACCTGGGAACATGACAACAAGGCACTCAGCAACTTTCACAGTCCTTTCAGCTTTAAGCTCTCTTCTTAACAATCTAAAAAATCCCCAAAACCCATTATGAGTCCTAGTATTTCAAACCTAAAAAACACTCCAAAACTCACCAGGACATCGCTAGAGACATCCTCCCTCCTGTCTCCAGTCTGCAGTGCCTCCCCCTGGTGAGATTGCAGCCCTTAGTCCTGATGGAACTGCTGCAGCCCTGAGCTGTGCAGTGCTGTGATCGCTGCTGCTGAGGTAAAGGAGGCACATGGGCAGGACTGCAGCATGATCTATATACTAGGAGAGATGAACTGAGGAGAATCATGAACAATAGAATCATTTCAAGATTCCTAAACTTATTGAAATTGATAGTAAAGTCTTTATGCTGTTCCTATGCTTTCAGGTGGTGTCTCATTCTGAACACAACATAAATGTCTGTAACATGAAAGATACAGGGTTGGTTTAGCTGTTGAAGGAAAGGCAGTTGAATGTTTTGACTTCTTGAGAGAAGCAGAAAATAACCTGGGACTGGAGGCTAATTAAATGAGTTGCTGGCACCTGCAAAAATTTGCAGCTAGGAAAGACATTTGAGTAGTTCTTTCTTTAGAAAAGCCTCAGTGTTAGGCTTCAGAGCTAACATACTGAGATGGGTATAGGCAGCTCATGCCTTTCTCAGCTACAGTCCAGGCTGTCTGCACACTCAGGCAGACACTGCTGGATGTGTTTACGTTCAGTTCCCCTCATTAGTAACTGATCAGGGCAATACTTCCCCCTCCGCAGTTTTTTGGTTTGGTTTTTTTTTTTGGTTTGGTTTTGTTTTTTGTTGGGTTTTTTTTTACATTGAGAAAGTTGATAGTGCCAAAGCTCAGTTCTAAGGACTCATCTACAAATCCATTGATAGTCATGTTGACAACCATGGAAGGTCAGAGGCAAAATCAACCTTTCGTGGATATTCTAAAAGTGCACTTAGGGTTGCAAACAGAGAATAGCAGCTACTAAATAAGCTGACATGTTTAAAATTAGGTAAATTTGAAGATAAACTTGACAGTATTAGGTTTATGGTTGGACTCAATGATCTTAAATATCTTTACCAACCTAAATGATTCTATGATTCTATGATGTGCTGTCATTACAAGTATGTTTGGATTTTGGCCCTAAAGCTGCAATTCTGATAAAGCAGGTATGTACTAAGTAAAAACCCCATGCTACCACACAAGCTATACAGTCCAGACACTAAACCAACATATTCATGTTAGGGAGAGAATTACTGAGCTACAAAGTCTCTTTGTTCTGAGTATGCCCAGTCCCAGATTGTGCTGGTTCGTACAGAGTATCACATGGTAGGAGAAGTGCCACCACTTCAGACCGCAGTGGGAAGCTGTGCCTTGAAATGAGGCTGGTTTGACTGCAGGGCCTTGCTGATGCAGTGGACTCCCAAGTTGGCTTACCCTCTGCCACAGGTCAGCAAGACACTTCTGGAATGTGTCCCTCATTTTGGCCCAGTGTATAGCTTGTATCTAGGACCAGGAGGATCTGAATACAGGATGCTGTCCTATTTCTGGCTCAACAAATACGATACCACTAATTGCCTCCCTCCTAGGGATGTGCGTGTTTGTGTTTATGTGTGAAATAATAGATGAATTGTGTTCCTTGATATCCTGGGTTGGGTTTGTTTCAAGTTAATTACCACAAGCAGCTGCTGGCCCAAGCAATTGGGAGGGGCTGCATCTGGTAGGGCCCACAGCCGGGATAAACAACTGAACCAGCCAATGGGATATTCAATACCATCCTGAGTCATGCTCCTATATAAGGGGAGGTCCTGAGCTGGGCTTTCTTTTATCAGCTTGCTTCAGTGTGGCTGGAGCAGGGAAAGTTGGCATCTTGGGCACGGGTGGAGCCTGTTACTTGTTTTGTACATCATTTCATTAATACTGTTGTTTTCTTCTCTCTTTGTGTTGTTCTATTAAACTGTTCTTATCTTAACCCATGGAGTCTCACTTTTTTTTTTTCCTCCTGATTTTCCTTTCCATCCTACAGGACGAGATATGAAGGGTAGGGGGAATTGGTGGGTGAGCAGCTGTGTGGTATTTAGCTGCCAGCAGAGGCTAAATCATGGTACTTGCCTAGCTCAAGCTTGAGAGGAAACAAGAAGAAAATAATAATAATTAAGTCCTGTACTCTGATGGCCCTACCTAAAACAAAAGAATCCCACCCAAATCCTTCTGAACACCAGGGTCCAGATCTGGGCTGGATACTCCAGATCTGGACTGGAGCCAAGATCCTTAGGGCAGTGCAAAGCTCTGCTGACTCAGGGGAGGTCTGGAGGGAAGGCTGGATGGGGGACAGCTTGCAAGGACCGGGGTCTTTGCTACCATGCTGGAAGGCAGAGCGCTAATTCTGAGCCTTAATTGTCATTGAACTCTGGCCTCATGAAGTATTGTTTACTGTGCCAAAGGGATCTTTATGCATCATATGCCTTGTTCATGCCCAAATGTCAGCTGATGGATGTTCAATAGCTCTTGATGGCCCTGTGGTTTCTGTAGTCTGCTTTACAACCCACACAGCAACAGGGAAAGGCCAGGAACAGAAATGAATGAAGGTTAGACAGGGAGGGCTGCTGTAAGCACTGCCAACACAGGCTGGGAAAGGGCTCAGGTGTGCAGAAGGATGGGAACAAAATTCAATAAGCATTAATTTAAATCTCAGTTGATCCTACCTGTTCTTTCATTGTGGTAATCTGAATACCGCTTTTTTTTTTCTTCCCAGGCACTGGATGTAGAAGTGTTTAGAAGAAAAATTTCAAATAGGCCAGCCCATATTATGATTACAGTTATCACTACGATTATTATTCCCATTTGCCTCCCAGTGCCACTCAGAACAAAGGCCCTTGTGCTGAGCACTGTACAAGTGCACTGGGAGAAAATAAACAGAAGACGTGTTAACTTGCCTGAGTTTCTATATCATGATAACATCAGAGCCAGAAAGAGAAACTAAACCTCCAAGTTCCTCTTGCTAAGGCAGGGATGATCATTGTTCACCCTCAACCATTTCGAGCAGGACTTGAGCATGCAGCTGGATATGAGCCTCTGCATGCAAAGGACTGCTGGCTAAGGCCTCACAGCCAGCAATGTCAATGAAGAAGCCAGCAGGAACCCGTTTAACTGGATCTTCTTGGGCCCCTGCTGGAATTTTAGCCCAGCTCCAATTGGGACATCCTTTTGAAATGCTCCCAGAGCTTCCATCCTTTCAGGTTCTCCTGTGGCTCTTGACCAAGCAGATTTTGATGTGCTTCTTGCTGGCTTGAGAACCTTGGATATTCCTGAAAAGTCTGCACACACCAGCTCTAGCTGGAAGATTGACTTTGCACTGTGTTTCTCTGACCCTCTCACTCTTGCCTACCCCATTCTCTTGTGTCTTTAGCCTTGTTGAAGTGAAATGTTGACATTTTCTGAGTCACAGCCTCCACCCCAGTTCTCTCCTACCCTGATTTTTTCCACAGGTATCTTTCTCTCTCGCTATTCCTGAATATTCAAGTCCATGCACATTCCCACCTAGCTTGCCAGCTCTGACTGAGATAATTATGGCAAAATCACCTTAGCCTTTCTAGAAGACAAAGGTGAGGCAGAGGACTGCATCCAACTGCCCACAAAAGCAAAGCATGAAGTCTGCCATTCCTCAGACCTAGCCTCAGTCTGACTAACCCAGCCAAGGGGACTGGATTTCTCGGTTCAATCAACAGCAAAAGAGCTTCTCTGAAGAGATTGAGAGGTGTCTTCTGATAAAGAAGCCGACAAGAGCATCTAGACTGTACCCTTTGTGGGTTCTTTGGGAGCTATCGCATGAACCCACACTCCAGTGTGGTGCCTGTTGTGCAGGTGATGGAACTGAGAGAAAGGTTTGGGGAACTGAATGTTCCATGCACACCTTCCCCTTCCCTGCCAGCAGCAGCCCCATGTCTGCAGCTCAGCTCTGTCCTCTTTTCCATCAAGTGGATATCCCTCAGGCCCCAGAGTCTTTTCCCTAATCAGCCCATTTCCCCTGGCTTGGTCCTGGGAGATCACAGTGCTCGCAGGCTCTGAGGTGTCTCTATCATTGACTGTCAGGTGAAGCCTTCCCTAAGCGCTCCAGCAGGCCTTTCTTTATTTATTTTTAAAATTCCCCTGAGCCTACAAAGGTCGTTTGAACAAATTTGAGCTGACAGACATTAACTTGGAAAAAAAGCCCCTTGCACCATAATAAACTCCATTTAAAGAGAAGCAAAAGTGCCAGGCAAGGAAGGAACAAATGATGAGAGATTTATCACTGTTACCGTAAGCTTAGGAGGTGAGACTGTCAGCTCCAGCTTCACCTTCTCCCATTGTGCATTATCAAACATTCCAGCATTACTATTTCCACTGCGGCAGCTCCTGTCAGTGTGGATGTTGCGAATGTGCTGAACTGAGATGTTGTACAAGACCACAGGGAGAGCCATTCCCAGTGCCAAAGAGATCATGCAGGCAAATTAATTGGTGGACCATACCCCTGGTGAAGAGGAGAGGGAACCAAAGCCCAAGGATGAGGTGATTCACCCCAGATCACACAGAGAATCACTGAATTGCAAACTGGCCTTAGACCATGAGTGTCCCCCTTCCAACCCCCAGTCCTCGAGCCTGTTTTGCATCTGTCTGTGGTTTCCATTATCCATGCACCAGTGGGAAGATGAGCATGATTAACACCTCAGTAGGAACCATCAGGGCTCCTAGCCTGCCCTCCTCTGAGGGCACAAAGCAAGATGTCTCAGGTTGGTCACTGAGGTTTACCCTTTGGAGACCTACATCACAGAGGTAACCTGAACAAGCCATGGCCATTGCCCGGTCTTTTGTGAGGGATTGGGGATGGTACCTTCCCTTCAGCTGCCAGCCAGAAGAGAAGCCTAAGGGCCAGAGGGAGACGAGAGAGGGCGCAGTCAAATGTATCAATCTCAGTCCATACAACTGCTGATGAAACCTGTGCTCTATCCAAAGATATATCCTAATGCCTCCCATTCGATTTGTACATAATTTCTTTATGCTTTGCTTAGTGTCCTTGAAACAAAGGCAATTGGTTTTTCTTTTCCTCTGGGCATTATGTGGGATCCAAGTGACTCCAGTCCCCTGTGGAGCTGCAGCAGCTGCCAATTGTTCTGGCAAACTAGGATCAAATCTCAGAGAGGAGCAGGCCTGGGACTGTCACACGCATCTGGCCAAGTCTGGGCCAGGGCTCCCTCTACCCCACAGCCAGATGAGAAATTAACGTCTCCAACTGCAGATCAGCAAGCTCAGAAGTGGCAAGAAGTGACTAACATACCCTGCAGATAGGAGCTGAGCCGTATTCTTCCTCATGGTTCTTGTCTTGGAGTCCTGAAAAAATGAATAGTAGTCTTTGTGGTCACAGAGTATTGTGACGGATCAGTCCAGGCCACTTACTTAGGGAACCAGTTGCAATGAGCCCAGACTCAGCACTGAAGGCCTTCTGCGATCAACTGGGTTATAAATTGTGTCTGGCAAACCAGACAGAGAAATTAGAGGTGTCTTGACGTGGTCACTACAGTAACTGTCACCATCTAGGCAAAACAGCTGCAATAGACTTATTCCTAACCAATACCCCTCAAGCTCAAGAACGATCTCAAGTCCTGGGAGGACCGGGTGGCTGGGAGGAAAGCCCTGTCCACATACCCAGCTGTGAAGAGCACCAAGAAGGTCTCTGTTGCCCACACTTGGCCGTGTGCCCAGCACAGGTCTGTGTCAGGAAGAGGGAAGTCAGAGCTCTTTACCAGATTCTTGTACAGCACACAGCTACACCTTAGCAAACTCTCCAAAATCGCCCTTGTCTCTGGGTGGACTGTCCCTCTGCAGCACTGGCATAAATGGGATGGCCAATTTACTATGCATGAGAGATTTCTAGTCTTGGCTGGATGTTCCTCATCCACAATGACCTTTGATCCAACAGTGAATGGTGTTAACCTCAACTCTCTGTGTTTGGGCTCCCTGCCCAACTTTACGGTTAAGTGTTACAGCAATGTCTTTCCCACTGCCCAGTTTCTGTCTTGGAAACAAAGATCGCATTTCTGCAATGCTGTGGTTAGACTGGTTTGACCTTTCCCTGTCACGTGGATGCCTGGACAAGTCAGAGGGGACTTGGCAGAGATGGGCAGTGTCCTCACACCACAGAGACAGCCAATCTAGCTGCTTGCCTGCACCGTTCCACCTACTACCTTCTCAAGACTTGCTCTCCAGCTGTGCCTGCACCCACAATCAAGGTCAATTTTGTGTTTTCCCTCCAATTTATATCTGCTGACCATCTACACTGCAAACCCCACTGCTCAACCCTGAATGACCCATTCAGCCAGCCCCTGGTGATCTCTGGTGGTGAGACCTGGCTCACCCCACACTGACTTTCAGAGCCACCTCCTTCTGCTTTGCTGTGGCTTTAGAAATCACTTGAGTATGAAAGCCCTGAGCATGGGAAGTCCACCAGGGCAATCTTGCCCCAAAATTCTATCTTCCTCATCTCTTACCTACTGCAGCCCTTCTTAACCGTCCTGTTGGGCTCATATGCCTCAGTCCTTTATAAAATGAGGTATCTAATTCTCTGTATGAGTCTCTGTCCTACCTGTCAGATAGAATGGTAGGTCTGGCCCTGTTTATTTTCAGCTTTTTTTTGGCTTAATGACTGTCTTTCACTAGGTACATGGGACAAGGAGTCCTGGTCTTGCTTAGAGCTAATATTTCTGATCTGTTGGTAAAGGCAGCAGTAAATGCTCCTAAACCTTAGCTACAGAATAGTCATAGTGGCAAGCAGACCTAGTCAAAGCATTGAGCAAACATTGTAGAAGTGTTTCAATTTTGATATAATTTCTATGTAGTAGGATTGCAATGGGATTTCTGCAGAACATGGGTAGGAATTAAAAGCTCTTTTTCTAACAGATTCCTTCAGTTTTCTAAAGCATGTTTTTATTGGCACTATTTTGGAAGTATTTTTCTCCCCCTGTATGAAACCTCTTCAGTCAACTTTGGTTACAGATATGAGTTTTAAAACTGGGGTGAAATATGATGGAAAACAGAGTACATTTCTATTGATGGCAATTCTTCATGCAGATTTGACCTTTGGGGGAAGAGGAAGGTTGTTTTGTAACCAAAAACTTCTCTTGCCAAAAATGTTGCCCTGGTAACTGAGGCTGTAGAGAGGAGTCTGGATCCCTATGCTATCTATTAAAGGGAATCTTACTCTGGAGAGCAGGAGGTGGACCCTGGAGAGCTGGCTAGTGGGGGCTGAGAGGGGCTGGGGGTGTCAGAGATGCCTGTGTGGGGACAGGAGAGGAAAGGTGTGAGATGAAGAGGCCAAAGGCCGTGAGTGCAGATGAGATCCACAAGGGCACAGAGCGCTCGAAAGACTGATAGGGGCAGAGAGGATGTGGGAGGCAACAAAAGTGGCTGTTGAGGCTTGGCAGCATCAGTAATGCATGGAGGGTCTCATGCAATGCCTTCCCCAAGATGTGGTGATGTTTTGAGATTTCTCCCCTGCAAGTCTCTTCTGCACCTTGCTGCAGCAAAGATCATTTTCTCAGCATCCATTTTCCTTTCCCTCTACCCATAGTCATCCCTCAGCAGCCCTCAGCTCCATCTTTCTGGCCCCAGCAATCCCCACCTGGCAGGTAATGGCGGGGGGGGCATGTGGTCTGCCATTCCTGCACTCTCACACTTCCCTCTGGATCCCAGCAACAAGTTTAATTGGAAAAAAACAAGGCTGACTTGGAGGCACGGCAAGGAGGCAGGGAGAGCCTGTGCCAGCTGACACCATGATCGATTACCTGGAACTCCACCTGACACTGAAATTAGGGTTTTTTAATGATAGGCCGACTCTCCCTGGATGTGAAATTCAAATGATCTCCAAAGCTTCCTTGCGACCATCACTCGCTGCACGCAGTGGTACACGCCACATGCAGGTACTTTGTCTCTGTCACTGCTGAAAGGACATTGTTATTACCAACAACTCTTTGTATTAACCAGTCTCCTACCTAATAGACAACACTTTACGTTCTGCACCGTTACCCAGTCAGGGCTGCTGTGTGCCTGAGAGACACATGCTTCCCCCTGGCTCCCCTGGGGCAATGGAAAGCCAGGATTGAAAAGAGACACCAAAATAGAGGATGCACACCCACCTCGCTACCCCCGCTGCCCCCTGACTCTCGTGTTGGGGGGTGACTTTCCTTGATACTGCTCATCTCAGCTGCAGGCCCAGTGTATGAAGCAGTGGGGCAGGGGGTGGCCATGCTGGGACATGCTGATGTGCCTGGCGAGCAGGCAGTTGCCTAAATTTCCTTTGGAAGGTACAGGGGAGTTTTTCCTCCCACCAATATCTTTCCCATCCCAGGGCAAAACCGGTGGGGGGAGGGGAGAGGCAATACTCCAGGCAATTCATTCCATCTTTATCTTGCTTAGTGAGCCATTAAGGAAGTGCCTGTTGGGCTGATACCCTCCCATGCCCAGACGGGAAGGAAGAAAAGCCATCCCCTCTCAGCATCCACACTGTTGCTGAGCCCTGGTGTGTATCAAAGCATTTGCACCTGTGTGGAGGGATTGTCGCTGCTGGTAGAGGTTGTCTTCCAAGGTATCGTCCCTCTCTTTCTTTTGTCACCTCCTGGCCACATTTGTCCAGCCCTCAGGAAGGTGGAGGGAAGATAATTGGTGTGACTAGGAGAGGAGAGCAAGGACTATTCTGTGACCATTATCTGGGCATACTGTCTTTTCTCTTGGGAGATGCCAAGCAAAAGGACCCTTTTTTTTCTTCCTGCTGGGCAAGGAGAGAAAGGAAGACATCTGTATCTATTTATAGATATAAAATTATATCTATTTATAGATATAGATATAAGAGATTAAAACAAAATTTGAAATAATGTACATACAGCAAACAGTAGCCTGTAAACCATCATACATTAAATGGGATTTCCTACATCTTGTTGCTATACTGAATGAAGACATGGAAAGCTGCATGGAGGGAAGATTTCCTAGCACAGATAGTAATTTCACTGCAGTTACAGAGTCCCCTAACAGCACTGCAGAGAAGGCATCATCACCAAATGGAGCTTTTGGCCATATCATACAGTGCCAACAGGAGGGAACACGGGTCCCGGGTGGTGGTGATGCCAGAGGGAAAAGGGAAAGGTCCTGCCTCTAAAAACATGCACTGCAAATTCAAACTACCCCCCCTGAGTGGCATTGTGAGGAGGTTAGATGGGGACACCAACTGTTTCCATCTCCAGCAGGAATTGCTTTAGGCTGTGTAGAATGAGAAAAGCTGGGCACACGTGGGTCTGGACAGGACTGCAGGAAGCCATAATTCAGACCTTCTGGTTTGCCTCACCAAGTGAAACACTGGGTGATGACACAGACATTTTTCACAGGCTGAACGCTGCAGTGCCCATTTCTTCCTTTAGTTAGGTACTGGTGCTGCTATAGTTAACAATATAACCTATGCAGCCTCAGTTTCCTCCTGGTTAAGAGATACTTCTTGTATTTGATAACATGTGGACATGTTTGATGAGGAAATGCTATATGAGTTGCTGTGGGAAAATGGCATATTATTTTAGTACCTCAACTCCCCCTCTCCATTTTATCCATCTTGTTGGAGGCTGCCTTTTCTTGGGTGAACGCTCCGCACCAAGCACCCCATGGCTGCAATCCCAGATGCCCTCTCTGGCCATCTCTCGGAGCATGTATTCCAGCAACTCTGGTGCCTAGTATTTGTTATTCAAGGTTGTGTGGTGGTTTGAGAGGTGTTGAGAGGGCAGTGCTGCGCTTTGCCCATGTGTGGGATGCTTTTGCCCTGTACCACCCCCAACAGGTTCGGTACAGCCACCGGTGCCCTCAGTCGTTTGTGCCGGTTGTCGTCTGAGTGAGGTTCCCCATGAGAGCTGAGCAGAAAGGGGATGGATGCGGACAATGTTCCCTGCTTTCCTCCATTGCCTGGTGAGCAGCCCCTAATCTGAGGGGCGTGCCAGTATTAATGCCTTTAATAACGACGGATCAGATTGTATGAAGAGTTTTAATTGATGTCTATATCCCTGGAAACATAAAAACAGCCATGCAAACGTCTTACCACTATTATTTTATCAAAGGTTTTGACGTGGCTGCTGCATAGGAGATGTCAGGGAAAAAATTCATGTCTGCAAGGCACAAACAGGCAAAGTAATGGGATATAAATCAAAAACAGTGAAAGGGGAAAGTGGTTAGTCACAAGATCATAGAGTTTTCACTACAAGGGAGAGCAGTGAATTCTCCGTACAAGCAGCAGAATTCATTCATTCTCCGGTGCTGTCAGCCCTTTCTCCCCTCCCAGTCCCCAAGACAAACACACACACACACTACTCTGCCCCCAGGACACACAGTCCTGGGTAAGAGCTGACTGTCTTGGGGGTGCCTGTCTGGTTAGGTTGGTATAAGCCATTTCTCTTCCTTGTCCCCTCCTACTTGTACAGAAGGCATGGAAAGTTAGCCCTAATGCAGGGTTACGAATAGCACTCTGTCTGGTCGAGTATAATTAACCCTTTAGCACATCTGCTTAGCTTGCATCATTCAGTGGTCTACAAACACACGCACAGGTATAGTTTCCATACAGAGAGGACAAATTGAACTGTGAGAGACAAAAGGGGTTAATAGGTTTATTCCAGGCTGGTGGCAGAGAGGAGGAAGGAAAGCATGAATTCAGTTCACCTTGTTTGCCCTGGAGTAACTTTGGGAGGCCACCATGCAACCATTGCAGGAGATCAGTTGCAGACCTGCTGTTTCTCAGTGACTAGTTCTGGCCTTCAGGGCACATGGATGGCTGGGACCCTGTTGATGGCTCGTGGCACTGTTTGACCAAGTTGTCCCCTTACCACAACCAGAGCCCCACAGACCTCAGCCAGTGAGCCAGGGCAACTAAGAACCACCTGTGAGACCCTCACAAGCCGATTCTGCATCAATGCTTTGCAAACACTTGATTTCTTCTAGCCACAGTGTCCCATGGGGTGTTGTTCTGTGGTGGGAAGATGTTGAAACTGGCCAATAACTCAGAAGGCATGAGTAGAATGTGAGAAGTGTCTGCCTTTTCCAGGGCACTGCTGAGAGGAAGCTTGCAGCATGGCTTCCTTGTCCAGTTGCTTGGGCTGCAAATGTAAAAACCTCAAGAAGGGAGTAAGGAGAGGATGAAAAGGAGGAAAAATGGGTGGATAAAAAGAAATTTGAAAAAAAGTAAGTGAAATATTCAAACTGGAAAGTGATATTATAGAAAACTGCAGGGAACACGCTTGAGTGCATTCAAATTTATTCAAACTCTGCATCTGACATTGATGAATGCAACAGCTTTTTCCACAATATGTAGAGCGCACAGGGCATTTAGGATTGCACCATCCCTCTCACTGCAGCTGTCTGGGTGCCTGTTCTGAGTGCTGTGGAGACCCCTACCCTGGGCCCTGGCATGCCCCCTTAAAGAAGAGGCCAGGAAGACATTTGGGAAGAAAGAGAAAAGCAAACAAAAAAGAAGAATTTCAGCAAAAGATCAAGGAGGAGAGATTTCAAAGCTAATCCAACCTTATTGTGCATGAAGTCTTTATCTTTGTAGCAGGACCCACTTTCTCCTCTAGGAGTGGTGTAAAGTCCTTCCCACCATGTGTGCATCCATAGGAGGGGAGTTGTATTGGGGTGCACAGACAAGGCATTGCCTTTCTGTAGGTCTTATAAAAACCTTGCCTTCCTTCCTGCCAACAAGCCTCAGTGCAAATCTGCTTTTCGAGCATCAACTTCAAGATCCTGTTCTCCCTGGCTCCAGTGGCAAAGGGATCTTGCAGCTTTGGCTCAACATAGGACCATGAACTAGTCATCTTCCTGCAGGGAGCACTCTTGCACCCTCTTTGCACGCTGCAGTGTCAGGCTGGCACCCGAAATGATGACTTCCACACTTTCCTACAATATCTCCTCCCCTTGTCTGGGAAGCATAGCAGCTTTTAGGAATGACAGGATACAGAAGAGCCTGAGTCAACAACCACCTGTAACTGTTTATCTATAGATTTCATGCTTGCAGGGTTTTTTGGGAAGAGGATGGATGGAGCTGCCTTTCCAATGGATGCTCATGGAAAGAAGTGCAAACCCACCAGCGTGCCAAGTAGACAAGTAGACATTGAACTCCAGCTTTCTCTTCCACTGCTTTATCTGGACAGCATCCATTCATGCAAACTGACAGCAAAACAAGAATTTCCCTGCATATGCCTTGTGATACTGAAGCTGTTAGAAAGCTGGGAGGAAGCCTGGGGGTCCTGAAGCCCTCAGTTGTGTGCAGCCACTTGTAGAGAGGGTAGGATTCCTTCTTTCCTAGTCTCTCTGCCCATGGATGCTGGAGACAACCTTTGATATATGTTATGAAGTTGCTTTTTTTCCTATGTCCAAGGCTTTTATGCCTTCAAGTTGGAAAAGGTCTGACTGGGAGACCTGACTTCAACTCCCAGATCCACAGAAAGATCCCTGTGTGGTTTGTGTGAGGTCACATCAACATTGTAGGCTAAATTCACCACATATGATGTAAGATCAAATATAGCAGTCGGATTTTTTTTTTTTTAAATGAGATATTTTTACAGTGCTGTCACTGCAGGCTCTCGTGTTTTCCACAGTGTCTTTCTGCTACTACACTATCTATAGCATTTATAATTTCCGATTTAGACCGGTTTGCCTTTCTTTCTCAAATCAAGTCTCCCCTGTGCTACTGTGGCTCTATCTTTTGCTCAGGTGGAGACACTGTGTTTGACACATGAAGAAATTCAGCTGCTGGGCCTCCATGATCCCAGTGGGGAGCTGTGAAACAGGGCTCCGTACAACTCCTATCTGAAGGGGCAGCACGCAAATCTGACTCAGCTCTGGCAGTCTGCCTGCCTGGGCAGCCGTGTGGGAGAGGAGTAAGTGGGTCACTTTGTGGGGCAGCACCAAATGGTAGGTGCCATCCTGGTGTGTGCTGAGATGCCATTGTCCCCCAGAGCTGTGGTTGGGCCTACCCAGAGACAGCTGGAGCAAGACCAAAGGCCCACCAGAGGTTAGCATGTGAGATCCTCAACTGGGCCCATTTGTAGAGATGGGCTGGATGGGAACAGGGTGGTGGAGCTGTGCTTCAGGAACACAGGCATGATAGGTTTCAAAGAGGGGCCCTGGTTCATGTGAGGTAACAAAGCAGTCCAAATTTGAACCTGTTTTCTCCAAGTTCAGATTTTATTTGGCCTGTTGCTTCTAGCAAGGGCCATTTCTAATTCTTTAGGAAGACCTTTGGTGGCTGTTTAAGGTGGTCTCAGAAATTCACTTAAGCCAAGGCTGAACAGCCATAAAGAGAGTCAGTTTGACCAAAAAGTAAGAAGCAAGAAAGTCCACTGTATCCCAGCAGTGGGAGATCCTCATAGCATCTCTTTTGGGATGGCCTTCAGAAATGCACAAGCTGCCTTACTCCACGTCCTGCAAAGGACAGCCTTACAAAGGCCGCCTCCCTCCTACCCCACCATTGAGCTGTCCACAGATGAACTGGGAAGGTGCTGGTGGCCTGGCATCCTGGTCCAATAAATGTTTTGGGGAGGGGATATGTGCCATGGCCTGACAGGGGAGCGGAGAGCTTCTCCCTCTCTCTCTTTTTCTCTTTAGATCATCGTCATGGTGTAAACAAACAAGCTAAACTCTATGAGATTTACAGTGCCCAGCTTCGGTGGCTTCCAGTGCGGCTCAGTGAGATATTTCTGTACAGGCAGGCTAAGCACTTTCCATTTTATACCTCAGCGGCTTTATAGCATCTTAAGGATTTCTGTGCATGCCTGGCTTCACTCAGAGGGAAAAAAATCAAGCTTGTAAATAAATACTAAATATATATGAACAAAAAAGACAGAAGGGAAGAGAGAGGGACACACGCGCGCGCATACACACATGCACGCACACACACTTACCCGCACTGACAGAGGGAGGCAGAGAGGGGATGCAGAGATAGAGGGGGCTGAATGGGAGATGGAGAGACAAGACATAAAAAAGAAAGAGCCAGCTGAGCAGCAAGCTGAGGATGGGCTCTCCTCCACCACAGCCAGATGGAAAGAAAATAAGCCAGAGTGAGCAGCTCTCTGGCAATTTGGGGAATATTAATTTCCCATCGGGTCAGGTTAATGGCTGTGCCTGAGGTTTAGCCAAAACAGCAGGGGAAGGTGCTCTGCTCTGTTACTGGCCCTTCATCGCAAACTCAGGTACCCCTGTTGGGCTGTTACCCGTGTACTCTGCCCCTCTCCTCATTCTACCTCTCTGCCATTTGACAAGTACTCCCCATAACCAAGTCTACGCCTGACCCCAAACCAGCAGCGAGCTCCTGAGAGCAGGAGCTGCCCCTGGCTTTACAGAGCTCCAGTGCCAGCAGCTCCCAGACTGACATCCTCCTGCGCCCAGTTCATCAGGAACTGGAGTGGCAGGTTCCTTTCCTCCCATTTTTGTGAGTAATCGTGTTTTCTCTCTCCAGCCCCGTCTCTTCTCTCATCAGTAACAGCACAAAAATACAGCCTGTGGCTTGAAACGGGACCCCGTCTGGGGGTACTTGGGAATATCAGACTCCCACCATATATCTTTCCTGTTTCTGGTATCAGCAGACTTTTCCTTGGACCCTTGCTGCCCAGTGAGCACTTAGAAATGAGCCGCAAGGAAAGCTTTTAATGCTTTGTGTTTTGTTTTGACATTAACAAAACATTTAATCCCCAGTCAGGATCTTTCATCCACACCTGTAGTATGGAAAACAAGCCCGAGGGCTAGATGCACATGGCAGTACGCAGCAGAAGAACAAGTTTCCCATAGTATCCTTCCTTACTTGTAGCACTTAGCACTAGTTCCACAGCCCTGATAAGTGAAGGTGTCTCCTTTGTGCTTTCCAGATCTTGCTGCACCAATTGTCACGCTGCTAGGGATGGGGCAGGGAAACGGAGAAGTGACTTGACAGTGGCAACACAAGAAATCAGTGCTGGAGGTGGGAGCCAAAGTTTGATTTTTGTAGACCTGCTAATCTGTCATCCAGGGGGACCACACTACACGGCTTCTGAAACACAAGCTGACAGCAAGCGGGTTTAATAGAGCTGTTGCAGTTCTGCCTGGCGAATGGCAGCCTGCATCCAAATCTGAGCATGGTCACCCTTGCAGTTTGGCTGAGCTGAGCTGCAGAAGTCCTGGGAATAAGGACCATGGCCAGGATTTTTTCATACAAACAAGTCCAGCCTGGTGAGAATATGTCTTCACGATGGCTTTCCCTTCATTCCCGTCTTGTGCAGTTTCCCTTCCTTTACTCCGGGCACATGCTGACCTTGCCTGATGGAGCTGGGATAGCTTATTAGAGCAGGAAGTCTGCGTGCTTTAACTTTCAACCAGGCTGCTGCTGATGCAAGCATCCAGTACAGACCAAGCACACGCATTTCGGTAGCAAAAATCTCTGCCCACAATACCCTGTGGGGTGTACAGCCCCCCTGGCAGGACATGAGGTGACACTGATGCTGAGGAGCTTGGTCCACACTTCTTCAGGAAAAAGGCTACACAGCATGCAGCAAAGGTAGACGAACCCTTGCAGCTCCCCAGCTTTCCCTCAGATGGCTGAGGGATGCACTGTCAAATGTTGATTGAGAGACCACTTGAAGTCTCTGGGCCCAATTTTGGTCTTTGCATGGAGTGAAAATTCCCATGCAAGGCTCTGCTGGGGATTCAACCACAGGCTTGAATGTGGCTGGCTCCATCTCCATGTGTGAGCCAACCCTGCTCAGCTCCCAACATCAGCACCTTGCTGCTGGCCTCCTGCCCAGAGTAGAGGGGCTCCTGGGCCAGGAGAAGGGAGCGTCTCCCCTTGGGTTGCTGACAGTTTCTCGCTATTCTCTCTGTGCCCAGAACTCGCTTCCCCTTCTCAGATATTAAGTATTCAAACCTCATTTACATCCTTATTTTTCAATTTGCTGCCACAGTAGTTTAATTTATTCTATATAATTTCTTTTTCTGAGGGGACATTAATCATTGCCCTGTGCTTTTTGGCGCCTGTGGGATATGTGTGTGGTTTTTTTTAAATCAATAAAATAAAGCAACCTTCCTTCCCTCTACCCACTCCCCACACTCCTTCCCACCCTCAATATGCCCCTTTGCTGGAGGAGAGAAATATAATTTCTCTCACCATTTTTTTACCCCCATTGTTTTGTTCGTTTTCAGCCCAAACAGATTAACTTGTCTTTTTTATTTCTGATGAAATGCTGTGTGAATAGGGTGGCTGGGAGGGGAGAGCTCCTGTCTGGGGCTGTTCTGTGTGTCACTTGAAGGGCGGGTTTAGGATGAAGTTCCTACTGAGCTGCTGAAGCCCAGAGCCGCTAGAAGGGGAAAGGGTGTTTCCAAAATTGGGCCTTGGAAAGAACAAGTCCACTCGTGGTGCAGGGGTGACTGGTGGGCTGGAGAGGATGCAAAAGCAGCCAGAGCAATGAACTGCAAACATGCAGCCATGAAGACAGGGCAATGCCTACTGTGAGACTCCAAAAAGGAAAGAAAGGAGAAAATCATGAGGAAGAATGAAGAAGGAGAGAGTTAATGGAAGGGAGAGAGAAAGAAATGCAAAAAAAAGAAAAAAAAAAAAAAAAAGGAAAGATAAAATCATTTGGGAAAATGAGAAGAACCAGAGGCTTAATGGTTTTTCTTTTTGACTCTAGCTAATAAAAAAACAAGAAAGGGTAGTTTCTGGTCCAGGTTTAGCCAGTGTGTAGCTATTGGGGGTGAAAGCTACTCCCACATGGGATACATGGCACAGTGGTGCTGCAGCCCTGTGGAGGGCACAGGCTGGGGCCCTCACACTGCCCTGCTGCCTAGTGCACAGCTCCCGCAGGGCACAGCAGCACAATCTCCCCTGCCATAGGCTCCAGGTTTTTTTGGCCATTATAGCTGCTTTCTTTTGTTGTTATGTAATTTCTGATAATGAAAGTCCAGTTCTGAGAGGATGCTTAATGCTGTATTAGTCAGTTGAAATATAAGTGTAAATTACATGCCTGAAGCTAGGAAAAAAAATGGTTACAGCAGAAAACATCCCTCTTTAGTAGCATATTATAATCAAGAGAGCCGATCAAAAAAAAGAATTTTGATGGACCACTTTTCCATTGGAAATGCAGAATCCTCCAAATTGAACAATTTTCTAGAGATGTTAAGCGTTGACTGAAATTTTTGGCAGAGACTTGAAGTGACCCAAAATGCAATACATTATTTGGGTTTGCCTTTTTCATTACATTTATAAGCCATTTTGTGGTTTTAATGCTATTGAAACATAAACTTTAACATGATTTTCATGCTTCCGCATTGAATTTGTTTCAGAATTAGCATTCTGTTCTACCCCTTCTTGTCCACTCCATTTTTCATTTCACTTCATGATGAAAATAAATGTAGAAATAACAGAATTTCCTGTAGGCTGGAATTTCTATTTTCTAGCTGTTTCTAGAGACCAGCAATGCTAGTCAGCAACGGAACGTTTTCCACAACCTTATAACAAGAAAGACGATGTCACTTGGAAAATGTTTATCTCTATCAAAGAGGTTTTGGTTATTGTAGAAAAGCCAAAGTTCTCAGACATCTTCAACAAAATAGGGTTAGACACTGGTGGATTTTCTACATTGGTATCCGGAGTCACCCATGCAGTGAAGAGAAGAGCAACGCAAGTATACGGCCCCAGATGTGACACTGATGGAAGGAGGGCAGAGGCTGCACCCCTCATGCTTCACCAAAATAGGCTTTGCTGACATTTCTGCATACATTTCTGGGAGTTGTGTCTGTATTACTGGTTTGTTGCTAGTGTTGTTCTCCTAATGTCTATCTTCAAGGTATTTGAAAAGTTCTTATGGGAGCACATGAGAGTGTTTTGGAAATGTTGTAACAGAAGAAAATGAGCTTATCCTTGGCTTGCAAAAAGCATGAGCTCTGTCAACCAGCTATGAGCAGCCCTACACTAAGGAGCATCACAAGTGCAGAAATACCATTTGTTTCACTGAGGTCTGGATTCAAGTTGGGAATGCAGGACTGATGTACGGTATCAGAAATGGGCACCTTCCAACTGAGATTGGCACCTTCCAACTAAGGTGTGCACCAGCCACCCTGAAACCCTACGGCCCCACAGGTGGCACAGCCAGACTGTGTGAGCCAGTTTCTGCTGTTGTGTGATGACTCCGGTCCAAACTGTGGTTTTCTCCTGG
Organism: Baryphthengus martii; assembly: GCA_013396935.1. Classification (NCBI taxonomy): domain Eukaryota; kingdom Metazoa; phylum Chordata; class Aves; order Coraciiformes; family Momotidae; genus Baryphthengus; species Baryphthengus martii. The sequence goes on from VWZK01014301.1 coordinate 95,592, forward strand.
AGGTGATGCTGGAAGAGCAGCATGAAAATGACAGCAAGCTTGGCCAAAGCTCTCCTGTGTCCTGCGTACCCTGGGAGGTTGAGTGCTCTCAGTTGTGGACTGTGAACTTGCAAACACTCTCATCATAGTCCTGCTCCTGCAGTTTGGATTGGACTCAGTTTTCTGTGACCTGGAGTCGAAGCAGATCTCTTGCAGGACATCCACGCTGGGCCTTGCAGTGTACCTCAGAAAAGGTGGACACAGCGTCTGGTGTTCCTCTGAGGACGGAATTCTCAGAGTTCAGCACTTGCCTCTGTGTTGGAAGCATTTTCTGTGCCTTTGTAACTGTGCTTATGTTTCTTGCCAATGCCTCAGGGAGCACTCTGTGGAGCTGAAATAATGTAAGATCTGTTCTGCTCAGGGTGTTCCACTCCCTGACTGGTAGGAATACTACAAGAAGACCAGATCTTGCAGTATTTCAGCCCCATAAGTGGCTCCTTGAGGCAAAAAAAGACCCATGAAGAAGAAACACAAACACAAATACCGAGATGTTTGGTTTCTCAATGTGATCTTTCCTCCTCTTCTGCTACTCATGTACTCACTGGTACCCACGCAAAAATGAAATAAAGAACTTCTCTGCTCCCAACCCAGCTATATGTGAAGTGGATACTACAGAGTGTGACATGTTTTCATAAAATACTTGCACATATATATACGGCAGAGGTATAGATGGGACAAAATAAATAATTTTAAACAACATTTGCCCATGATTCTGCCGTAAGCTATGTGCAGATTGAGTCCTGAATACATGATATCAAAGACAAAATGAAAATCCATGGATGTTCATACACAGAACTACTGTGGGGCACCTCCATGGATGTGTCCTGAACTGCAGCCATGAGCACGTCCTGGGTTTGGTTCAGGTTAATTACCACAAGCAGCTGCTGGCTCGAGCAGTTGGGAGGGGCTGCAGCTGGAAGGTCCCACAGCCAGGATAATCAACTGAACCAGCCAATGGGATATTCAATACCCTACTGAGTCACGCTCTTATATAAGGGAAGGGCTGGCCTGGGCTCTGCTTCTCTGTTTTCAGCTTGCTTCTGTGTGGCCATAGTAGGGAAAGCTGGCATCCTGGGCACAGGTAGAACCTATTACTTGCTTTGTACATGATTTCATTAGTACTATAATTAGTATCATTGCTTTCTTCTCTATTTGTGTTGTTTTCTTGAACTGTCCTTATCTCAACCTGTGGGGTCTCACCTTTTTTTCCTTCCTCCCGATTTTCCTTCCCATCCCACAGCAGGATGCGTGGAGGTGAGCGGGAAGCAGTGGGTGAGTGGCTGTGTGGTCCTTAGCTGCCAACAGAGGTTAAACCATGACAGCATGACAAAATCAAACTGAAGTTGTGTGCCTAGGTGTTCAAGAAGGCCAATGGCATCCTGGCCTATTTCAAAAATAGTGTGCCCAGGAGACATGGGCAAGTGTTTGTGCCCCTATACTTGACACTGGTGAGGCCACAGCTTGAGTACTGTGTTCAGTTTTGGGTGCCACAGTATAATAAAGATATTAAGGTGCTGGAGCAAGTCCAGAAAATGGCATCAAAGCTGGTGAGGGATCTGGAGAGCATATCTTATGAGGAGTGGCTGAGGGAATTGTGATTGTTTAGTCTGGAGAAGAGAAGGCTGAGGGGAGATCTTAGTGCTCTCTGCAAGTACCTGGAAGTAGGTTGTACTGAGGTGGATGTTGATCTCTTCTCCCAAGTAACAAGAGATAGGGTGAGAAGAAATGTCTTAGGTTGCACATGAGGAGGTTTAGATTGAATATTAGGAAAAATTTCTATACTGAAAGAGTGGTGAAGCATTGGAACAGTCTACCCAGGGAAGTGGTGGAATCATCATCCCTGGAGGTGTTAAAGAAACATGTAGATGTGACACTGACACATGGCTTAGTGGTCATGATAATGTTAGGCTGATGGTTGGACCTGATGATCTTAGAGATCTTTTCCAACCACTATGATCCTACCGTGCCTTCCAAAATGTGTATGGGGACATAACAAAATGTGTAATAATAATGATATACAAGACACATGTGTGTCAGGACTTATATGTCCACCTGTGAGCTGCTGAGCAATGGAGGGAGCAGCCAACTGGAGCGTGGTGGTGGCGAAGATTTGCAAAGGTAGTTAATACTAAGTTCAGAATTTGCTTTTTATTTCTGATAAAAGCTACAACTTGTTGCCTCCTGTTCTGCTCTGGAGCTGCCTGTGACAGCTCAGCTGCATTTGGTACAGTTAAAGCAATCAACACAGGTGGATATGGGGAGGTGTTAGAAGGCCAGTTGTTTGGTACGAGACAAACACAAGTCATGGTGTTCTCAGTATCCTGTTTTTTGTTGTTTTTTTTGTCTGGAACTTGCTTCCATGTGCCTGGCTGGACAGAGCAAAATGCTACAGGGAGTTTGGGGTAGGAAACGGCTAACACACCAGTGGAGAGTCAAGGTTTGAGACAGTGTCTGAAATGATTCTTCCATGAACACCTCTGAGAAAACAAGTGCTTGTTCAAGGGTGCGAAGGGACTGGATTTTCAATGACAAGATAAAGAATGGTGGAAAATGATGGAAAATGGATGCCTTTCTTTGGAAAGCCCACATTTCTCAGTCAGAACTTCTATTCTGAGGGATGGCTGGATTTTTACCTGACAGTTTGACATGCAGAAGAACTGTGATGGTAAAGTACCAGAACCATGTGCATACCCTTTTCTGGTACCTGGTCCCTTCCTGGCTATGCTTCACTTTCATTTGTTCTTTTTAATTTGTTCTTCTCCTCTTTGAGATATTTTAATTGCCTCCTCAGTTTGCAGAGTCAGCAGTGTGTGAAGTATCAGTGTCTTTCACAGGTACACAGCCTCTCCTCCTCAAACACGTATTAACTAGTGACTGAGGTGAGCAGTGGGCATCTTGACTAAGGCAAAGTGGCAATGAGCAGACCACACAGCAGTCAGAGAAGCCAGTGCAACTGTCCAGTCATTAGACAAGTTATGTTTTGGGCATAGCTGGTGTGTGGAGCTGATTCATGTGAAGGTAGTGGGGCACTGAGCAGTGGGACATGGCTGCCTTTGGCCGTGGGGAGCAGCACACCCTGGGAAGGGAGTCAGGCTTCATCTGAACAGAACTAAGATGCCCTGGCATCTTGGTGTCTCCTTATAGCTGGGACAGAAAATGTGGATGCCAAGCTGTCCTGGAAGGAGAAAGGGGGGCTCTGATGGAGAAACCCTGTGCCGGTCTAATGGGGATCTCAGCCTCACACAATGGTGGGGTGCTTCATGCAGGGCTGGGTGCTATCCAGAGACAATGCTGGAAATTTCCTGGAATTCCAAGTCTGGAGCCAGTCTCTGCTCTGGGGAAGGAAGATACTGCGTCTCAGTCCATAAAGTCCCCAGAATGGGAGGAAGGGGTGAGAGATACACAAAGTCAGTAGTAAAAAGAAATGAAAGTCGGCAGCTTGCCACAGTGGAGTGCAGACTCTGCAGAGCTGCCGCTTTTATCGGCGCCCAGACTGGAGGGAGGTTTATGCTCTCAAACAAGCCAAATTGGAAATGGAGCACTGGCCGGAGCCCTGCAAGCAGGCTGCTGCCCCTGGTGCCAGAGAGGGTATGCAGCCACCCTGAAATACACTGCTTTCTCTTACCTTTCCTCTGTCCTTTCTCCTTTCAATTCTCCCTTCACTGTCCCTCCTCACCTCTCAACACCTTCCCCTCCCCATGGCTGAGCTTGTACCCTGACATCCCCAACATCTCCTGCCATCAGCTAATACGGAGAGCTGCTTTTGGTGATGGAAATGGTCCAGCTTGCTCAAGGGCAATCAGTCTGGATGAACCAAGGATGAATGAGGGTGGGAGAAGGTATCTGTGGCCCTCTTTCTGCTGCTTTTCTGCTGAGCATAGGGGACTAATTTGCATTATGTTGATGATGTACTGTAAGTATGTCTTCAGGTGTTTTCATCCCGCTGTTGAGAGGAAGGGTGAAGTGTGGGAGACGTGGAAGAAACAGTGAACAGCAGGCATGATGGTGATGGCATAGAGAGGGGACTCATCAGACAAGGACCTGGTGCATAATATGGCATGGCAGGTGCTGGTTAGTGGCTGAGTGCCAGATATGCCATGAAAATAATTTGTTCATTAATGCAAAGCTTTAAGTCATAAAGGCATGGGGTGGGGAGAATTAGGTGTTCATTCCTCGGCAAGTTCTTCAAGCCCATGCTGAGTGGGGAATGGACTACCATGATCTTTCAGGATCAGTTCAGACATGCTGAGTCTGTGCTGTGGCACCCAGGTATGTCAGTAAAAGAGCACTAGAGGCTGAAGGTGAGACATCGGTCACCAGCTACTCTGGGGACCTGAACTCTCTTCTGCTCTCCAGCTGATTTTTTTTTCCATGTAATTTCATTTATCCAATGCCTCAGTTTGTTGCCTGCAAAAAGCCCAAAGGGAGTATGACATCTGTTGTCATATTAAAACGCAGTCTTGACTATGAGGAGGTCAGGTACCATAGTGGGAGCTGTTGCAGTCTGAAAAACTGGTCTTGTCCCACGTGGTGCTCTAAAGCACTACTTCTGATGGGAAAAAGTCCTGCTAGAGTCAGCTCAGTGCTCTGAGTGCCTTACAGCCAGCATGCAGAAAAATCATCTGCTCTTTTTCGTTCCTCCAATTTTGGCTGTTGAAGCAAAAACACATAATAAAGTAAAGAGGGTTTTAATGACAATCTGCCGGCATGTTTAATATTCCAGCTTGAGGAATGATCCAGTTATGTACTGGAGCCAAGGGAAAGAATCTCGTTACTTCCAGTGGACACTGAATCAGTGTCTTTCAAAAGAGAAGCAAGCCTCACAGAGGACAGGGCTGGCTGCTCATCACTGACCTGCAAAAATTCCCATTGCTTCAACAGCCAAATACTGAGCTTCACATTCAGGGCTTTCTCTCCTGTAGTCATTGTCAGACAGGTCCATGATGAAGGAAGATCATGGAACCTTTATGCAGCTTTAATGAGTTGGGGTTTTTTATCCCTGCAATGCTCAGTAAGTTCCTCTTCTGCTCCAGGAAAGGTGCAGGAAGTTTTTTGTACAGAACTTCAACATTCACCTCTGTACAAAGTCAGGTCTGAGAGAGGGATTCAGAGGTGTGCTTTTGCTGCAATTCTTTCTCTGAGACTCTTGGCACATCTGCTGGATATATGGCCCAAAATTGGCTCCATCATCCAGCAATCTTTCATGTGCACACAATTATTTGGACAACTCTCATTGTTTCAGAAGCAGCCTAGCCTGTGCGGCTCGGCTCCACTGACATTACCTACTCTGCCAGGCAGGTGGCTGCAGAGAAAAAGGCTTATTTATACAATGCATTGGAATGCCAGAAGGGGACTATTGATAGCAAAGATGATGAGAGACCTCTGGATATGAGGATCAGTTGCCCTTTTCAGCCTCAATTGGCAGTGGAATCTAGTCTGCTTCTGCTGTCAAATCAACAGAGCATCTGCCTGGGGCAGAGCTGGATTGTGAGCTAACTGGAGGATGAATCCAGGGGATTGTAGGGGTTCCACTGCTTTCAAATACAGGTATCAGGTAGCAAATTCAGATGAAGGAAAAAGAGTTGTGATAACATAAAGTGCAAGCAGAGCTTCTGAAGCACAGAAGTTGTTGGTGGGGTAGCCCTGGAGACCTCTGACAATTGAGAACATGCTGTTGATTGTTTCCAAGTATTTGGGGTAGCAGGATTTGGGAGATACAATGCAATAAATTAGCAAAGTCACAGCAGGAATGCAGCTGATTTGTAACACTGAATCTTCATCCCAATGGAAATGGGACCTCAGGACTGGATGCTCAGGCTCAAAGTGGTAGCAAGGTTTATAGCTACATAACAGCTGGGTTGGAGAAAAGAAAGATCAGATGAAGGGGAAGGCAGTATCAGGTGAACATCTACTGTCTTTGTACATGTGGGTCAGAGCCAATAACATCTAAGAAGGGTGGAAAGAGTCTGTCCTGTCGTGTCAGTGAAGGGGTAATATGAGTTTCAAGGACCTGTCTCTTCCATTACAAGACAAAGCTGAGCATCTACTTTCCCCCAGGTATTTACATCAGCTTCTGCTCTGTGCTTTGCAGAGGCCTCATGGTCTGATGTAAATCAACATGGCCTGGCTCCCTGCAGTAGATGTGACATCCTGTGCTAAGGATGCAGTCCAGCAGCCATCACTGAGAAGCAAAGCTCCTTTCTCTCCTAATCTAGCAGGTGGTAGCAACCTGGTATTTCAGACATTCCCAAGCACAGCTGAACTCCTGATGCAGGGAGACTTTACAAGACCCATGAGAGATACCAAAGGCTGACCCTTTTTGTCATTGGGAGAGAGAAACTTTCTGGTTACCTCCAAGCAAAAAGGACAAAGCATTATATGATATATTTAATAAAACTAAACACACACCAAAAGGAAAAGAGGCCAATGCACAGGAAGGTAATGTGTTCATTTGAATAATGGGCAAAATCAAATTAATTCTACATTAAATAGTTCTGAATAAAGGGTTTAAGTCAGCAGTTTCAAACTTGTTTTCCTTAATTACTTTCCGTGTTTAATGTCATTAAGAAGATTAAAAATTCATTAACAAGAGTAGTAAAGTGGCAAATCAGTAAAGCTATCACTCCAGGTTAAAAACTACGCTGAGGTTGACACTTTGTACACTTCCACAGGCGTTGTGTGGAACGCTCCTGGGGAGCTGGGGTGGCTGGGGGGAGACTTGCCAGCCCCCTCCTGCTGAGCCAGCTGGGGAGGTAGCCAAAGGGCCAGTCTTGGCTGGATGTGGCAAGCACTTTAACCATTAACTAAGCAAGGCAGAAGGCAGCATTTAGCAGAAGGGCAGAGTGGACCATGGAAAGTGCAGCAGTATAACCCTCAAATATGGCAAGCATCAGAAACAGACTCAACCATGGAGAATGGCAGGTATTATAAAGCACTAAGGCGTGTTAAGGCAATCCAAATGCTTGATTGGCCTTGTGTCCTGAGCCCTCTTAGTGTGAAGACTCAGAGGGCACTGAGCACCATGGAATCACTGAGCTGCACCAGCCTGGTCTGTGGGGATCAGGCAGGGTGGGGAGAGAAATTCCAAGTCTTTTTTTTCTCCTTTAACTTTAAAGGATGCAAACATCCCTGGTCCCTAGGAGCAGGCACACAATTTGAGAGCAGAACAAGGCTGCTTGTTCAGGCAGTGCAACCAAAGCACACAACTTCATTAGCCTCTGGAAACCTGACTCTTGCTGAACTCCCAAAGAGCCTTGAGGTCCCAGATGATGCATGGATCCCACTGCAGCCCATCCCAGGCAAATGAGAGCTCATCTCCACCTGAACAGCTGTGATTTAGATGGGCCAAGCAGGCAAAAGGAAACCCTTGGAGACATAAGTGATGAGCCCCAAATCACCTAGAAGGGCTGTGGCGAGGGCAGAAAGTGACTCCAGTTTCTCTCCAGTCTGGTGCAACAGTCAGCTGGTATCATCCCACAGCGGTATGGCAGCTCTGGTGATGCTGGTCTTGCACAACCAGTCTCCAGAAGTCACAACATCTGCTGCTTAAAAATGGTCTCCTTGTATTAAAAATGGCCTCCTTGTATCAGTTCTATTTTCTGTTTCTTGAACTTGTAAAGGGTTTTTATTTATCTTTCTATTAACAGAGCTCCATTTCAGCAGACAGGAATGCAGAGGAATGCTCCTGCCTGCAGCCCCACACTTGGATCACAGTGGCTTCCCACCACATGTATTCGGCTGTGTCCTATCTGTGTGATGTGCAGCATAGAGTGCAAAGGTCCTGATCCCTTCTGGTTTGAGGTGCAAAAGTTGAGATTGTGGTGCTGTGGCTAGGAATGGAGAGGGAATCAAAAAGCCACAGAGATGCAGTTGAAGACACAGAGAGCAGTATCCATTCTGCCCTGACATCTGGTAAACCACACAACTGACAGGAGTGCTGCGCACATTGTTAGTCCTGTCACTGAGGAGCTGGTAGCTCCCCCCAGGTTCCTACATAAGACTTCCCAGAGCCAGAGAGCATATTATCCTGTTACTAGGTGAAGAAACTGAGGCACAGAAGAGTGACTGATGAACATTGCTCAATGCCATGTGGAAAGAGAGTCCTGTCATGAGTGTGCATTGGTTGCTTTTCATCAGCATCACTAAACCTAGACATACACGAGGCCCCATCTTCATGCGGCAGGTGGGTGCAGGAGAAAGGTGTAGCCTTGGCCAAAGGCAACGAGAAGCCTTTTCTGTTATGCACCGCTGCCTTTTGCCTGCCCCCACAGAGCCCCTGGGACCACCCCCCCAGACCTCTGCTGTGACACAGTATTGAATCCCAAATCGTGCTGGCTTTACATGTGTTATTTTAAGAGGCTCTGATCAGCCAAACCATGGCAGGAAGGGTCTATGAGTTGTCCAGTGGCTGGATTTCCCTCTCCTTCATTTTGCTTAGCAGAAAACACAGGGTTTTGACTACTTTCTATTAAGTTTTGGAATAGAAATAGTTTTGTCTTCAGTTACCAAATATTCCTCGGATCAGGAAGTCGGAGTCCTGCTCTGATGAGCAGTAAAACAGACGGACATGTTTCTCCCCTATTTTTCACTGGCTTTGATGAGGGGCTCCCATCTGCAGAGCCACATGTTTGTCCCACTGCTCTCTCCCAGCCACTGTGGGATCAAGAAAAAGCCCATTCTCACCACATCCCTTTGTTCCCAGGGAAGCTACAGCAGCTCTATTTCGGAGCAGGTGGGAGGAGGGAAAGCCCTTTTTATTTATTTTTTTTGCCCTCCCCTTTTATTCTTTCGCAAGCTTTAATTATCGAAGGACTGAATTTGAGCTGTTCCTGTCTTCTTCCTTCCTTCCCGGACAGCACTTCTAACAAAGGCCTGTGGTTTGGGTTTGGGTTTTTTTTTTCCCTTTTCTTTTTCCCCTCCAGAGATCTAAGGCCTGTAATGAGATACTAACACCCTCTCCTTCCTACAGGCCCCAACTCAAATCCTCCTCTGCCTCACCAGCCCCTCCCTCTGTCAAGGCACCCTCATCCCCTCCCAGGGGAGGGAGAGCACCCGATACCAGTACAGAGGATGGCTGCTGGCCCTCATGGTCCGTCCTGGGAGGTGAACGTGATAGAGTTACGAGGGAGAGCAGCTTGCAAACTGCCTCGCTTTGATGAAGCAACATTTAATTATCTCCCTCTCCCTCAAGTCCTCCTCCAGTGAAAAAGAGCTCCTATTATCTAGGCTGATTTGTCCCTTCTGCTTAATTCCCTAACCTGTGTGCGAAACCCTGGGTTCATGTTACTCCACCACCCCTCTCTCCCATTTCTCGCCTGGTGTTGTGAAATGTAAGGGCAGGAGTCTCTGGGTGTCCTCCTTGCTCCCTGTGTCTCGAACAAATCCTGAGATGCAAAGCCAGACAGGATCAAAGCATGCAGCACCCATGGCCCTCACTGATCAGCCATCACCAAAGATGCAAGGTGCTTAAAAACCTCCACAGATTTTGCTCCCACGGCCCCATGTGATCATGAACAGTGCCCAGGCTCCAAGTAGAGTTGCACCACTTCTGTCAGCTGTGAAGGAGGACAGAGGAGAGCAGGACTCATCCCTCAGACACCTCTCTAAGCCACCTGGTCACAGTTCTCTACCTGAAGGGACTTTGTGGTTGCTGAAATCCTGTTTCAGTTTTGGATTGGGAAGGAGCAGAAACCTGTGCGCTGTTTTATTTGGATGTTTTTCCTTGCAGCAGAGACGCGGTGCCTGGTGCCAGCTGGCTGCACATCTCACGGTACTGGGCAAGAGCTGTGCCCCATGCCTAGGTGTGGGCTGATGCCTGAGCTGTCTGATCTCCCACCTTCCCATGCAGTACAGAGGCTCAGCACAGACATAGAGGGATGCTGGTGGTAAGGAGGACACAAAGGAAGGGAGCACCCCTGCTCCAGCTCCGCAGCTGGCAGTTAACCATGTAGAGAAATAGCCGCATTTGCTCCCCAGCAGTGGAGACTTATCTGGGTCTCTCCTGCGCACACTGCCACGAGTCCAGAGGTTTGGGGTGGCTCAGCATGGAGACATGGGCACAGCTAGGGAGGTGAGGTGGGATTCTGATGATATGCAGGAGCTCTGGCCATGGACAGGGACTGGGGATGAAACCTCATGGGGAAACCAAGCTTTCCTCCTCACCTCACTCCAAGAGGAGGAAGGCACTGTAAAGAGGCATTGAGCAAGGGTTTGCTGCACAGCAAGGAAGGGCTGGGGATTGTGAGCTAAAGTGCGGAGGAGATCATAGCAGTTGCCAAGCTGACTTGAGCTAGAGCCTTTTTTTGGGGGGGGGCAAGGGGCAGGGAACATGGTGGATCAACATTGTCTTCTCCAAGGAGGAAAAGAAAAGAGAGAGAGAATGCAGAAGGAAGACAAAGGGAAACAGGACTTGTTGGGGAGAAGAAGGGGATGCTCAGGGATTGAAGCGGGCTGGGGTCCAACTTAATAAGAAGCAAACCAAAACAAAACCCAAACAAAAAGTGACTGGAGTTGGCGGTGGGCACCCCCTCCCCCAGGCAGCCATCCCCAGAAGGCAGTGAAGCTGCCTTTTCAAACAGCCGCCTCACAATAAATTCATGGCAGCCAGGGCCGGGAAACAGGCTGCTGCAATTTAAAGGAAGCGTGGATTTGCATATTGAATTAAAATTAAGAGCTAATTATGCAAATAAATTATGACATTTGGCAGGAGAATTTGCTTCAAGATCATTTATTACGTTCTTTTTATAACAGTGCGAGCGTTTAACGGTCAAAGACAATATTTTAAAGGAAAATTAACGCAAGATTATTAACCTAAAAACAATTCCACATTAATGAGATGTATTTCTCTTCAACTTCTCACACCTGGCTGCCTATTGATGCCCAGCCAGGACTGTCTCTCAATAATTGGCATTTTTTTTGCAGGCAAATATTGAATGAGGTAGCGAACGTTGCTTTGGACAAACTCACTCAGGAAAATTCCTTCAGGGTTTTAGCTTGCTGGTCTGTAAAGGAAAGTTGTGAAGGTCAAACATGTTTCTAATTGTTCTGTGTGCTCGGACTGACCAGGCCCGGATGTGCTTGGGAGACGACACTGCACTGGCTACCCTATCCGCATGAGAATAAAAGCTTCTTTGCTAAAATGTGCGTGATTGCTTTTCAGAAGAGATATAAAGCAAAGGTCTAAGCCATTTGTGGTCATTAAAGATCCCGTGGATTTTTATTTTTTTTTTTTTGCAAGTTCAGGGTTGTTAACCCTGGTGTCTTGGCTCCCTTCCAGCTCAGGTAATTGCTGCCTGCCTGCCTGCCCTGTGCTGGAACTCTCAGGTGGGGCAGGTGCTGCCCTTCTCATCCCAGGACAGTGGTGCACCGGCTGTGCAGTCTCACCATTGGCCAGGACCCTCCCACAAGGAGGATAGCTTCAAGGAGCCCCCACACAGGGGTTTGGATCAGGAAGGCTTACTGGGACCGCAAGGGATGCAGAAAGCTCTAGGACCCAAAAGTTGTCCATTTCCAGTCATCTCCTGTGAAGAGCCTCCAGCCCAGGTTCACCCATACAATTGAGGTGGTCGCTTACAGTTAGTTGAGCAGTTCTGTTTCTAGAAGATTGGCTCTTGTTCAAATAGGAAAGAGGCCAAACCATGTGGGTCTTTTTAATGTGAAAATGTCTTTTAAAAAATATTTTTCTCATTGAACACAGCAGGTGCTTCCTCCAGAACTCTTGTTTTGCCTCTTTCTATGCTGCAGCCAGGTGAGATGCTGGGGAACTTGGGAGGCTACATATGCAGCAGGGCTGCAGGATCTGTTCTTGGGAGCTATGAGAGAGCTGTGGTCAGGAATGACTGGAGGGGAACAAACTGTACCCAAATGGTTTAGGAAGTAAGAAAGAGTCTTCCTCAAAGATGGTGCTTTGCCAAGTAAGACCAGGGTAATGTAGCACTCATCCTTCAATCATCTTCACTTCTCCTGCTTTGCCTCCAGCCCTAGCTGTTGTCCACTGTAATCTGCACACCTCTAGGACAGGATGGGACATCAGGGCCCTTGTTAGTTCTGGGGTTTCTTTTTTTTTTTTCCGTTTCTTTACACCTGCATCTCAAATGTGCCACCCCAGAGCCATCTGCCTTTGTTATAACTAAGGTTTCCTGAATTCCATATCCTGCCAAAGCAGGACTTGACCCAAAGCTCCATGGATATTCCCCTCTGAGGTACCTGGAAGTCTGTCTTTCATGCTTCTTCCATCTCCTCTCTCAAATTCAAGGTGGAGAGGACATTCCCTGCTAAATCAGTCCTGGTGCACAGTGCACAATGATACGAATAGCCACACAGAGGTAAAAAATTGTGTTGCAATAAATGAAGGGTTTGGAGCCAGACAAAATGTGTGACATTTGAAGTTCTCAGCTCTCCTCCCTCAGAAAGGCAATCTGTGACTTCTGGACCCTCCTTAATGACCCAGAGCCGGGTGGAAAATAATATTAATAATAATAAAAGAAACAAAGAAGGGGCTGGTGCATTTTTTAAATAAAGAAATTTCCCTCATCTTGCGGTTAATTTAAAAGGTTTATTTCTTGAAATGAATCCTCTTCATCAAATCTCCGATCCTTGAAAATCAGTGCAACCTGCCTCTGTGGATAATGAATTGATTTGTAATGTAAATTATATAAAACACCCTCCCCGCCAGCATTTGTGTGTGAGTGTGTTTAATCTAAAGCGTTTAAGTCTGAAAATGAGCTTCTCCATCAAAAGTCTCGATTCCATTTACATTTCTTGCATACGAGTCAATTTGTGCCTGACCCAGTCTATAAATCACTGCCAAGGAGTGCTGTGTCTGAACCTCTCCTCATTCCCCACCCCCACCCTCCCCTCGTCCTCCCATCCTCGCACATGCTATGTTCAAAAAGGCATCTTTGGATACCACCCATAAACAGCTCCCAGTTCTCCAGCCAAGTGTCAGCCAGTGGAGGAGGGACCCCAGCTCTCAGAGGTGCGCAGCATGGCCAGTTAGTGGGCAGGTGAAGGAAGAGGAGGCAGGGAAGTCCTTCTTGGCTCCTGCTGGCTGTTCAGGAAGAATCTCACAAGGAAAGGCACCCTCTTTCACTGGCTCCTTTCCAACATGATTGCTTGACCGCTAAAGGAGACCATGGCCTAATGGTCTTAGAGGTTGAGGTCATCTGCTGGCATACATCAACATGTTCCTGTAAAACCCATGGAGTGGGAATTATTTACATCACCAGAGGCTTTAGCCCTGTCTTTCTCTCCCCAGTTGTCTGATCATGCCAATTTTTATTCTTCATCTTATCCCACTAGTGATGAAAGGACTTAGATCGTATCTCTTTAGCCTCTTGAAACCAGTTGGAGGTGCCTCTGAGAATTAGGAGCTCCTCTTGCTTGTCAGACCTCCATACAACAAATACCTGAGGTCCTTTGTGAGACCAGGTAAGTGAAAATGGTAGTATCTTTACCCAGAAAGTCTGTTGACCCATCTGGGTACTGGCATTATGTTAATGGTTTGACTCAATGGTCTTGAAGGTCTTCTCCAACCTAAATGATTCTATGATTAGAAGGGGCTTAGTAGAGATGCACCTGAGGACCAGCAGGCCAGGAGGCTAATGACTGACACTCGTCTCCTCCATGAACTATCAGCAGTGCCAGTGAAACATGTAACTTTTCACAGAGAAGTATTTTATAGCTAAACACAGAATGTAAATGGGATCATCAGCCCATCATCGGCACTGGCAGGGAATTTTGTGACACACTTTTTTCCTGCTCTATTTTTCCTTCAGGAAAAGCACAATTTAAACTGATTTCTAAAGTCAGGGGAGGACATGGAATCAAGTTTTGAACCATTTAATCAGAATAAAAATGAAAAATCTCATTATATTGGTAGTGAAACAACTTACTGCTGTATTCAAGGTGTGGACACAATAACAATAAATTAACAGTTACATCAGTCAAAAAAAAGAACACGACAAATGCTAGAAGAGCTGTTGGAGAAACATCCACATTTCCCCATATATTTATGCATGGAGATTTACAAAAACGACTTCAATAGTCCTTTTTGGATTCTCTTTCTCTCTCTCTTTCCACAGCAGAAAGATGCCTGCAGGTCTTAAGAAATCAGAACACAGAATTTGTCCAGGTCTCCAAAAGAGCCTGAGATGAAGAACAGGACTAGTGGCCACCTACCCTACCCAAAGCCACCTTGTGTTTTCCCTCTGTCAGCCTTGACTTGCCCTAACACAGCACTCTCAGCATCCCATAAGAAGTGAGCTCCATCCATTACCATCTGCCTGGTCCATCACTCATGAAAATGTGAAAGATTGATACCTAGCCAAGAAAGGTGAGAATTCAGCTTGAGTCAGGAAGTCAATCTGAGCTAACAGTCTTTGAAGACTTACGGTGGTTCATAGACTTACTACCAGAAAGATGTTTCCTCTCTGTTCCTTAGTTGTTTATCTGAAACAGGGTTAATCCTTCCTTTCTCCCATCTTTCCTCAATTTCAGTATAAGGGCTCTAGAGCGTGAGGTGTATGTTACTGTACAAACATACATCTCTGAGCACAATGAGGATTCTGGCCTTGGAGGAGTCCTTATAAGCTGCCGTAATACAAATAGTAGGAAGAGTTTTTCCTCAAGATTACCCCAGGGGATTGAGGTCAGACCTTCAGTGAAGGAAGACACAAACCTATTACCAGTTTCTGTGGGGACTAATGCAATTTGCACTTCGTTAGAGAATTCAAAGTGATTTGTACATATTAATTACTCCTTGCAGCATCCCAGCTGGATAAATATTATTACCTTCATTTTGCAGAAAGGGTAACTAAGATGTAGAGAAGTTCATTTTACTACAACTGTACAGCATGTCAATGACAGAAGCCAAGAATAAAATACAGCAGGACTGCCCACTCCAAATCTGTGGATCCCAAATTTTATTTTTTTTTTCCTCCAAAAGAACATCACAAGCAAAGGAAGCAGCTGTGCCTCCTAGCTGCACTGGGTACCACTGAGATGGGGTTTGGCTGTGGGAGATGGAGTGTGAGGCACAGCCTGGGAAGCACTGCTCCAAACCTTGGACTGTACAGCCTGGAAATGATAGGAGGAGGAAATGGAAGTGCAATTAGCTGGAAACAAATGAATTTCTGTTGCATATATTTCCCAAGCTGATGGGTTGGTGAATGAACCACTCATTATTTCATGGAGCAGCATCTTTAAAGATCTGTAGAACAACTTGGAAAAAACCACAGCTTTTCTGTTTCAACATTTTTTGCAATGTTTCTGAAAGTTGTCTGCCCTAGGTTCAAGCATAGGTGCTGCTAAATTTTTCATGAGAATGAAATCTGAAGAAGTTTTGTAGTTGCTTAAACTTCTCACCTTGAATTTTTCAGCATCTCGTGAGCATTACATTGACAGTGTCAGCATGTAGCCTAGAGAAAGAAACCATTTTGTATCTTAAATAAAACAACTCTCTCTATTCCTATTTTTCTTGTACTAGGGCAGTTAAAAACAGGTGATGCTCCTCTCTCTAAAAGAAATGTTTAACTGAAATCAGATACGCAAAATGAAACAGAGAACACAAAGCAGAAGCAAAAATAGGAAAATAAAGAATGAAAAGTTTGGTTTGAGTTTGATCAATAATTTCTTCTTATGGTTGGTGGGGGAAAAGAAAGGCACTTTTTAAAAAAACTTGTTTTTCTGCAAGAGCAAAACATGTGTCCAGAAATGTTTCCAGCCGGCTATGATCTATTGCATTTCTCCTGTGTGTTGAACAGAGGAATTTGATATTCCTTTGCTGCTTCAGGTAGGCTCACAAGACAGGACCAGAGCAATGAAGCTCCTGTCTGACAAAATGGATTCTCCAGGTAAGACAGCTCTGAGAGTATTACAATTACAGTAGTAAGCTCCCTATTTAATTAGTCTTAGTTACATTTGAACTGGTATCTTGTAGGATGGTATTTTTCAACCTGTCGTCTGCAATTTTCTAGGAGAACATGCACTTATTGTAAGGAGGGTGGGAAAGGCAATTTCATCAACATTCTCCAGCGATTGGGGCTTGGGAATTTTCAAGGGGGAGAGGCTAAGCCTTCATGAGAGATTTTCTAGGGATCCACAAATCAAAGCAAGTTGAAAGCCACTGCAGCAGGATAATGTTATATTGATTGCTTTGTTTTTGCAGGGGATAGATTTTGTTTAATCTTCCCCTTCCTTATATTGCTTGACACCATTAGTTTTATCTTCACCGACATCAACTATAACAAATCACTAGATAAGAGACTTTCTAATGTCTTTTATACCACTTTTGGGTGGGTGATAACACAGGAAGCATTTTCTGGGGAATGGTGACTCTTT
The DNA here is from genome assembly GCA_013396935.1 of Baryphthengus martii. Taxonomy (NCBI): domain Eukaryota; kingdom Metazoa; phylum Chordata; class Aves; order Coraciiformes; family Momotidae; genus Baryphthengus; species Baryphthengus martii. Next base: position 111,969 of record VWZK01014301.1, read on the forward strand.
AAAACAAAATTTGCTTAAAAAAGGACTCGCGTAGCACAGAAAAGCATGGGCTTGAAAGGGATAAGAAGATCTTATTCAGTGCAGGTTCTAGAAGAAACTGAGATCCGAATCAGATTGAAAACCTAGACACTATGGAGCCTGCCGAGAGCTGGACACAGAACCCCTCCCTGGCCTGAGAGCCCATCAACCTACTTGTACCTGCACAATGAGGCAAACACTGCAGTGAGGTGGATGTTACAGGAGAAACTTTTATTTGACGATAGTTTTGGTCTGTAGTGGGGTATGGTAAGAAGCAGCACCTTATGCCCCCAGAGATAGAGATGTGACAGAACTCTGCGGGTTTGGGATGGGGTGACTGGGATGGGGCAGGCTTTTCTGGGAAACTGCACTCCCCAGCACTGCATAGCCCACGGCCTCATACGTCCAAGCTACCAAATCTGGTTGTTTCCAGGCACAGTCCAGCCCAGACAAGGAGTCAGGAGGGAGGCTGGGAAGGAGGACAGAGGGACACGTCTTCCGCTTGACAAACACAAACTTGTTGTTCCTCCTCCATCCTTCACAAATTCCTGGTGCCCATTTCCCTGCCGACCACTCCGAGGGTTTTAATAAAAAGCAAAACCAGCATTTGACACGAGCACAGTAGGGAAAGGAGAGGCAGCGTGGAGGGAAGGGGCCAGACAATGTACCCATATGGAGAACAGAAGGATGCCGGGGCAGCCACATTCAGAGCCTGTTCCTCTGTTCTCTTGGCACCCCACAGCCCCTGCTCCACCAATGGGCTCTTAACATAATAAGTGACCTGAGGGGGGAGACCAGCCCCGTGCTCTGTACCCCTAGATTCCTCTGCCCCACCCCATCTCCCAACTATCGATCCCAGGTAACACAGGGCCCTTCCCTGCATCCTCCCTGGCAGCATTAGTGTCTCCCAGCACTGCAGTGGGAAGGGGCACCCCAGGTCCTTTCCTGATCACAACCGATAAAGGCTGTGGGGTTGAAAATGCACATGTATGCATACAAATATATCTGTATCTATATATGCATATACAATAAATAAAGCAAGCCAGCCAAGCCCTTCAGACAGATCCAGCTATTGTTCAGGAGGAAGGTTTTCCTTCCTCCCCTCCCATCTCCTAATGAAATCCTCCCCTAAGCCCTCCTCATTTCTCCCTCCCGACACCAAAGGGTACTCACATGGGTATGCTCTCAGGGACTTTGTATCCTACTGTTGAAGCAACATAGGCTGTCGGGGTGGGGAAATCCTGTTTGCAAAGGTTGTTGGTGACAGAGGCTTAGCCACAAGACTCCCTAGAGCCTCTTCAAAGCCCTCATCGCCCCCTCCATGCACCGGCCATTTGATTTGGAGCATTCCTTCATCCTATTTCACCCAGACCTACCCCTCCCTGCCTTCTCCTCCCCCACTCCTCCAGCCACACACACGTGCACCAAGCCTGGCCATGGCTGGAGGGAAGAAGATGCAAACTTGATGGATATTCTTTCAGTTCTCCAGGTCCTGGCCATGGGACCATCTGCCTGCATGTACATATGTGCAAATACCTCCATCCCTATGCCTCTTGGTGCTATCAAGACACACTTGGCATGGATGGGGCAATGTATCTCTCTCTACCCACCAGTGTACGGTACCCCTAGGACCCTGTTTCTAAGTAACTCCTCTACTGGTTTGCAATTGACCTTGGGCAGTTTTAGACCTTCCTATGTAATGCTTGTGACACTGTATGGATGAGGTGGGTCCCTGGCTGCTGCCTACACACCTCTGCCTCCAGGCTGAGCCTCACATCTGGTCCCCACTTGCCTTCCCTGAGCAGCTCTGAGCAGACAGCCCAAGTCCTTTCTGGGTCTTCCATAAAACATAAGAACAGGCTGGAGAAGGAATGCAGAGCTGCACAGCACTGAAGGTCACCATCCCTGTGTGCTGCCCTTACTGCAAGAAGCGCAAGTGAGGAGCTCAGCCATGCTCAGTTCTGCTCGCCTTCCATCCCCTGCACAAAATCCAATTTCTTTACACAGAGAAGACAAGTTCCCCTCCCTCGGAGTCTGTCTCTTTTTGTCTCCCATTGCACATGAAAATGCTGACGGATTTACCCAATCACTAGCCATGCTGGCTAGTGGCTAAAGCAGTTCATTTCAGACCCTGCGCAGGTATTTCTTACCATATATTATAGTGAATAATGTATCCCCAGCCATGCAGCACAAGGCTTATAAGGCTATCTCAGTATTCTGGTGACAGCTTTAAACCACTCGACCATTGACCATTCAGGTCTCATGGTTTATAGAGTCACCAGCACACCTTGACAGGGTTATAGCCTACTTATTGGTATAAAGCATGGTTAGGGATACATTATTATAGCACGTTGCTTCTGAAACAGGGCCATGGGCCACCGATGGCCTAGAGAGCCCTTGCTGGCGATCCGATTTACATCTACCTGCTAAACCACGTTAAGCAGTTGTTGGAGTGACCCGAGGGACAGCATTCACTCTCAGATCGTGGAGGGTGGGAAGCGCAGGCTGCTCTGACTAGAGGGGAATGGCAAAGAGCTGCTTTCTATGAAAGTGGGCACCCAACTGTGCCCAAACACCTCTCTTGGAGACTGGTGGGGCAAAGGGTTGCAGTCCCCGTGGTCTTTTTACTATCCAGTAGCCACCATGAGGGTTGCCCAGAGACTGAGAAACACTCTGAAAATTTCTGCTTCCACACTACATGGTTTACATCCACCTTTTCTGGGCTGCTTTGAGCTGGATGTAGCCTGGTCATCTTGCTTCTGTACAAACGCCAATTTGGTTTGGCTCATGCTGAACGCTCATTAACAATTACTAGAGTTAAGGTAGTTAATCACTACTGCCAAGGTTGAAATCTGACTTTTCTTCTGATTCTGAATCCCAGATCTGCAAGCTTTTCCCATCTCCCACAGGAAGGTTTCCTCCTTGTTTCCATTGTTCCAGCCTCACTCTCCAGATTAGTGATTTTATTATAAAGTTTCCAAGGATTGTTTGAATTACCTTTGAATACAACATGCACTTGTTCTGGTTGTTATTGCAGAGCTGGGACAATTTAGCAAACAACTTGGTTTAAAAATGTTGACCTCGAGTTGCTTTCTGATCTCATTCGATTTGTTAAATATTGAGCCAAATTTGGAGAAAAATTACCTTGGTACTTTGAAAGCCCTCAAAACTGGAACTCAGCAATAATGCAGCTGTGCTTTAAAATTTCTCTCCCTGCACTCCCTCTTTAAGAGCTATTAAAGGAAATATTTGTTAAGAGTATTTCAGCTATAGGACTGGTTAAATGGATCCATTACGGAATTACTACATGCCAATGTTCAGGATGCCTCTGAAACAAATGGACTCATTTTCTCAAATGTTATGTTTAAGTCTCAGTGAGCTCTCGACCACAGCCCCATTTGACATATGCCTCTTCAGCGTCTTCTCATAGTTTTCTCTGCAGCCTTGATCCTGCAGAGATTTATGCTCGTGATTAACTTTAAGCATGTAAATAGTCACTCTGTGTTCAACAGGATGGTTACAGTGAATGGTGTGAGGATCCTCTGACAGGGCTGAGGCCAGCCTCAGCCACGCTCCCGTGGATGTTGCTGCCAGATGTGCACAGTTTGGGATCTGCCAGCTGCACAAACCTGATCTGGGTCAGGCATCCTTGCAGCATCGCATTTTAGCAAGTTAGTCAACGCACACACTACACAGCTTTTGTGCCAGCTTCAATTTCATCCCTGCTTTCTGCAAGCTACAGGGGGATGACAGGCGATATTTTAAGGTATAAAGTCAGAGGCAAATAACACCAACTGCACGTTGAGTCTGCCAGGAGAAGTTAGCCTGTCAGCACTCCCTGAAAGGATCTGCATTAGCAGACCAGTTTCACATCAGATCAGCATTTGTGTCAGGTGGCCATAGTCTTTCTGACCCAGTACTCAGAGCCTTAAAGCCTGACTTTCTCACCTGTTGAATCCAGGCTTCAGTAGGTTTAAGACAGCAGAGTGATTGCTTACCTTTGCACAGTGAGTTCTGCTAGTGTGAGGCTTTAGTGGAGTTTTTACAGAAGGCGGGTAAAATCCTACAATGTGTAGATGTGAGTCTTCCCGTAGTCTTTTCACTGAAAAGCAGAAGGTGCAAGATACTGAAGGCAAAGTCAAACAAGCAGATAAACTTCTACGGATATGCATTTTTACTGTCTTTTCATAGTTTGTACAACTTGATATGCATGGGGAGGGTGAAGGTGAGATAGCACTGACAATACAATATGCTGAGACTTATATGGGACAGCTGTGTTGCTTTGCATTCAGCTTCTCAGCTCAGGTTTCCAATTCAAGCACAATAAATCCTTGAATCCATGATCACATCTCTCCTTCCCTTAACAGAAAGCTCTTTGCCAGATCCTGAGCTCCTGCCACCAGGCCAAGCCACACCAGTGCCAAACTAGGAGTGCAAGTGGAGGAACCATACCCAGTTCCTTAAAAGGACAGATAGATCATAGTGCAGATGGAACAGCTGAGGGATATACAACTAATTATATGCACAAGTGTGGAGTATTTATTACTGTAAAACGCTCACAAAATTCATAGGCACCTAAGACTTACGATGGCATTATCCACCACTGCTGGAGAATTAATGGGCAGCCTTTTCCCTGTGCTCAAGCAGACAACAGAGGGGGATACTCTGTCATCCAGGGGTGAGAGCAGGGAATGAATGCATATACAGTACTCCCCTCTAATGCTAATGGACCCTAGCACTGAGATTAGATTTACACCCTCCCTCTAAACGTACACCAGGGGAAGGCAGCTCCCCCAGGCTGCCTTCTGAACAGTGTGGTGCTGCAAAAACTGCTCTCTACTCACCCTGCCTTGTTCCCACCAGCCTCCATGCTAGCCAGCACAGGCTATCCTGCTCCCTACCTCCACCATACTCAGCTTCACAGAGGAGGACCGCTCACATTCTCCTCTGCCCAGGGCCACATGGCAATTGTGAGCAGAGCAACACTTGTCCCCCTGCACACTCTCATCCTAGTCCCCAGTGCTAGAGGCTCACTCTACATCTACCCACCACCTCACCATGAATGCTGGACAGTGGCTGGTGTTTCAGTCCACAGCACCCATAAGAGCACTCCACCACACTACAGAGGGTTAATCAGCCCTTTTATAATCTCTCTACTCCCCAAAGAAACAAAAGGATGGAGAAATTATCCTTCCCCCTTTCCTCCCATCATCTTGCTTTAAGCTGGGAATGGGATTTTGACCTGAGGAATAATAAACCTATCAATAGGGAAGGTGTGACTATTGATCTTCCACTTGCGGAAGAGGCAGGCTCAAGATACTAAGGAAGAGAAGGACACACCATCAGCAAAGTTCTCGTGGGTAGATTTTTTTCATCTGTGGCTCCATGTTTGACCCAAGTGCCTTGGGCAGATCAAGCACTAGTCCTCAGCCTTAGCCCTGGAAGGAGCTGGAGCTCAGAAGGCACAGTCCTCGGAACTGGGTGGGAGAAAGGTAGTGCTCACACACCTCTTGCTAACAGAGCCAGAAGCACAGGCTCCACACTGAACTGGAGAGGAAGGACTCCTACCATGAGTTTGAACAGCCCAGCTTTCCACAAGCAGACTCCCTTTATCCCTGGCAGTGGGCCTGCTCCTGGGCATCATCACCACACGGTGGGGGTGACCATGGGCCTGCTAAAGAACTCTCTGCAAATAATTCACACCAACTTGTTTAAAGGAGCAAATGAGTTTAATTATTAGTTACAATCTTGTCAATAATTATCACCCCATCTGTGGGTAATAAATGGCAGCTTCTCACAGACTGCATCATTAGAGTTTAAGGACACCAATGGGGTGCATTAAAATGCTGAGGAAGCATTGATCTGGTGTAAAAATGCTCTTTACAAATTACATGCACGGGTCAAGCCTGACAATGCTTCCTCCCTCTTCCCATCTGATGCCAGCCTGCCCTCTCCTCTCACCATGCATCCTCCTAGTATCCCCAGCCCATGGCTGCTGGAAAGACAACATGACAGTCTGTGGTTTGCAGGAGATCAAGACCTTACATAGCCCTCTGGGCTTTATAAAGAGAAGGCTGTGTAGTAATGAAGGGGCTGGCATAAAGCACCACAGCTTTCCTGGTCAGCTCTGCTTTATTCCCACAAAGGAGCTGATCTGGTCATCATCACAGAGGTTTTAGCCAATGGGCAAGACAAGTAGGAACATGGAGGCAACATTTCCCAAAATGCAGCTACTTCTGGGGTGGAAAAGCATCAGTCATTACACAGCAGGATTTCTTGGAGGAGAAATGATAACTACTTTTGTTTGTTTGTTTGTTTTTTGTTTTTCCTATTTGAACTGCAGGCTGGAATATAGGCCGGCAGAATGTAATTATCCAGCCTGGAATTTGGCCAAGATGCTGGGGCTAACAGCCCTACTGTTTCAAAATATGCCACAGTACCCTAAATGATCACATCTTGCAGGATTTGATTTTGCATTCCATCCAAAACAATGTTGGGAAGTCAATGAGTAGGATAAGTATAAACTAGTCCTACTTACCTCCATACCTGCTGAAAGTTCAGCCCAGAATGGCTCTTGAAAATTGTTTTCATTTTTTGCTCAAAGCATTGAAAGAAGTCAGTATTTTTATTTCCTTTGCAAATTCTCTGCAAGCAGTTCTCATTTTCTTCAGTGAAAAAAAACCATCAGCTTCCAAAAAAAAAAAAACAACAGAGGAGGGACATTTGTTTCCTCTACAACAGTATTTTAGAGGGGACTTTTTTATTTTTTTCAGTTTTTTTCTTTTGTGATTCAGCCTGTTAGGACAGACAGAGGATTAAGATAGCTAATGGACAGTCTGTATTGGCAAAGAAAACTAACACCTAAGTGACTCTTTCCATGTACAAGTGGTAAACTCTCCATTAAAAAGAGAGCTAGATTGACAGAGGCAGTCTGGACTACAAGTGAGCCACAATGTAAATAAACCTCTGCCAGGGCCCATACACAGTCCTGTCAAACACCGTGTCTGTCTCCTATGCTTGCAACCTATACCCCACTAAAATAGCTCCAAATGCTCCCTGTTGTTTTGAACGCTATGCAAATATTGGCAGAAGGATGTACGCTCTGTTTTAAAGGTATCTCAGATATAGCAACACCAACCAAACATTTTGGAAAGCAGCATCAGGACATGCGGTATTTCTTTTTACTTACTATTGAATAAAGTTTATCTACAGAAGAAATTGTCCTTTTAGCTGGTTCAGGCTGTTTGCTAGCTCTTGCTGAATTTGGCCAATCAGGGGAAAAACAGAAAAGGAAAAGGTAATTTTGAAACGTCAAAAAACTTCATTTCCTATTTTAGAAAAAGAATCACTATAAGTGATTTTTCAAGTTGAGCTGTCTTCCCTTTGTGAAACATAACTGCTTTTCTAAAAAGGACAGTGGTCATTTGTAAACAACACATCTCATTCAAACCAGAAAAATGACAGTGGTCTTCTGTTTTGCTGAAATACCTAGAAAAAAATCCACCTTAGGTTAACCAGGGAAAACCAAACTTCTCTTAATTTTCAGTTGGGCAAATGAAAGAAAACTAATGAAAGGACCATTCAGAAGCAATTTCAGATACTATGGCTGCTGGGAACCCAGAGGAGAACGTGGAGCATCCCATCAGCTCTGCAGCATCACCAGCACATGCGTCCTACAGCAGCCTTGACATCCCTGTTCTCAGCACATCATTTGCTGAAAAATCTCAAATTGTTGCTTAGCTCACACATCTGAATTGCACTTAGATGAACTGCCCCAATGCTGCCATTGCCCAGCTCACATCTAGTTTCCACCACATACCTCTCTGGTGCTAAGGGGAATGTCACGAAGGAAAAACAATGGAAATGCAGGAAACACCACATTCAGTTCTTAAATTGTAGCCCTTCATACTCTACTCCTAAATATTACAGTAATTCCTTTGATTTCTAGAAAATGTAAATGAATCCTAAAAAGCAGTGTGACTTTTAGAAAGAATGTATTTCTGGCAGCCTGAAGCAGAAACAAATTATTCCCATGCTGTAATGCATAATGTACAGTGAGGTCTGCATGAGAATTGAAGCTGGCCACTGCACAAACACAATTCCACCAGTAAACCTTCCTGCCTCATTCATAGTACCTGTTCTTCAATTTTGCTTCTGTTTAAAAAAATGCCATGTCACTTAATTGACCGACTCCAAGCCACAAGCGTTTTGCAAACACACTTGTTTGAAGAAGATATGCCCTGGCTGATTTGGAAAATCCCTAAGCAATGCATTCAAAATAAATCAGAACGGATTCATGACCACTTGAGTAAATGGAGGGCCTGGCACAGGCACACCAACGCTGATGATAATTTGCTGAGTTTGCTCCAAATAATTTTGTACTTTCTTCCATTTCACTTTCTGAAAAATTCCCATTAGATCACTTTAAGGTGAGGGATGTGTTGCAAACCAGCATGTAATGAATGCATAGAGGAGAAAAATAACAAAAGCACATGTTAAAAAAAGCCCTGAGTAAATATTTGCGTTGGAAACTGGACCTCAAGATTCACTGCATGCAGTCAGGGGTCAGAAACATTATGGGTCTTCTCAAAACAAAGGCAACTTGAAACTAGGAAGCAGGATTGTGAGTGAGCTGGTCAGAATCAGTGTAACCTCGCCAGTGTCTTTTATTGTAGCTGAAGATCCTGACTCTGCATTTGTGCGTGTGCATGCATGTGTGTTCACATATTTAACGCAAACACACATAAGCATGCACATGCTCACAAATTCTTGAAATGTATGTGCATATATTCCCATATTCACAATGAACTGTTTATGAGCAAGCTATCAAGACAGAGTTTTCGCTGAAATTATTCAGTGAATGACTTCAGACAATGAATACATTGCAGGAAATGGCGATTGGCTCTAGAGCAATCCGCAAGCAGAAAAAAAGGCAAAAGCAGTTGAATAAATGGGTGACTATGAATTACTCATTTAGCTGCATTATCTTCTTGTGGTCCCAATTCAGCAAATGCCTAAACACCCACTTCCCATTAAGGGCATGAATAGTCCCGCTGATTCAATAGGGTTATTTTCTCTGCCTTCCATGGGGCAACTCAAATACTTAAATTTAAGCAAGTGCTTAAAGTGCTTTGCTGAATCAGGAGGTATGCCCACACTGTATATACCTGTGTTATACAGAAGGTCAGGTTAGCTGATCAAAGAGTCCTTTATGGTCTCAAGATCTATAAATCTATGAATAAAACCAGCCTTTGCTGGAATTGCTTCTCCATAACCTTCCTGAGCACTGAAATTCATCCACACCCCAAAAATATTAATAAAACACTCTGTACTTAACTCTTTTCATATTATACTAAGTACGCCACTAAATAAACCTCTTAATATTCCAGTATATTTTGCAATGAACATTTTCCCTGTACGCTAGAGCGATTCCTCCTTTTGTGCCATCCAGAACACAATCCCCATGAAATACTGCAGTAAACATTTCTCTGAGTACTACAGCAAACACTACCAGCATTAGCAGATTAACCATTCCACTGAGCGCCATATTAAGCACACGTTTAAATACTGAGAAAAGACGTATAGCCTCCTCTTTCCACTGCGCCTCGTTACCCTGCCGAGATCCATATTTTTCTGCACAGAGTCAACCAGCACTGCACATACCTGCTCTGTTCCCTCCCCTCCTGGTGCCTCTCCCTCTCTTTTTCTCCTTCTTGTTTCGTTCATCTTGGAACCATTCTTCTGGCTTGGAAAATTTGTCAAGGGGCAGGAAGAGGGGGATAACAGGAAGGCAGAGTATTTGCCACAAAATCAACAAAAAATCTATACTGGACGCACCTCTCTGTCTCTCTCGGCATTGCTAAAGTCTGTTGATAGAGAAACACAGGTTACCTGTGTGGCCCCCCCTCCCTGGATCAAAAGAAATAAGTGGTGCTCTGAAGTAGCAGGTCTTGACTGGTGTAATTTGGAGTTATAAAGCATTGTTTGGGTTTTACAGGTGTACTTTAATGTCAGTGAAATTACTGTGCTCAAAGCCTTCAATGGATTCATCTTTAGCAAGTGTTTAAGAGCCATTGACTCGTCTCTTGTTGCTGACAAACCATCTAGATTCAACCCGTGGTTCTGTTCAGCTTTTCTCCTTTCCCTCCTCTCTCTCTTTTTCTCTCTCTTTTTTCCTCCTCTTTTTATTTTTTTTTTTTACTAGCAATTTGATGTTTGATCATTTGAGGCAATGAGGCGGAGGGTAATTTACGTTATCAGGGAGGTATGAGGGGTGCTGGGAACCCAGACGCAAGGCCCATTCGCCTGCTAAAGCGCCATCGTAATGTAATGAGACTCCAGTCAAGTGCAGCTAGTAATGGAGAGGAACATTTCCCATTCATCTGCCTACCTGAGACTCCACCGAATACGACAATAACTTTTGCACAGGAGGAACAGGGGGGGACATGGTGAAGGGGGGCTGGAGTCCCCACTGCATGACTCCCTCCGCCTCATGGAGAAGCACCACAGTCTCATCCTTTAGACCACTGAGGGAAGCGAATTAACACAACTCAAGAGGACACAAAACAGGTTGTTGGAAGTGCTTTACCCTTCCCAGGTCCTTTCCAGCATGCATTTGATCAGCACAGACCCCTCAACCTTCCCTGCCAGTCTGTGACCAGATCGCCTCTGTGGTCCCTCAGCTGCTGCATCCTCCAGGGCAGAGCTGGACCCTTGCACAGAGGGAGCTTGGAGAGACTGGGTGCACCAGAGCAGGCCACCAGGAAGGTGCCTGCATATCAACACAGCAGAAGTTGAAAAAAGGAGGAAAATAATTTCCTGGAGTGTTTCAAGGTCATTTCCCTCCAAAGACGTATCCACAAAAAGCCCTTTTCCCTGATCACCCCTAGTCAGCTCCATCACTTGCCCACAAGCATGGCTTCCTATCACAAAACTATAGGTTTGAGGAACCCCTTCCATTTGTTTTTTAGTGTGGCAAACAGAATATTGGGATTGCATCAATAATTTATTTTAATAGAATTTTCTAATATCAGTCAAAAAACAATCAAAAATCTAATGCTGCCCCACATGTCTAGCACTCTGGATGTCCACCCTGGAAGAATTTCATTCTTCATGGCTACGTCAGAGCAGCCCCCTCCTGCCATACACTCTGGAGAAGAAGGAAGAGACACTAACTTCACAGGCCAGCTGTTCCCACAAGAATGACCGTACTTACATCACCCATGCCATGAAGAATAAAATCCAAGGGCTCATTTCTTTTTTTCAGAGAATGAGTTCCCAAGGATGCTGGGAGTCATTTCTGTCCCCCACACACCTCCAACTCTGCTCCTCAGACTTGGTTCTTGCCTCTAAAACCATCCCTGACTGTAGATTTACTTTCCACTCTGTGTAACGCAGTGATGGGGCCTCCCAGCAGCACAATAATAACAACAACAGTAATACCCACTACCAGCAATAACAATGATGCACATATTCAAGTTCTTGCAGGCGACCCTGCTACTCTGCACACTTTATTTGCAAGCTGAGGGTAATTATAGCTCGAGGGAACCTCCTGGATGCAAACAGATCTCCCAGTATGAAGACCTCAATGCATGTCAAGGGATGTAGGTGGCAGGGGCGAGATATAGGAGCAGGAGAAATTAATTTCCTTCGTCAGCCCATCCTAAACTTGCTGTTTGTTCCCAGAACTCGGGCTGAGAAAGGGAGAGAGAGGAAAGTAAAGGGGGAGCGAAAGCGAGAGACCTCAGCTTCCCCTCCCAGCCCTCACCAAATTCCTGCCACACGGACCCTTCCAATTATATCCACGTTTGAAAGGCTGCTGTCAGGATGAAAGGCACAGAGCAGTAATGAACTGACGATTAATTTGCAGTTGGCTCACCCAGTGCGCGAGCGTCTCTCAGGCTCGCTGCATGCGGGTGCTAAATATGACGATGTCAGCAATTGTCAGCCAGAGCCAGGGTTACCCTTAATAAGAGTCTCTCTCTCTCTGCTGCCTGATTGCCTGCTGCCAGCTTTCCAGGGCTCCAGCTCACCTCCCCATCTTTCCGATGGCAAGGGGAGCCCTGGACCAGCGCGGCAGCTGCCAGAGTAGCAAGAGGAAGGGAAAAGAAACTACCCTCTCCCCTGGCAAAGTGCAGTAGCAGCTGCCAGTGCTAACAGCCTCTGCCCATGCCAACTTTGACCTGGGAGGGTTACAGCTTATGCTGGCATGAAAATACCTCAGGATGCTGCTAAGCACGTGAGCACCAGCCATACCTAGTGATGGTATGGGATCCTTTGCACCTCCAAAACTAGTGGCAAATATTACAGCCCCTTAATCCGTGTTTAAAACAAACCTCTCACTCTCCACATTCAAGTCAGCATTACCGTATCGGAGGGGGCTTGCTGGCCAGGGAGCACGACCGACTCTGCATTTCAAGCCAGAGCTGTTGCAGAGGAACACCCTTTGCAAAACTGGGTTGCCAGCAGCTCATTTTCAGGTAATGCGTTAAGGGTTGGCGTAGCCTGATGAGGTCTGGGCATATTTCCTCTCCTCCTTTGGCCCCTGGCAGGGAGGCAAGAGGCACACTCTTGGGAACCACCGTCAAACGCTCTGCCAGGGCACATGGAGGGATCAGCCGTGCTCCAAAGAGTTTGCAAGGTAACCAGCCAAGATGCACCCGTGTGTGGGAGGGACACAGTGGAGAGTGCTGGATTGACAGGGCTGGGAATACAACTTGCATTTTCTGCATTAAGAGGCCTGTCATCAAGCCGCAGGGGAATGCTGCTTTGCAGAGGGAAGCACACCACCTGCTCAAAAGACACAAATATTCAAAGTAAAGAGCAACCCCTTGACATTATACAAAGACATCTCCTGTGAACTCCCAAGGAATCCAAGGTGTGCATAACGGAGCTGCATATTCCATCTGCCCTTCCACACTTCATCTTCTTTCCTCATTCCCACAACAGGAATGGGCCCCAGGCCTGAGCCATTAGCCACTATAGATGTGCTTAACCCAAAAAAGACATTTTCTTCAATTATCCAAAGTTGGGCATCCCAAATTGCTGGGCACTTTCAACAATTTGGGTTCAGAAAGGTCATAATGAATTCTGCTGTGGAATTAGCATCAGATGCCTGGGACATAGCAAGGCAGCGTTCTTTGATAGTTGTAAGGCAAGTGTTCATACAGCAACTTCCTTTTAGACTGCCCAAAGGCCTGTAAAATCCATTTTGTATCTTTCATTCATTAGATGATCATCTAGATTATTAGGCTTGGCTTCACATTATTATGTTGGGATCCGAAAGATGAATGCACTGATTTCATCTTGGGATGGACTTCTAGAGCTTCAGAATTAGAGCAGAATACGAAAATCAGCTGCAAAGGGCTGAAAAGGCTCTGCCTGGAATTATAAACCAATCACTGCACCCTTCCTGCTGCAAATATTGCCTATCATCAGTATATATTCCAGAACATGCACAAAATTTCCAACACCTGCCATTTTAAATGTAGGATTCCCATGAAGCCCATGTGTTCTGATATCTTATCACTGTTATTCTTTTTACTGTATATAAATAACGCTCCTCTGCAGTTGCCAAAGCTCTAATACCAGCAGATCCAGTAGGTGCTCCAAAGCCACTAATGTTAATTCTGTCATCATATCTCCCCTTGCAGATGGCCAACTCCACTGGTGTTACTGGGCCTGAGATCAGGCATTTTCCCCACCCACGCTAGTCTTCACCTATTTCATGAAGACATGGACATCAACTGAGACATATTTCTCCTTAGGACACTTTTCCTTGGGAAACTTCATATCTGAGCTGTCTGGAGCATCCTGTGCAATCATGGCATTAACAGCAGCTGGTATTGCTCAAAGTACAAAAACAAATGACCTAGAAAAAATATTCCAGAAAATTGTGAGCCTTTTCTGTTGAGACATTCTGAAAAACTCTTCTGACTGAGTTGTTCTGGAGTGACAATAGTTCTAATTTGATTTGGATGCTATTAGACAATGTTTACAGAGCTGTCACCAAAAGAAGCATCCTTTTTCACCTTGAACAAGACATTTAATTTACTCCAAAGGGTTGTTGTGTGTTCCCCCCGACTCCAGAAACATTTTCTAAAAGCAATTCAGCAGAACCAAAAAACAAGTATATGTGTCTTTGAAACTGTCTGCAAATAGAAAGTCTGCTATTCATGCAGCTCTGGTACATCTACAACTTTATCACTACAGTCTTGGGATGCCTGCACAGCTTACCAGTAGATTTCCCTGAATGAAATCACATTTCCTTTTTCAGGGAAAAATACAGAATGAAAAGAGGCAAAAAGATATTCAGAGATGGGATCTACTCACAAGGCAAGTGCTTAGGATAGGTTGAGGACCATCTTAGCAAAATGGACATATTACTCATGTCACAAGCTCCAGAGTACTCTGGCAGTATTCAATCCCAGGACCTGTCATACCAAGCTGAGAAAGGGGACAATGGTGATGGGCCTGTGTCACCCCTGGCTCTACACTTCACAGGTCTATATGTACCTTATAGGTCTTGCCATATTCACAGATGCGGTTTTAGTTTGTAACATGTGATATCAGAGCCTGGCATTTCAGGCATTGCTCCTAGTTTCACTCTCCCTCCAGTGCTTCCCTGGCAGAGGTATGGGGTGTCTTGCCAGTGAATAACAGCCTGGGTCCAGCTCACATAGCGTTTTAAAAAACTTGCCTCAGTGAGAGCTTTCTAGAAAAATGCCTTCCAAGCTGCTTTTCCTGCCCACCGAGCATGCCTGGGCCTCAGAGAGCAGCTTTTTGGCTTTCCCTGCTCTTTCCACCCTGTCTGGCTCCCCTTGGGAGCTGGCTTGGTGGCCATGACATGCCTTGGTGCAGAGCAGGAGGTAGCAGAGTCACGGCACTGACACCATTTGGCAGGCACTCCTAATGACACTGCATCCACATGAAAGCCAAATGCAGCCCTGGGAGAGCAGAGGGCTTCTATGCAAAGGAGACTTGAGCCCTTTAAGGAAGAGAGAGGAGAAGAAATCAATTGTCTGCTTGCCTTCCTCCCCAGGCCCCCCTCTCCCCCTCCTCCAACACCACCACCACCACACACGCACCCTATTCACCCTGCTGGAAGGTGACATTTGCTATTAACCTTATATTGGGCCATTTTGTAAATCAATGTCACTTACATTTAATAACAAGTGTAATCAAAGGAATTATGCAAATTTAATTTGATGCTTCTTGAATTATGCAAATCTGCACCACATATAATGGCTTCTGACATGTGCCCAGTTGGAGAACGTTCCATTACCTCCTCTCTTATTACCCCTATTATTATTTTTATTTTTTTATCCTGTGGGGGGGTGGGATGGAGAAGGGAGGGAGCGGCGCTTAGGCTTGGAGGCAGGGGGGACAAGCAAGTGCAGGGGGAAGAGAAGGATAAGAAGAGAGGTGGTGGAGAAAAGCACTCCTTTGCCTGCATTTTGAGTAGAAAAGCCTCCTGAAGGCATTTCTGTTATTGTTATTGCAGAGCAAGGAGAGCGGGATTGAGAGGGGAGGGGGAATGGGAATGGGGGGAATCATTTCCCATGAATGGCTTTGCAGGCAATAATACTATAAGCCTCTGATTCTAAATTACTGCCCTTCCAGTCCTATCTCCAGCATGATATTACTCTCCTTGGCCTCTTCTTCCTGAATTACTAGGCGAGCTGGGGGAGGAGGAGGGAAGAGGGGAACAAGTCTTGCAGAGTAGAAAATGCAGAATGAATGGGTGAAAAGGGTTTTTGGTTTTTTTTGCTCCACGGCCACCCCAGGTACGCCTACATCCTTATTCCTCCCACTAGGGGCCCCAGAGAATAACAGTTCTTTTCTCCTTGGCTTTCCCACCGCTTACATGTTTCCTTGTACACGACCCCAATATTGGATGTAAAAAAATCACCAAAAGATGGATGTGCCACAGTTTTCAATATCTTCTCAGAAACCTGGGGCATCTACAGCCAATGACACCTCAAGTTCCTCCTTTTTCAAAGACCTCAGTGTCTGTGGCATCAGAAGTCCATTCGGACCAGTTTCTTTCTCCATTGCTTTCGTTTGTCAGAGACAGCAAGAGGATTCGAAGACCAGAGAGTGGATCTGACAGTACAATGATGATGGTAGAATATATGATACTAAGCCACATTTTCCTCTGCTGGACCACTCACAGCAACTGATGAGAGACTCTCGCTGTGATAATTTATGCAGTGTGACCTTAGGCATGACTGCTCCCACTTCAGTGT
Source organism: Baryphthengus martii (assembly GCA_013396935.1). NCBI lineage: Eukaryota > Metazoa > Chordata > Aves > Coraciiformes > Momotidae > Baryphthengus > Baryphthengus martii. Next base: position 128,234 of record VWZK01014301.1, read on the forward strand.
ATTGGTGTCGTCACACTTGTGCAAAGCAGATAAAGAAATTGATCTAGCTTTTGGAAGCAGGAGAAGGAGAATAAAACATACCTTTTTAAAAGTCTGTATGCTCCTCTGATGTGAATTAATACACATTATGAGGGCACAGTACCATCATGGTTACATCATTTCTATAAGGCAAAGAGTCGCTAATATCAGAAGTCTCCCAGCTCTAATTTGAGAAGTGAAAGGTAGAGGAGGATTTCTACAGTTCCCAGTTAATTTACACTCGCCATGTTTCCTTCCCAAACTCTTCCAGAAACACCGAGGTTTTTTTTTCCTATTTGCTCTGTTTCTGCCTTATTACACAGCCTGACAAGACTGCATGTTTGCCTCTAACAGAAGATAATTTCCAGAAACATACTCTGCATTTAGATTTTAAATATAATAAACCAAAAAAAATACGGTCAGATTATTTTTTTCTCACCTGTCAATAGTTCAAATTCTTTTTAAAGCTAAAGAAAAGTTATTTTGTTTAATGGAAGGATTTTTCTGTTATCAAAAGTGTACTCTCACAGAAGTTTTGTCAAGGGGAAGCTGACCCTGCTCTGCCCAAACAGAAAATCATTTGAAGCTAATTGTTGGGAATGTCATGTTTCAGTCCTTATTAATATGGCTTCCACCAACGATTGGGTGAAATGAACTTCTGGTCTAATATCTGCTTGGCTTGAAAAAGGAAGGTAACTCACCCATGATGATATGTAACCTTTCATGCCCTGGTGGTATCTGGCAGCACTGCCAGCAGCTCTCCAATGCCATTGGCACTTCACCACTGCTGCCACTTCTCTATAGAACCTGCATAGGAAACAAAGGTGGATCTTCCTCTCAAGCGCTGCAGCTGCAGATAGAAACCTTGGCGGGAGACCTCCATCCAGCATCTTCTCTGGCCCTTGTCCAGGGAGCCCTGTGCTCTCCAGTCCTCATGGCTGCAGTGCCTGGAGGGAGGGTGTCAGCAGGAAAGTGTCAATAACAGTGTTAGGCATTTGCTAACCTCTGCCTCAGGTTGATTCACTGCCCAGAGATTGTGTGTGTCATTAGGTGGCTGAAGAAAAGAATGAAGCTCATTTCAGAGTCAGATACACCGATAATCTCTGAAGTCCTTCTTGGCCCAAAGCTTCTGGACTAGACACAGGACAGTGAACTTGCCTCGCCACCAGACAATCCTCATTGCTCCTGTGGACATGAGGGTGGTCAGGACCCACTCCTAGCCCCTGTTGCCAGTGGCTGCCCTAGCAGATTAGCAGGATGGTGCCCACTGCAAAGCATTGCAGCCAAAGCATCACTGCTGCAGGCACCCACATCATACAGCCATCGGCCCCAAATGTGCTTCTGGAGAAGCAGGTTAATCAGTGCATGGAGCTGAACATGTTCCTGATGTTAAGCCTGCTGAGGTCAATGGAGATACCAAACATCACATAGGGTTCTGTTCCTGAAGTCAAGAGGTGTGTAGCAGATGGAAGCATCTCTCCTGCAGAGAGAGCTCAGCACACACTGGTGTTTCTGGGCATATCTCTCCACAGTTTTTCAGGAGGATGTCTCTGAACAATTCCAATAAGGATTAAAGCATCTATGTTGGAGTTGGTTGGGAATAGCTGTCGGGAACAGCCTTGAGGGGCTAGAAAATGTCCTGCACGCTATACTACAGACAAGAGTACCAAGCGCAGAGCTAAAGCATGGTATATTGGTGACTGTTGTAATGTGGGCTTGCTGCTGTCTGTGTGTTCCTCAACTACAGCCCCAGCTGGAGGACACCAGGTACACCAGAGCAGACAGAGGAGCCTGAAAGTGAAAGTCTTTTCATTAGGCAATCTGTTTCCTTAGGCCCTGATGCTGTAGGTTGATTCAGAAATGGGCAATGAAAAGTTCCCAAGTCTAGGCTGAGAGACCTTTGTGCCATTGCTGAGAGAGGGAATTTACTCAGCTTGAGCCCTGGAGAGGGCATGCTGGGCTTCCCCAGGGTAAACAAATAGACTGGGGAAGTGCCTCTGAAGGCCATAGTTGACACAAGGACTCTAAAAGGGACTGCTCCCAGCAGGAGGTCATGCTGCTTGAAGTTTCTTTGCTCTGCCCTTCCCTGGAAATCACAGGTCATCACTTGCAGCCACCTCCTCCCCACTAAAACTGTAACCAGCAAAGAGCCATAAAAACACCGAAGCACTGAAAGGCTGGGAACCTGATCTAATTAGAAAGGACACACTGACAAAATGACCCTGAGACATCCTGGGAAGCAGTTTGGAGGGAGCAGGCTGTGACAGTGCACGGAAAGAGCTCTTGGAGGAAGATGGAGAAGGCTTCAGAGGCAACAGAGACAGAGGTGAAGCAAGGCCCCTGAAACATCTAGCAGCTATGCAGAGAGGAGATTCCCAGGATGATTTCAGGACATGTGCCAAGGCCTTGCCATCCCACTCCCAGAAGGGACTTAATCTCTAGTGCCCTTGATACTTTACGTAGTGCCCAGATTAAGCACTTATTCACAGACCAGAGCAACTGGTATGGTCTTTTCATTAAAATAAACTTTTAAATGACAGCTGACAAAGAAATGAAATTATGGACAGTCCTACTTCTGACCAGGGTCCCAGCTCTCCTGCTGCTTCCTGTGCTTGGTGAGAGCGTACAGGAGCTAATGGGTGTCCTACTTACTTTTGTGCCTCAGTTTACCATAAGGAGGAGAAAATAGGACAGACACTCACCCCACAGGGCTGGCACAGAATCCACCAGAAGTGACTCTTCTGCAGTATCACTGCATTGGCAGTGGAGAAACTTCTTGTTTATCAAAGAAAAGAGGGATGCTGACCGCTACATCAGGAGGGAAGATGTTTCCATTCACCCTTGCCCTGGCAATGCCACAGGACAGGGAGTTTCACTGGGAAGGCACCAAAGTTTCTCCTTCCTTTTAGGGCAGATGAAAGGAGCACAGCAGTCACATTTGATGTAGAGTGGGTTATAAGTAGGAGTAAGACCTAAGAGCTAGACAAGAAACCCAGGCAAATGTCACATAAAAAAATAAACAGGAGATCGGCTGATCTTTTACAAGTTAATTACATATTTTGTTATTATGTCTTCAGAAGCTTTTAGGCTCTGTGTTACATAGTTTACTTACTGCAAAGAGCTCGAGAAGTTAAAAATTTGGAAAAACCTATCTTGAAGATGGGTATTGTCTTCCTATAAGAATGACTGGGATTTTTATGGATGGAGTCTCCCAATGTCCGTTTTAAGCTGGCAGACATCTGATAAAATGAAGCAGCAGCAAAGTGGGGACCAGAGGTAGCCGGTAGTTTTTGGAGCTCCTTCCTCCCAGCATCCTGAAAGTTTTGGTAGATTCTGCTGGCATGAAACTCCACAGCTTGCTTCCCACATTGAAATAGGAAAAGTCCTGACATATGGGTTACTGACAGCAAAAATGTCTAACATCTGTTAAATGGAGGGGGGGGGGAGTAAGGCCCCATGGAGAACTCACTCTCTATCCACTTGCTGTAAGCTTCACTTACCACAGGCCTCTGGCAAAAGTCAGCATCACCCTGCTCTGGTTCCCTCTCACTTTCCAGATAAGCCTCCTCTGCTTCAGGCAGTGGTCCCACATCTTTGCTGTCTGCATCTGGGCCCAGGGATGTTGAAGGGTTTCAGGGCATCACTTGGAGGGTCTATACCCAGCAATGCCACCAGAGTCACCTGAGTGTTGCTTTTAGCCTGGCAGAGCAAACTCACACTGGTGTGATCCTGTCAGCACCACTGGAGCCTCACAGAGGGCAAGTCTTGCTTGCTTAGCCTCTCTCCAGCACCTGATTCTGTATGCAGAAAGTATGGATATTTTTTTTTTTTGCTCTCCCTCTTTCATTTCTGCTCTTTTTTTCACTCCTTCCATTCCTTTTTCCGAAACACATGAGTACAGCTCTGCTTGTAGAAATCCCACAGAGTTATCCCTGCTTCATCTCAGGGTAGTTCAGCAGAGACCATGATCCTCCAATTTCTCCCCTTATACCCTTGCCAAGAAGCTAGTTCTTGGCACCACAGGGAGAGGGATTATTTATCTTTATTAATTTATTGAAAGGAAGGAAGAGGGTGGAAATTGCAATGAAAGGGACAGCCAGCAAGATGGCAAGGAAGAGAGGTTAAAAATGAAGTCATCATCTAATTGGCCTGCAGTGAATTATTCACATGTATAATCTTTTTAAAAAAAAAAATTCAGCACAAGGCAATGCAAGTAAATGCTGTTCATGTTTAAAAGTCATTTCCATAAGTAAGTGCAATTTCTCTACTGTTTGCCCCTGTTTAATGAAGTGAAATCTTGTTTGCATTCCTCCCAATTTCCCAACGAAAGGCGCCCAAGCGTTTGCACCAAAATTACTCGGCCCAAATTAAAACCCTCCAACATTTAAAAAAAAAAATAAAAATAGAGGAAAGGGGAGAAAAATCAGACTTATTTTTAAAATGCCTTAAGTGCATCCCAGCATCCTAATTTATTTTTAGATACTCGTTATTAAGAGTAGTAGTAAGTTTCCCCTTCTCTCTCGCTCTCTCTCTTATTTAAATGAACTTAATGGCAATAGATGCAAATGTCTGGAAGAGGAAAATAGTTAACATTTATTTATTCTTACTGTTGTCTCTTCCCTGGCTGGTGTCATTAGAACAGTTCGTTGCATCCCATTCGCTCCCATTAGCTCTGCTATCAGAGCCACCCAGCACGACTCCAGCACGGCTCGAAGTGCTTTCTGCGGCCCACATAGGGACTACATCATCATCTCCGAGGCACTGGCTTAATGACAAGAAAAAAAATCGGAATATATTGCACAGAGATCTGGGGAAACAACAACAAAACCCACCACCGCTGTCACCCAATGTCATCTCCCCTTGACCCAGGGTGCATGGCCCTGTCTCGGCCAGGCAGGCGGACAGACAGACGGACCAGTCGTGGCACTGAGACAAACATGCCTTCGCAACTCATTAATCCGGTCAATGTGCAGAGAAATACACCAATGGGGACCCGGAGCGCTTGAAAACGCGCTCGGGAGGACCCAGCGAGACTGGAATGGGTTCAAACAGCTGCTCAGTGCCAGCAGAACCATCTCCCCCTAATTCAGAGCTGCCAGCCGGCCAGCTCCTGGCTCCCCAGCGCAGGCAAGAGCTGCCAGCCAGGGGCTGCTTTGCTGCTTTGCATCCCCTCACTGGACAAACCCTGCTTTCCTTTAGTGGCCCTACCACTCCACGGTGGGAGAGTTTCCTAAAGCGATCTAGACCAGCCACCATGTGTGAGCAACCATGCATCTCAGGGCTGCGTGCATGGCCTGAGCTTGTCACATCAAAGGGCATGTTGTCCCAGTCCACCAGCCACCACTGCAGAGATAAGGAGGTTTACTGTAATCTGCCCCTTCTGGGAGTAGTGGCCAAGGGCCAGCGATGGCAGACAGCAGCCTGGAGAGGCAGGTGCCCTGGTGCCTTTGAGAAGTTCCCAAAACCCACCATCCCCCTGTGCACTGGTCTTCAGCCCCCTGGACATAGGGGTGGACCTGGCTCACACCAGAGGGGCAAAACCTTTTTATAATTAAGAGGGACACGACAGATTGCCCACCTAGAGCATCCATAGGTTTTGAGGCCTTCTGAGTTCTTTGCCCCCAGCTAGCGCATGGCTGAGGCTGGTGGCAAGCACAGGAGAGGGAGAGCAGGGCTCGGTGACAGCGCTGACTGACAAAGCAGCATTTGGAAGAGAGAACATAAGCATCTGCAGCGCTGACACATAAAAGAGAGGCGGCAGCTATTGCAGGCGGGGATGGAGCCATGTGAAGGGCCCTCCCCCCCCTCCATAAAGTTGACATTGTCTCCTGTGATAACTTTTCTGCTGAGGTAGGAGACACTTTACTGCAGAGTTGCACACAGCAAGTAGCTGCCCTCCCCCCCCTCCGCCCCTTCCCATCCTCTCCCTCTCTCTCTCCAGCATCATTTACATCCTTAATTAGCTGTAATTCTGCAGTGCTCATTAGGGAAGGACTGGAAAATATCAAGGAGCCCACAAGCAGGGGGCTTCAGGGGAGAGGGAGGCAGAAGGGAATGTGGGTGTCAGGCTGAAAGGAGATGCCCAAGGCTGGATTGTGGAGCCAGGAGCTACTTGCTTAATTTGGCTGGGTTGATTACACTAATTTGGGAGCACTGATCCAGCGATGGGGTTAAAGAGGCCACACTGTCCCACCTAGAAAGGCAGAGGGCTCATCCAGAGTACTCTCACCAAGATGTGAGCATCTCACCAAGAGGTCTCGTTCTTACCTCCTTGCTCAAAGGTGGTATCTCTCTGCTGGGTCACTCAGTGCCCCACACTCTTAAAGTCAGTGATCGGGTGCTGGAGGAGAGCAACCTTCCACTCCAATGCAGGCAGCTGCACAAACCAGTCCTCTCCTCCAGTCTTGCAAGGAACTATCCAGCAAAGAGGTTTCTCTGGAAAATTGCAGCTGATGACTAAAGCACTTCTGCCAGGTGTGCCACCGTGCTGCAATCTTTTGGTTAGAGAAAGATCCAAAAGTAATCCAGAAGAAATTCTGAATGAGTAGTTAATTGTTTTTTTAAAGCAGGTATTCTCTTGATTTAAAATGAGGAGGATGTGAATATTTTGAATTTGACTTCAGTGACCTAAAAGAACAATAAAAAAGCAAGAAATTAGGACTTGAAACTATAGCCAAACTTTATATTCCAGGTTGTTAAATGAAATATATTCTCCAACCCAAAATAGACAAACATTGCGAAGTTTTATTGTTGGTCCAAATATTTGATATAATTACTTTGGGGACCAGCAGCAGACCCAGGCAGCCTTACTTTGGACTCCCTTTTACTGAGCAGTATACAAACACAGAGAGAGTCAAGTTCTCCCCCTTCACAGTCTCGAAGTATGAGACCATTAAGTAGGTACAATTGCGTCGTTGCCTAAGCTGGAGAGCAGATAACAGGTAAATTCAGTTAAGGGAGCAAGGACACAAAGGAAATATGTGGCAGAGCCAGCCAGTGCCCCCAGATTTCCTAACTGCTAGTTACAAGCCCTCCTTCCTTATGCTATAGTACATGGACCTTTGTAAGCCCACTTGCACTTCCAAGTCTAGGCACATACACGGCTATTTTTATAATTTATTGCCTGGCTGTATCTCTGCTCAAGGTTAGATGTGCATGCCCAAGTCTATCTGAGAGTTCAGTGAAGTTGATGAGGAGGGTCTTTGCAAGTCCACTCTCTTATTTTTCACTTGCTGGCCATAGCATAAGCCTACAGGTTGAGCTGTGATGGTGTGTCCCATCAGACTCAAAATGATCACCAGTGCATGTGGGATTATTTACAAATATGTGGGCATGTGCACAAAAGGGCTCTTGCACTTCTATGTATCTCCTTCTTTTATTAACATCATTCCTGTTATTGTTTAGATGAAATTTGCCATAACAGAGAATCAGGATAAGCAAACATGCCAGAACAAGTCAACAGAAAACTCCAGTGAAGTATAGCTTTATAGAAGTGCCTAGGACCTTTGCAAAAGAGCATTTCAGGGATTTGTATCATTGGTTCCAAGGCTGTCATGGTTTAGTCTCTGCTGGCAGCTAAACACCACACAGCTGCTTACCCACCGCTTTCCAAGCCCTTCAACATACCCTGCTGTGGGATGGGACGGAAAATCAGGAGGAAAAAAAAAAGGTGAGACTTCACTGGTTGAGATAAGGACAGATTAATAGAACAACACAATGAGAGAAGAAAACAACAGTACTAAGGATAGTACTAATGAAATGATGTACAAAACAGGTAATAGGCTCTACCTGTGCTCAAGATGCCAACTTTCCCTGCTCTGGCTGCCCTGAAGCAAGCTAAACCCAAGCACCTCTGGTCCTGGGCCAGCCCTCCCCTTTATATAGGGGCATGACTCAGTACGTTATCAAATATCCCATTGGCTGGTTCAGTTGTTTATCCCATCTGTGGCCAGCAGCTGCTTGTGTTAATTAACCCAAATCAAACCCAGGACAGAGGTTTAACACAGGATAACTCTCTTTGCACTTACCCAGGACAGTTCCTTTACATCATTTGAGAAAAAAAAAAAAAAAATCTGGCTCATCTTTCTGCATTAATATCAGGCTTTTCCTGTACTGTTTGGTTTCTAAGATTTCTAAGGTCTTTACAAAGAAGATAAAATTTCGAGTTCCACTCTCCATGAAATTTGGGTTGCAGAGAAGTAGCAGTGGACCAGACTGCCTGGATCTCATTGCAGTGCTTTAAAGAGCACTTTCTCTGCACTTCCAAGGGACCATTTAATCAAGGTTTTCAATGATGAACAATGACAAACTTTCAGATTTTTTTTTGTGAACTACCACTCTAATATTTGGGAAGAACAAGAAGATCAGGGGGGAAAAAAAATGCTAGATCCACATGCCTCTCAGAGATGTTCAGCTAGTACAAGCAAAGATGCCTCATCATTGCCTGGATGTAGAAGACAGGGATGCCAGTTGGCTTAGACCTCTGTGCAGCCTTAGCTCTGCAAACATCATGCGGAGGATTGGTAGGATTCTGCAGAGAGTAAATACCTCCAAAGACATCCGCAGAAGAGGGTGTGGAAATGGAAAGAGCTGCTTGTGGTTCTCGTGTAACTCACAACTGTGAAGGCCAGCTCCTGAGCTACAGCTCACACTTGCACTCTCCCGTTCACAGCAGTCAGTGATTTCCTTCAAAACGGCTCAAAAGTGTTTTTTGCAAATTGCTCGTTAGGGGGTTCTTTCATACCTAGAGTACCAATGAATGGTGTCATTCCCTACTTGTCATCATTACATTTTCCTCTTCTGAACCTCATCCTTTCCTGGAAAGCCTAGAGGAACAGCAGGCACTTGCCTTTTGCCTTGCAGCAATAGTCAGAAATCCTGAACTCAGACAAACTGAGTCCGGGACAAAGTGAGGCTAAGGAGATGTCTAAAAAAACAGGTAAAGGAAGAATCACAGATCTTCAAATATGAGCTGCCTTTCCCACAGCTTGGTTTCAGGGCTGTTTCTACAGAAGATGAATCAAAGGCATCAAAGGCATCTGACAGTTGTGTTGTACACAACTGTCAGAATCAGCAGCAAATCTGCACCAGGGATGGATGATCCTATATGACCAAATGGACACGAGTAAGGAGGAACATACTGACATGCACAGAAACAACGTTTTTTCTTCATGTGTGTATGGGGGTAGGCACATAGAATCATAGAGGGATAGGGTTGGAATGGGACTTAAATTGTATACATGTAGGTGCATTTATATTTTCATGGGTGCTTAATCCTGCATATCAACATGTGCAGATGCTAGCAGAGGAAGGGGTACACCCTAGGCTTCACACTAGCTAAAGTATGGGCAAGAGTTTGTGAACTGCTACTGAATAGCTTGGGGCATCAGCTGTTAGGGCTTATTTCCAGTACAGACCATTTTCTCCTGCTAAGAATCAATGAAACTGTTTCTTCAACCTCCCTCAGGTACCACACAGCAAATATAACACCAACGAGCATTGGGGAAGATTTCTCGTCACTCGAACTGTGGTAATTTGGGAAGAAAGCCTAGCCTGTGAAAAGAGATCACTCATGTAATTTGCAGAGATAGCCTGGCTGACTGAATAGCCTCACGATTTGCAAGTACTCTTTTGGTTTGCAACAACATCTTTCTCCATCTCCCTGATTCTTTCACAGGGTCTTGGGAAAGACAAGGATTTTTTCCATGGTAACTTTCCTGCCATTATTGCCTATGGTGTCTCCCGCCAGAAGATGGAAGAAGAGCTCTGAACTGGCCCACCTTGCACCCCGATACTGCTTCACACCTGTGGGGCTGCAGCAGATGGGATCCTTCCAGCCTCCACTGGCCCTGCCTCCCCTCTGCACCCACATCCCAGCTCTGTGGACAACTCAAAGCTTCCCCTACCTTTCACCCGGGCACGGCTTCCTGATGGGACTTTCCTTGTTCTCTGTGGCCCAGGTCCAAACACAGTTTTAGAGTATCTGCTCCAGAAACAGGTCCACTCCCAGCAGTCAAAGCCAAGCCTAACAGTGCCTCCTGCTGAACCTGCTGCTGTGGCTGGCACCTCGCTTCTTGGGCCTCCTGATCCTTCCCACAGGGACTCAGACAGTGAGAGGGAGGGAGATTGATAGCAAGGAAAAGCAGGAGATGAAAAGTAAACTCACACTACATAAATCCTTAAATGGTTTTTATAAGGACACAACATTGTAACAACTTGCCAAGAACAACATCGAAATTATTTCAAGGTTTCCCATTTGTTTGTAAAGTGAATATTAAAAGTGAAGCAGCAGTCTCCCGGTATTCCCCTGGGAACTGTTAGTGTCCGTAGTAACGAGGTCATTCCTTTTTTATTAGGAGAAGGGTTTCTGTAAAGTTAAATGTGCTGACAGCCTCTTACCTTTGATGTTGGGTTTCACCTCAGTCCCTCCCGCAGATACTGCTGCTCCTCCCTCGCAAAGACACATCCCTGACAAACAATCTCCCCTCTGTCTTCCCTACTTGTTTGTTTAGATGCATTGATAGGCAGCTCTGTTAAAGGGCAGCACATGAAGGCAGGCTGGTGTTTCAATGGACAGGAGAGATGTGAGAGATTTGGTTGCTGTAATTAAGTCAGTCTTCATTCTCCCAAACTGCCAGGACTCAGTACCCTTCATTTTATTGACTAGATAGATAATTACAGTGACAGCAGTCACAAACCTCCCAGTTACAGTTG
>VWZK01014301.1:143964-250524 GCA_013396935.1 Baryphthengus martii
GAGGATGTGACTACCAATTCTTGGCTCCTGGTCAAATCCCTCTTGGCATAAATCACTTGATTAGATATCCTTACAATTTCAGAGCTGCCAATATTCTGGGGCCAATTCAGCCTGAAAAATAAAAATGACACCAGGTGACAGCAGGGTAGCACATGGCTCACATCCAATTCATTTTCCACTTTACAGGCCCAGGGAATCGAAGTTGAAGGGAGGACTTGGAGGCTGGGCTGGCCACTGGGGTGGGCTGGAGGGGCCAGGGGGGAGCTTGGTGAAGAATGAAGCCATTGTGATCCCCTCTCCTCTTCTCCCAGAGCTGCTGGCTGGTGGCTCTGCAGGGATCACTGCCCCCGTGGCATGGTCACTCCTGCAGTGCCGTCCCTGATTGGCAACTCAGCCGCGCGCTCGCAGCATTTGGCTGGCGGTGGTCTGGGCGCCAATGGAGTCTCCAACTACAGGCACAGCGTAGGAGGGAAAAGAACTCCATGGTAGGAACAGGTGAATGTGTGTTATTGACATCACTTGTGATTCAAAGTGCTCTACAGTGTCAGGAAAACATTTTTGCCCATTAAACAAACAATCTGCCAGACAGTTTTAGGCTCTGTCACTCCTCGTCAGTCTCCCCAGCAGCAGTTTGGCAGGTTCTGGCACACTTCCTCTGCTTTGATCTTGCAAAAAGAAGCTTAGCACTGAAGGAGGAGAGGTGAAGGTCCCTAAGAAGTGACAACACTTCACTCACTGTGGTCAGCAGGAAGCCGGAGGGATGCACCAGAAAAAGGGATGGATGTAGATCCCTGGAGCAATACCTGGCCCATGGCAGAGCCATGCCAGCAAGTGCAGGACAGTGGTATGCAAAGAGAAAGGGGCTGGCTATCAACACGAGGTGACCCTCCCCTTTCCTCAGGGCTGATGAGACTGCAGCGGCAGGAGCACAGGTCTTAATCCCAGCTCTGGCACTTCCTTGATACATGACCCCATGCTTCTGCCTGTGTTTCCATGCCCCGTCTCTGTAGACTGTTGAGGGAAAGGGTTGGCACACCCTAATGTTTGTCCAAGGCCTGGCACGACACATCCTTGCTCCCGTGCCCACAGCTTGGCTGAGGGCGATGCCATAGAAGTGTCCACAGAAGACACTGCCTCTAGGTAATACCAGCACCCAGGCCCAAGCTGGGCAGCATAAGGGGTGAATATCCCTCGAGGGGACACGGCATGTTACACCCAACAAGGCTTGTCCTCTGCAAAGGGCTGTTGATGCAGCAGATGAAGTGGTTTTTCGGCAAGGACACAGCAGCCTTTCAAAAGGTAGCAAATGCTTTCTCCAAGTTACTCAGTTACACGTTCCAAACTCCCAAACTACACAAATCTCCTGAGAAAATGCAAGTCAGTCAGAGAGAAATCTTGGAGTCACTTCAAACGTTTTGCCAATAATTCATGCAATGAGATTAAAAAAGCCATTTCTTCCTTTGCCAAGTACACAGAGACCAGAGTGTTCTCTATTGTGTAGGAACATCACAGCATGTAGCATTTGACAAGGAAAGGTCACTGGGGAGGGGCCACAACTCCTTTTTTAAGAGGCTGCTACCGGTGTCCTTTGGAAAAACTGGTTTTACTCTGTAGTAAAAGCCATAATTGAATATCCAGCTAACTGGGCTGAAATACCTGCCCGGGGTTTCTTTTAAAGAGACTCTATCAGAGGGTTCTCTGCTCTCTATCCAACCTGGGTCCAATCTTCCAGTGGTGTAAATCTGCAGGCACCTATTGATTTATCCTGTCGGAATATCGTAGTGCTCTAATGCCATGCTGCAGCATGGGCAAGATACCAAGCAGCAGAAACAAGCTGAGAGCAGAGTCTCAAGTTCAAAGGAGTCTCGAGGTTATGATGTGCTTGATTTCCCTGGACTTCCAGGGACGTACAACATCTTTTTCAAGGGAGCAAGAAAATGACTAGAAACTAGCCCTTAGTCAGATGAGGTAGTTCAAGGAAAGACAGACACTAGGAGCTACAAGCAAATGATCATAAATCTTGTGATGCTTCCTAAATTACTTCTTTACCTACACTGGTGAGGCAGGTGGGTAAGGAACAAATTCCAGCCGCAGTAGCTCATCTAGTTTGTGTATCACTTCCCTCATTCTCTAACACAATTTTGTGAGTCCCACAACAAATCTAGCCACAGCGAACAGGCAGGCTGTTAGAAGACGCAACATGAAGAACTTCTCTGGAAACACACAGAATACCTCTGAAAACAGTTTGCTGAATTTAGCAGCAAGTTTATGGGATGGGATAAGAGACTTCAAAACACCATTGGAAATCTTTGCCAAAACACCACTGTGGTGTAAGGACAGCTCCTGAGACAGCACAACAGAAACACAGATCCAAAATCCCCTCTCATTGTAATAAAAATGGAGCCATTTCATCATGACTGATTTCATTGTGTCATTATCAATTTATCCCATGAAAAGTGAGAGATGACCCTCAGCTCCCAGGGGATTTAGAAAACGCTACGGGAGTGTGAGGAACATATCGGGGGGCTCAGAAAATACCACTAGAAGCTGTCTGCAGAAATTCCACTACAATCTCAGCCACAGACCATGCTCACAGTGAGACAAAATAGCAGGACAAAGCCAGGCAGCAGGGCTATTAGAGGATCCGTGAAGTAAGAATGCAGGAAATACCAGGCTGTCCAGCCAGTAGTCTGTGTAAGCCTACAACCTGTCTCCAACAGTGACTGTAATATGGGGAGAAAAACCCAAACTCTGCAAGAGGCGATTATATAACAAGGTACAAGTAACAAGATTTTCATACAACTTCCTCCCAGTCACTGGCAGTTTCCAGCTGGCTCCACCACAGAGCAAATCCCAACCCAGACTTGACTGTACCTCTGTAATTCAGGATTTCCTCGTGATCTGCCTGAAACAGCCCATCTCTTTTTGTACCTTTCCAAGATCACAGCCTCATCAAATTGTGTGCTGCAGAGTTTCATCACTAACAGTGCACTGGGCTAAAATAAAAAAAAAAAAAACAAAAAAACAAGAAAAAAGTATTTTTCCTACCAGTGGTGAGTTACTGCTAATTCAATTTCAGTGGCTGCCAATCACTGATTTCTAGAGAGGCCCATGAAAGACTACTTGTTTTGTTACCAAGCAGACAGAAGACATTCTGGTAGTTGTTAAAGAGTTTCTAGGAAATGGCAGGAGAATTAGAAAAACCTATAGCAATAGCAGGATGACTTCCATTTGTGTGTCTGTGTAGAAGGAGAGCCTGGTGATTCCAGTTGACAGCATGACCCCCTGGCACACACAGAAGGTCTGTTTGCTTCATAGCTGCAGACACAATTAAGTGATGGAAGGAATCTGGTCTCACTGGTAAACCTAATGAGCTGGGCTGATACAGGGGTGCCAGTAAATCCCATCAACTTTTGCAAAAGAGCTACATCTACACCTGAATGAATGTAGATTACACAACTGCTGTTTCCACCACCATTCACTCATTTTGCCCACTGCAGCTCACAGTTTCACCCTGGGACTTTACAGAAATGCCCATGATTATACAGCAGAGGGCAGCTGAGATTCCTGGGAGACAGAAAATAGACCCTCCATTAAAAATCAGAATTTTCACTTTTGTGGGGAACATTCTTAAGAAGTATTGCAATGGAAGAAGACACTACAGGACCATTCATAAAAACTGTAATGCAATGTCCCCCTTATAAAGGTCATTGATGGCAAAGCCCACAATGAAGTCAATGACATTTTAATGTTTATGGCATTTGTCACTGTTGGCCAGCAGATTCCAAAGATAAAACACAAGAGTCCCACTTGGAGGCAAAATAAAAAAAATAAACACCAGTTTATGACAATACAAAACAGCAAAGGGATTAGACCTGGTTTAGAGATTATGAAGTGTAGAGAGAACGAGAAACGCCTGTGGAAATACGAAGTCTACCATTTTTTTGCATCTGTGAATAACAGCTTGGTGGCTCCAGCAGGATGTGGGACCAGCAGCTCACACAGGGAAGGACTTGTAGAATTCTTGGAAGACACCATTTATTATTCAGCTGGAAACACAGTTAATGCCAGTGGGATTTGATCTCCCTCATAAATGTGAACAATTTTTACTTAGAGCAGTCAAATGGCCACTAGGGCTCCTTCAGCCTGTGGGACTACAGAGTACAGTTTTAAGCAGTTTTATTAACTTTAGTTTAAATCACTTCCAGTACTGATCCCCCTAAAGATCAAAGCTGTTCCATCATTTATACCTGGCAGGCAGTAAAATCCTTACGTAAATCTGTAAGTTCCCTTGTTAAGTTTAACATTCATCACTTAACACCACTTAGCAGCCAACTAGGGAAGAGTGTGCCTGCCAGGCCCAGCCGGTCCCATCTGCATCTCCGTAGCAAGGATCCAAAGTTACATACAAGGAGTCAAAGGCTTTGTCCATTATCTGTTCCTCCAATAGACACAGATGGGAGATGGCCCTTGGAGAGCGCATCTCCGCTCCCCATTTCATCTCTGCTCCCACAGTAACTATGTCTGAATTCCTTAAGTTACTAGGAAATCTCAGAGAGCTGCAGAAAACATTTTGTGCCTAATGAGGCCTTCTTGGACCACAGTGCCATCAGACACTACCATGTCCTGCTAATGAGCTTCTCTCTGTGCAGTGTGGAGCTGCGCTGAACTGAACTCTCCCCATAGGACGACACGGCGTGAACTGGCAGATTAAACTTTCCATTGGACCAGGGACAGTTGCAAGGCATTGGGATGGCATCCAACTTCAACTAAGCAGAGTAAGGATTGAGAACATGAATTTATAACCAGCAACCACCAATGAGGCGTAGGGAGCCATGTGTACAGCATCCACTTGGGGAAGACTAGGGACTAGAGAAGAGTTGATTTCACCTAATGTAGGGCAGACAGGACATGAAAGGACCATCCACTAGAAAACAATATGGGAAAATACAGAGGCAGAACCATCATGCCTTTAAAAAAGTAAAAAAAAAAATAAATAATAATGAACAAAACAGGCAGAAAATGTATACATCCAACTGATATCTGAAAGCAAGCCTTTCCCTCCTTTGGTTTAGAAGACACATCCTGTACAGCCAAGGATGTTTAGAAGGATATCCAGCAGCCCTAGGCAGGGGCCATAGTAGCAACAGGGGAAATGGCCCATAAGTAAGAGATGACAAATCTGGAATTCAAACTGCAATAGAGAGAGCAATGAAATACATGGATGTCTAGACAGCATAGTAGCAGGAACTGCACAAGATTACAAGAAAAAAATAAGATGGAGAGATGAATACCATCGAGGAGAAAACTGAAGCTACTCAACACAACAGTTTCCACTCTCCTTTGACTGGCTCAAGTGCAGAGTCTCTGCTATGTGGTGTGCCAAACCATTTACCTGGGAAACACTTTGTCCTGAAGTTTCCTTCTCTTTTTATTTCTCCCTTTCTTCTTCCTTCCTCTCTCCAGCTCCCTCCCTCCCTCCCTCCAGGCAGAGATATGTTTCTCTCAGCTGCTTCTGTGCCTGTGACTTTACTGCATGGGGGAAGTCAGTCCGGAAGGTCACCTCTTTCATCAAGTATTCTATTTGCATCCAAAATTGTATGTACATGAAAAATGTGGTCGTGTGTTGCACCTAGCTGCAGACGCAGATGAAATTCTGTGGAAAGCCTGATGCACACTAACCTTTGCAGATGGTGCAGCTATTGCTGAAAAATGGATTGCTTAATAAAGCATATCATCCGACATATTTGCTGCTTGGCTAGCCAAATAGAAGTTGTTTTTTGCACAAATTTCCTTGTCAAATTTGTCAATGTTCATGTCATTTTTGCTTTAGGTCACAGAGCAAGGTGCAAATTCTTGGCATCTTTACTAGTTGCAAGCCAATTTCGGCTATTTCTAACAATGAAGTGAATTTCTCTGAGGATAAGACACTCACTTTATGGGGAGGAAAGGAAAACAGCAGGAAGTGGATAATTTTTTTCTGGAATTTTTTGTTGTTGTTGCTTTCTCTCTTTTCTTATTTCTCTTTCTTTCTGAGGGATAACGTTTGCATTCATTTACGAACCTTGTTAATTCATTGCAGAGAGAAAGAGGCCTTTTAGCCTGTTAAATCATTTGTTTTCGGAGATTATTTGGTGCAAGATGCACACAGATTTTTTTTTTTTTTTGCATTGTTGCACAGAAATGATATCCCTTTGTGGAGGAAAACTTGCAAGAGAATAAAAGATCCATTCCTTTGGCATTGCCAGCTGTAGAAGGCAAGGAATTCTCCCCTTCCAACTGTCTGCAAGAAGAGTCATTTTTTTAAGCCTCATAACCTCTTATACTAAAAGCCACGTAATATATCTGTTTGGTTTGGTTTCCTACCCGCTCTATATTCTTTGGCCCTGCCTACAGATACATCATGTTCCCTGCTCAGAAGCACCATTTTCAAACCCTTTTGCTACATGGTCCTTTCCCAGACATAGTCATGGCAAGCAGCTCTACTTAGAATCAAAAGTGAAGACTGCCATTACTGTGTTTGTTATGATAACAATCTCAGCTGGGGGCAGGGGGGAGGCTTTTAAAAGTGCAGCATGCACGTTCTTACTGCACCATCGTCGTGAAGAAACAGTACCTATCCCAGACCTTGGGGTGCAGTCCATCAAGAGGGCCACAGGGAACATGAGCAGCTCATGTAAGCAAATACAGTGTATGTGTGAAAGGGCTGGAGCCCCATTCAAACCCTTCTTTCACCCCATGACATGGCCAAGTCTGGTCATAGGAAAGAGGGCATTTCTGGGCCTCAGTGGCCCCTCATAAGGCCAGACCCTACTCCCTCAGTGGTGCTGCATGCAGTGCTGGCAGCATGCACTCTGGGGTACAGAGCTTCACAGCCAGCTATCCATCCTGATATGTCACAGTTCATCCAGCCCTCTGCAAGAAGGGCTGCAATTCAGGTGCCAGGCATGGTATTTATTTCGCGTTTCCCTTTTTGAGTATCTTGGTGGATGCGGTAGTTACTGTTTAGCTAGTAACAGACACACTCCTCTCTGGGCTGGGCTATATTCCTGCAGCAACTACACTTCTCCCTGGAGAATTCATTTCTCCCTAAATTCCCACTCCATACAAAGTATTTTAACCAAGCATAACCTTTTCCAAAGACGCACCATTCGCCAAGTGCATCCTCCAGTGGTCTGTTCCTACAAAAGGAGGACTTTGCTGCCAGATGCAAGCATTTGACACAATCCCATTTGCCTCCAAATAGGCTGCCCCTTCAGAAAGCACATTCTTCTGCAAGGGATGTTTTGTTTACAAGGTTTATTTTGTTAGCAGGTGTATTCCCACTAGTAAGTTTTCCACCGCACCATTTTTTTTTAAAGGTCTTGTTTGGTAGCCAGATAGCCGAGACTGCCTGTGATAAAGCCAGCACGAGTGATTAATAGCAAAGTCTCTGCCATTTTATTATTAATAGCAGTGTGTTGACTCAATTAAATCCAGCCTGCTTTTTTTGGCAGGCCTTCGCAATTATACATATCATTATGGGCCGCAGCCCAAATGCATCCTGGGAGTAGACCAGAACTTCACATTAACTTTTTCTGGCTCTCTCTTTGCAGGTTGGCCACTGTAACATGTGGGCTATAACCAATCCGGGCTGCTCTGGGACGGTGGAATAGAGAAAGACAGACAAATGGCAGAGGTGAGGCTCACACCTAGAAAGGGCATGCTCCCCCACCGCCATAAACAGCCTGGCAAGCACATCCTGGTTCCACCTCTCCACACTGAACACCATAAACACAATGTAATATGTTTGGACAGTACCTGTTACCAGTAGGGGTGATTTTCCAGCATGCTGAGGGGACTGTTCAGTAATTCTTTCCAAAACAGACTTGCAAGCAGCTTGGCCTAGCTCAAAAAGGTATGGAACTGAGGTTCAAGCCTTTATTTTGAGACAGGATTCAACAACTTGTGTTTCATGGTGGTAAGCTGGAATACCCCAAACTGAAAACACCCCAAAGCATGCTGTAGGCATACTATAGGACTGGACATACTGCTCCTACCTTTTGAAACATCCTGGTTAGTCTCTTGGGAGGAAAGCCAGTCATGCAGCTAAGGCATAAGACTAGGACAAAGCCAAGTTACGTTTACAGCAATGATATGGATTCCATGTGTCATTGCAGGTGAGTCTTCTATTCATACAAAATCCCAGGGCATTTTCTGTAGCCTCCAAAGTCCAGAGATCTATGAGTCATTTAGATCACTTGTTATTTGAGAACGCCAAACTTGGTTGTCTAAATGGCTAGTGGGTAGATGCAGAGACAAGGGTAGGTTGCCTTACTTCGGATTTTGAAGGAAGTCAGATTCTGGGGACTCTGGACAGCTGGTGAAGAGAAGCATTTGTGGTTTTCTCACAGCCTTTTGTGATGGCCCATCCATAAAATTATGTCCTGTTAATCATGGGAGAAAGCTCTTTTTGGACATGAATCTCATTAGATTTGTATATAACAGCACTTAGCACAGTAAGAGTCTGATTTGAGTTTTAGGCCTTGCCATCACCCAGGTAACAAATCATAATCGTGAAGTGCTGGAGGAACAACCAAGTCTGGGCCCTTGCAAAAGCAGCATATGTTGCCCAGCAGCAGTGACCAATCATTGTCCCTGAAGTTTTATTTTGTAGAATGCACACAATCTATGACACCTCTCACTATGACTGCTGGATTTTCTTTCCTCAAGTCCACTGCTTTCTACAGTGACAAGTCTAGATTTTTCTCTCCAGTGGAGCCTGGAAACATTACATCTTCCTGTAGGCACCCAGGGCACCACCACTCTTCCTGTAGCATGAGAGGAGATCCCACTAGCCACAGCTGAAGACCCACAAAAAACAGTAGATCCCATTTCTGATTACCTCGACACAGGGAGCTTTACAGGCCCTTTCCAGCTTGTGTTACTTCATCTTCCAGACATCCATTAATATAGGAGGGCACACAGTGCTTTCCAGCCCAGCTTGGCCTGTCTCCATTCATGTCGTCCAGCTGGTTTATTTGCTGGCTTCAGATAATTCACAGCTGCAGGGCTTTTGCTAAACCAGGGTGGAAGAGTTTAAGCACTTGGCCTATAATCTCCTCCCAGTGCCTGTAATGCCTTCATGGAAATAATTCTGCTGCTGTACAAGGCAGTGCAGAGGAGCACTGTCTATATTCCCCTGTACCACTCTCAACACTTGCAGAGAAGAGTTTATGTGCCCAGCTCCATCCATTGATGAAGCTGGTTGCTGCCAAGTGCAACTACAGCACTGAATTATGGGTGACAGACCACATGTATCCCACAGATCTATAGATCTAACAGATCCGTGGGGGTCCTCAAGGAAAGTTCTCATCTGTGCAGATGCTTAGCTCCAAATGTCCCTCTTGGCTGTCCCAGACAAGGAACAGTCCAGTTGGCACCCACAATTGAGCTTTCCCTTGTGAAGGTGGAAATGTATTGCTGTTTCTACAGACCCAGATGGTGGATGGCTTCTTCCATCCCAGAGGGTGGATTTCCCAACCCAAGGCCAAGCTTTGAAGGAAAAGTCTCCAAACTCTTGCCTTCTTTGAAGACCAAAGCAGACCTTGTGAAGACTGAGTGCCTTCTTGAGGAACCTCAGCAATACAAGTAAACATCACCTCTGACAACATAAAGTTCAAGTACACTCAATGTGCCTGGGAAAGACCCATGAAGTTCTGGCACATAGGACAGGAGACACATAGCATTGGGAAAGAAGGGACCAGAAGGATTGATGGAGATATTTAAGAGTTTTGTACAACCTGTGTTTCTTCCCAGACAAAGGAGGCTACAGAACCATGGCTGTGGCTACAGGAGTGCCTCTGCTAGCAGTATGCCTGCTTTGCCCACACTTACAGCTTTAAGAAAGACAAACACAACTCTGATCGATGGCCTTCTGAAATCAGCTTAAAGAAAGCATATCTTTCACAGACTAGGTGGACACAGAAGCCACATCCACACAATGATTGGACAATGCCACTTTGTTTAAAAATATGATAAGAATCTAGAACATTTGTTCCTGTCTTGTTTCAATGGGAATCTCATTTTGATTTTTATATATATGGCATTGACATTTATTAAGCTGGACAGAGGAAAAGGGCTTGGTTGTTTTTTTCAGGATATTAGCAGAAACAGTCAACTCTCTTCCAAACAGATATGCTTTCCGCACTACCACATAAACCAGACTCAGATTTGACCTACATTTCAAACATGGGAGAATGGGACTCAAGCACTATTCTAGAGGACCCAGCCACAGTCCAGCACCTGAAGTTTCATTATCTAGAGCAAGATCACATCTCCTGCTCTAGACATGGGGCTACTGACTTCCAGTGTGATATCAGCAGTTCCCTCACTTTAAGACCTGTCTATTTTTAAGGGCAATGCCAGACATTCAGAGAAGCCAAAGTTCTTGAGCCTGCTGGTAATAAACCAGAATGCTTATTACCTCAGTAAGTCTGCCTTCCTCTGAGACTTCTCTTAACCCCAGGATGAGTGACCACCAGTGAGGAGACGATCAGACACTTGCAAAGGCTGTCCCTGTCGCCCCAGGACCAGTTAATGGGAACTGAGCTGTTATTTCTTCTCTGTTATCAGTTACGGCAGGAGCTTCCTTGCCTTGTGGCTGAGGCTGCGTTGTACCAATGACTCACAGAACATAACTAAACCATGTAAAATGTCATCCTGTGTTTGCCATTAATAAGCTTTCAATTAATAATACAAATTTCCAAGAATACCCCAAGCCTGAAACTCAGCACTGTGCTGCCTAGAAGAGCCAATCAGGGTGCTCTCAGAGTCAAGCCACAATTAAGTAGTTTTGCTTTCCAGGAAAGATCGCTCCTTGTTGATGCAGTTGGAAAACTCCAACCCCAGCATATATACAGACCATACTGCCCCATATGGAATCAGACCTCCCGTGACCTAGAGGATCTCTGGAAAACTTTCAGACTAGGGTGCAAAGGTTTTATTTTTAAATATTACAATTCTGATTCTGTTTACTTGCTGGTGTAAGTTACCCACAGTAAAATCCACTGTACCTTACCCACAGCTGTGAAAGCAGGAAGACAAGAACTGGAGCCATGTTTAGGAAGGCTGTAAACAAAATCAAATGCATCCAAAAATCACAGGCACTATTGCAATGCCAGCTGACATCAGATCTTTAACCACATATGCAGCTTTTCAATACTCAGTACATATAAATGAACTTTTCCCCTGTTCTCAGCACAAGTACACAGGAAACCACAGGCAAATTTATGCTTGTGTCAAACACACATCAACCTTCCTGAAGGCAGATCTAAAAAGCATGAGGACATGGCCTAGGCCACGTGTACACCCCTGACACACCTAAAAGCAAAGACAAGGAACACACTGCTACCTACCAAGGCCCTGCACCCTTTGCTCCCTGCACACAGCTAACCTTACCTGGATGAAAATATTCCTCTCTGGTATGCAAAGACATTCAGTATCCCCAAGGGCACCCTCTCTCAGGGACACACAGAGCAAGGCATCTTCCTTATTTCTGCATCACTCATGAAACTTCTTCTCTGTGCCTACAGTCATGTACAACCTCCTGCTGCCTTTACACGATCTATGCCCATACCACACACTCCCTCTCCATAAGCAGGCACACACCTCCACACCCTTAGGAGGAGCCCCAGGTATTGAGAGGTAATCTCTCTGTCTCACAGAGTTTGGTGAATGGAATAATGAATTTTCGGATGAGCATGAATAACACACAAAGGCAGTCACTTGGATATGGTGGAATGTTTCCAGCCAATATCCATGCAATCCCAATATTTGGATTCACTCATCCCCAGCTTCTGCTCCCAGCAGTAAAGATGAGCTTGCTGTGCTGATTGGGAAGGCCTCTTGGATCTGGCTGGCTGACCTGAGTGGTAGAAGACAGCTGAACTGCTGTGCATAGAGCTCTCCTTACCACTAAAGACAGAGAGAATTTGCCAGCTCCCATCCCACAACCTACTGCTCCCGCATTAAATTAACTGCCCCCACCAACAACTCCTTCCCCACTCTGGTCTCTGGGGTAGTGGAGAGAACAGCACAAGCAGCACCAGTCTGCTCAAACCCAACAGTCCTCCTTTGTAGAGAATTAAAGGCAAGTCCTTGATACAAGGACAGTAATTATCCAGGCTACAAATCAAACTTGTATTAGCCCTAATCTCCTCCCATCCTGGATTAAGTCAACTTGTTCTCCTCCATTTTACAGAGAAGAGTTAAAATGCTTGTAGAGAGCAACTACAGACCCTAATCCTAGGGGACAGAGGAAGAAGGAGCTTACAGAAGGACAGGGGATGCTGGACAGAACAGTATTCTTAGACAGTGGTTTGAATTGCACGCAAACCCAGAGAATTCCCAGTTACAGTTCTATGATGCTCCTAGGGACTAAGATACGTAGCTACTTTCTTCTGTATAAGAAGTTCAGCCAGCGTTGCTGTAGCAAAATTGGCCAACCTAGACAGAAACAGAAATAACAAGTTTACCATGCCAGACATCTGAGTCCCGTTTCCATCTCAGTCTTCAGGTTTGCATGTGATCAGGGACAAATCACCTCGTGACTTGCTGTAAGATTAACACAGAAATACTTGGCTTATCTGTTTTGCCTGTAAGTTCCTCAGATCACAAGCTCATCAAGAACTCCGTCTGAGAGCTATATCAAGAACGTTCTAGTTGCCTTATAACAAAATGAGTCCTTGCTGCCGTAGCAAAAGTGCAAGCATGTTTTGCTAGAGATCCACAGGTATGGCCATTTGCACATTGCCCAAGACATGGGTGTATGTCTGTGCTCCTTGCATGGTGCCACACACGCCACATTAGCAGATTCTGTGCACATCCCATCTCTTAAGTGCTTTTACACCTTGAAATTCACATTGAGGAAGAAAATGACCTGGAACAACTCTTTCCAGAAGGAACTTAACTGCATACTCTTAGAGGGGAATTTGCTGAGGGTTTCTGCAAGAGTTCAAGTCTGAGTCAAACTTCAATGCAATAACGTTAACTTTCCACTCTGTAGATTGTGTTCTGTCAACCTTCGAGTTCTTGTCTCTTCCCAGTACACTTGAATCTTTGAATTTTTTCATTCACAGTTGTGATGCTTAGAAATACCGCTTGGCTTTTACTGGGAAGTGGCAAATTTAACACTCCTTTGTGTGTGTGAGAAATCTCTTAATCTTCTTTTTTTTTCCTCTAAGACATGCTAGGAAAAAAACCTCAGAGGAATTATCTTACTGTAAAATTGAGGCTTACAAGTAAAAGTAGAGTCATGAAATGAAAAGCTAAAGGTCCTTAGTCATGCTGAACTTGTTTTTTCAGCTCCTGGGGTTGTTGCCCATCCACAAGAGATCAGTACGTCACTATTTATATTTGCTAATAGGTCCCACAAAAGAGAGAAAGGATCGTTGTGTAAGTCGTTGCCCTAGTCCAGAGTACATCAGGAAATTCCCACGGATATATACAATGCAGAAGCAAAGACATCCAAGTATCTGCCTAATAAAAGATATATCCAGCTTTTCTAAGAGTGACATATCAATGTGATGAGGAACTAGACAAAACTCTGGGTTAGATATGTGTTCAAGCATTACTCTCCTCACATCAACATGACTTCCCAGCCTTGTGTGGATAGGCTGAGACTGCTCCACCCAAGAGTCTGGGATTTAAAGAAAAAAAAAAACTAACACAAAAAACCCACAAACCACAGGTGGAGTTTTCAAGAGTATCAAAAGGGTTTAGGAGTGCTAGTCAGTGAGATGTGTGCTCTTAAGTCCTCCCACTGCTTTGGAAAACTTTCAGCCCTAGGAGTAAAATCAAAGGCAGGGGGTATATATGGCTACTAGGCTAATGAAGCTTAATTTTTTCCAGTTCCTATTTATTCTTTTGTTTCACTGTAGAGCATTGATTTCATATTCCTGCATCTTTTAGATATGCATATACACAGGCACATACATTTCATATATAGGCAAATATATATGCATAGACCTAGGCACGGGAGTATGTTTATACATGTAAAGCAACTGGGTGTTTACAAGCTGTTTCTAAGGTTATAATATACATTGCTATTATGAACTGCTTCATTAACCTGTCAATCAGATTGTTTTCTCTCTTTCACCTCTCTTCTATGTCACTGCGCGTTGGAAGCGAAACATGTGCGTTTGTGCCGAGTGTGTTATTTCGGGCAGTACAGACACACAGACACACATGGACACGTGCCCAGAAATTAATATGGTTTCATTGCTGCCTCCCCAGGAGCTTGGCTCTGGCCTACCCTCTGGACTTCGCTAGCCACGGAGATGCCTTCGGCAGTCATTTATCACCTAGCCCCTGGCCAGTGGCACCGGGGGCCCGGCGTTGCTTCCCCAGGCTGCCTGACTGCTGCGCAGGAGGAGGGACCAGTCTGCAGTGTGTTTGCAGTTTGGAAGCCCTGCTGATGGGCTAGTCCCTGATAAACCCCCCAAAAGTGCTGATGTGCTGAAAGCAGCTGACACTGATAGATCTGCTCTCATCTTGCCTTTCAGTCCCGCTGCAAGAGAAGAGAGAGAGGAAGAGAAACAAAGGCAGAGATTAACTCTTTTGTCACAGAGCTCTGCAGTTTTACAAGGCAAGATAAAGCTGCTGTCCAGGTTGGGTGCAGATGGGACCAGCTCAGCACAGTCTGTCTGATTCTCTATGGACTCCAATCCAAGGGAGGAAAAAAAAAAAAAAACAAACAAAAAAACCCAAACAACACAACAAAAACTGAACTGTGCAATGATTTACTGGCAGGGCCATTGCTGTCTAACCAAGCCTTATATTTTTTTCTTGTGGTTGCAACCATAGCAAGAAAGACCAGCAGGGACAGCTAAACATGGTACTAGGAAACCGACTCTGGGTGGCCCTGCTTGAACAAGGAGATAGGACAACGTGACCTCCAGAAGTCCCTTCCCACCTCAATCATTCTATGATTCTCCTATTCTCCCAGACCCGCACACCAGCCACTAATCCAATAGCACTGGTTGCACCCACACTGCTTTAAGCACAACACACCATAAGTACACTCAGACAAATCTACCTGATCTAAATAACACACACAAGTGCAGACCCCTGAGGTGCGGCATGTGCTGCTCAGCCAGCGAGGCACATTCCTGTGGATGCAGGCTCAATAAACACAGACATCCAGGTGGATTCATATGTTCCTGCATATAAAATCATAGACAAGCAAAATCTGCTCCATGATGCACAATTACAGGCTAGGTGAGCACAGATACAGGCTGGATGATGAGTGGATTGAGAGCAGCCCTGCAGAGAAGGACTTGGGGCAGCTGCTTGATGAAGTGGTGAACATGTGCCGGCAATGGGCACTTGCAGCCCAAAAACCCAACCCTATCCTGGGCTGCATCAAAAGATGCATGGCCATCAGATCAAGGGAAATGATTCTGCCCCTCTACTCTGTTCTTGTGAGATCCCACTTGGAGTACTGCATCCAGTTCTGGAGCCCCCAACACAAGAAGGACATGGATCTATTGGAGAGGGTCCAGAGGAGGACCACAAAGATGATCAGAGGACTGGTTCACCTATTCTATAAGGACAGACTGAGGGAGTTGGGGTTGTTCAGCCCAGAGAAGAAAAGGCTCCAGGGAGACCTTATAGCAGCCTTCCATCACCTGAAGAGGCCCTACAGGAAGGCTGGAGAAGGCCTTTTTATAAGGGCTTGTGGTGACAGGACAAGAGGCAACGGTTTTAAACTAGAGCAGGGTAGATTCAGATTAGACATCGGGAAGAAGTTCTTTACTCTGAAGACGGTGAGACACTAGAACGGGTTGCCCAGAGAAGTTGCGGACACCTCATCCCCAGAGGTGTTTAAGACCAGGATGGATGAGATTCTGAGCAACCTGGTCTAGTGAGAGGTGTCCCTACCCATGGTAGGGGGGTTAGAACTATACGATCTTTAAGGTCCCTTCCAACTCAAGCCATTCTATGATTCTATGACAGGTATCAGACTCACAAAATCTGGTCTCAAGCTGCCATTTGTGATACCCCTCACTAAAGCCAGTCAGAATGTTTTAATATAATTTCATTTACTCTAAATTTTACCAAAATTGAGCTATTTGGGGAACTGGACCCATTTGGATACAGTTTTTCTTGAGAACATTGTGATTCCAAGGAACTTTAGATGTGATCTCCCAGCCTGCATTTTGACATCATTCAGCTACGCAAGAAGCATTTGGAAGGTTTCCCTCTTCTCTCGTTGTGCTGGAAAGAAACTTCAGCAGCTGCCAAGGAGCAGGACTGCCACCTTCCAGATCTCCTCTGTGCAAAGGACTAGCAACATATCCACACGGTCATGCCTTTTCCCCACACAGTCCCGCAATGAGTTCAATGCAAATACAGCTAGAGGTTCACCCCAACTCTTTCTGTGCCTTTGCACAGCTGTATTTAGTACTGACAATGTCACAGGTACAGCAGGACCCCAAATTCTCACATGTCCAACTATAGAACCAAGTGCTCTCAGAAAGACAGACTGCACTACGTTAAGCCTAACCATACAAGCTTTAGCCTGTATTAACTCTACTAACAAAAGGGTAACAACAGTAATACTCACACTAATTATCATTAATAAAAATATTAAGCAACTTTCTTTTTCCTATGAAAAATATCTCATTTCAGTTTGTAACCTTGATTTTCCTTGATTTGGAGACAGGAAGAGGGATACTTTTTTCAGGTCATTCTTAAAAAAAAAATCTTAAATCCATATTGAAAACTTCATCATTTTCCAGTTGCAACAGAAACTTCCAAATAGCATCTTTCAAAAAAAAATTTTTTAAGTTCATATTCTTGATCGAGAAAAAAAGAGACACACCCTGTGTCACAAGAAAGCCATTCTCCCATTGGGAAACACTGCCAAGCACTAACACTGCACAGAGCTAATTCTTGTCTGGATTTTTCAAGCCTTGTTCATCCTGCATTTGTGTTGCACAGTTCACAAGTATTCCCAGCAGCTTTAGGCACACCAGCCGCTGGGTCAAGTGTAACTTAACATGGTTAAAAGGAGCAGGAGCCAGCCCCAGCTGAACGCTAGGGTTGTTCTAGGATTTCTGTCAGGATTCAGATCTTCTAGTGCCGAGCCCTCTGCAGCTTTACAAAAACACAGAAAGAATCTGTCAGATCTGCAATCCGCCCATCATAAAGCACATCAGTAAAGACAAGTACATTACACTTGGACATGGACACACTCCAAAACACAGACATGTCACCACAGCAAAAACTCCTGCTCTCACAGACACTCTGCTGAACATGCAATCTTTCCTGAAACACAAACAAGACCACTAAGCCAACAAACAGAAAGCGAAGGGCTGGGGGGAAGAGTCTTGAGACTTTTATTTTCAATTCATAAAGAAAAAAAAAAGCTTTAAAAAATATATTTTTTAAAAAAAGGCACTCTTTCCCGAGAAATCTTGACATGATTTTTGCCACATTTTGGGGGATGGGGAGGTGGGGGTGTGTGTGCCTGTTTCCCCACATTTTCTTTTAATGAAAAATTGTAAAAGCTAAATCAGACTCCAGAGTTTAAACCGGGGCTTGCAGAATACTACTCCTGTCTAGAGGATGATTTAAAATGAAACTCAAAGCAGAGATATGCTCTAAAGCCTGAAAAAAAAAAAAAAACAAAACAAACTTTGAAATGTCAAAGTTTCCCACCACACCCAAGTAACAAAAATAATGTCAAATGCGGACAGTCTAGGAAACAAACTCACAAAGGAATTATTGATCATCTCTTCACATTTCCTTAATAAAATCTTGGTCTAAAAATCTATCCACAGTATGCCATCTGACACACACTGAGGTGAAATATTGTGTGCTCTTGGTATCTAACACTCTGATGAACCATTTGCAAAATCTCTGCAGAATTTTGTTCTCAGCGGCACACTTTTCTAGAAGAGTGATTTTGAACTTTATCTGTGGGCTCTTAAATAAAAAGATCAGCCTCTGAAGGGCTTCATGTTGTACAGCTGATTCGACCTTGCCTTTCTCAGTAACTTTTGCACATGCACTTAAGAACAGCCCAGGTTCCCCAGGGAGAACTGTGGAACCTGAAACTGGTATTTGCTGTTGTCAGAAAGAGCTATGTGGACATCCAGAATTGTAGTCATGGAGGTTTCCAGTGCTAGCCATCTCCTAGCTGTAAACACCTCCGAATAAAACCTGCCTTCCTCCCCATTTCAGAGTGCTGACAGCACTGAGAGGTGCTTGAGCAGGACACTTGAGCAAACACCTGCTTTCAAGCACCTGAGGAGTGCTGGTGGAACAGCGAGTTCCTCATGTGCTGCAGGGTCAGGGATGTGCATAAGCTGTGGAAAAGTGGAGCCCTACGCAGCCACCACAAAGCTGCTTCTGCCGAGCAAGCGCTGCCCAGCTGCCAGAGACCTGCTCTCAGGGAGAGTGTCCGGACAGGAGAGGACTTGGCTCCCCAGTCCATGCACCCATCTCAGTGCCCTCCACTCCCAGTAAAACCACAAGGACCCATTTATTCCAAGATATGAAATTTGTGTTGTTTCTTTATTGTGCTTTAATGAAACCCTGTTTATTCTAGGCTTTTAATTCTTTCCATCTATTATGTTTAGACAACTCATTAACAATCATTTGTTATCATTAGACTTCAATTTTAAGCTCCTTTTCCCAGAGGAGGCAATGCAATGCTTTTAAACATATTCGCATCATAAACAATTCCAGGGCCCTGTGTGCCATCTATTTCCTCGGCCTTTTCTCCCTTCTTACCGCCCTTCTGCTTACTCAGACTGGAAGGTGCTGAAAGAGCGTTGCTGAGTTTTTGGCTGGGTCCAGGGTACCGTGCATTCGCCCCAGGCCTGGAGCCATGGAGGTTTCTGCATTACAACAGCAGCCTGGTGCATTAACAGCAAACTCTTGAAATCCCAGGTCGTGTAATGGTGAGCTGCTCTTTCCACTGGGATTAATGACTACATGCTGCAGCTGAATTCATTAGGGCCTGCTAAAGATAGCATGCTAGCCTGGGATAATACGTGGGCCTCATTCTGCTCATTTATGGTTGTTCAGCTCCACTGGATTTAGTGAAGTCATTCCTGATTTGCAGCAGGGTCCCTCGTGTGCATGCTAGATAAGCACTACGTCACACTTTGCATTCATTGACAGCTCCCAGCGGGCAAAAATCTGATCCCCGTTATGTCGTGTAAATCCAGATCAACATTCACTGAGGCTGCAAGGCATCCCTTGAATAGGAAGTGGCATCAGCATGCAGGGAGTGTGGCCTGCATGATGAAACTTGCTCTGGTAGGAGGTAGGTTCCTTAAGTTGTATAGAAAGCAGGAAGAGTTGTCTTTCTCCTCCCAGTTTTTCTAAATTTTGCTTGGTGCTGTATTCATCATACACTGCTCATCACCAACTCAACCAGTAAAATACAGGAGAAAAAAAACTAACCTGGAATCTTTTTATGTATGTTTTGATCTCTAAAATCTCATTCCAAATTATACTCCAAAAAAGTTGGACATGCCAACCATGTACCCTCTTTCCAACATCCCAGTGAGCAACCCAGATATAAACTTCTAAACAGATGTGTATCTTATTAGCAGCATTGCTAGATATCTCTGTCTGTACCAAGTCTTGTGCTGGTGCCAATGTGTTGCCATTGTTGTACTGATATCCTGGGATTTGGCTTTTAAAGCTCACCTGGTGGTGCTACCCCATATCCAGTAACATGACAATACTGCACATTTTGGAACTATTGTGTTTCACTACAGCCCCTGCACTCCTGAATGGCAGTCCAAAAGAAATCCATTGCCCAAAGGCCTCAGTTCTGCATAGCTCTAAGCCTGTCTCAACTTTAAAGACCTGGAGGCCATTCACAGGCCTTTCACTTGTTCAAAAGCCTCTTCACACCATCAAGTGCAAAGGAGACATTGTATGCAGTCAAATTTTGCAGGTTAGAGTACACACAGAGAGGAACAGCAGGCTGGGCCACCACACCTACTGGAGCTTTCTATGTGGATGCTTGTAGCTCAAAAGATGAAAAAAACCTCTATAGATAATACTGTGGACTGTTCATGGAGTTTTTACACCCCTGATGAACTCTACAGCTTGTGCTAGAGATGATAATCCCAGCTGTAAGGCTCCACCCTGCATGATAAGTAAATTCCTGTAATTTTCTATCCTTCCTGTTATTCTGATTCCATTAAAGTCATTGCAGTTAAGTGAGAAGTCACAATTGGCTAATTGGATTTGGGAAAGCAGAACACCCATCAGGGGCCAGGTTTCATTTAGGTTTCCTTAAAATTTCTAAAGCCACTGGCAGGCTAGAAGAGGCAAGATCCCTCCTTGGTTAGCTCCAGCTCAGAGAAAAAGGATTAGGTAGCTTCTGAGTGAGCTCCCTGCTGCCTCGTGTCCGTGGAGCCTTCCAATTCCAACACCTGCATCATTGTCTTTACTTGGAATTCACCTCTTGCAATGGTCCCTTACAGATCTCCCACATTCCTATTTTAAGTCTCTTGTCTCCAGTATGGTCCTGCACCATTCACCATCTCTCCTGCTTTCTCTAAATATCAGTGCAGTCTCCTCCCCAAAAGCACACTCTCCCATAGTTTTGAGGGGTACTTCTGTGCAAGTCACGTACATGACTGGAACGGGACTCCTGGGCGTGGAATGTAACTCAAACTCCTCTGAAGTCAAGTGGAAGTTTTACCACAATGGTTGAAGAGGTTCAGCACACAGAGAGCTCTAAACATGTCCAAATGCCACGTGGCCAACTCCTTCCAAGTGCCCTAGACACAGATCCCTGGGGTTCCCATTATGCCATGAGGTGAATGCAATGAAAGCTCAGTTTCCATGAGTATTTGGAAGTGACAAGAAAGCTTATCTGTGAAATTTCCAACATAAGTAATTAAAAAAATGGTGTGCCTTATTTGGTAAAACCAGAAGGTTCACTGAAAGTCATTAAAATGCTTTAGAATATCACAGATCCTGAGAAACTTCTGAATTTTGAGCTTCTAATAGTTTTTCAGGTTATTTATTCCGATTTAATACCATCTTTGACGTAGAAACATTGAAAAGACAACAAACTGAAAGGACATCTGACATTGTCTCATGCTCACCTGACTATAAGAGCTGGGAGTTTCAGAAACTCAGGAGTTTTCATGAAACATGCAATAAAAATAGAAGAGTTACTAACACTACCATCTAAATGCACAATAAGCCACTTGCGTAAGACCAGTAACAATCAAGAAACGTATCCTAACAAACATTAACAAAAGTAAACAGTAGTTGAGATAGAATCTAAATTCCCAGTTTCAGGACACTTTCAGAATACCTTTATAGGTTTTGGGTTGACATTTCTTTAAAGATCGTGTCTGAACATTTAGAAAATCTCAGGTGTTTCCAGTCTTGCACCCAAAGCATAAGACTTCAAAGATCACCAGGCATGTTAAGAAGCCTGGCTATTCATATATGTAAATATTTGCACCAGCAAATTCTGGAAAAAAGAATCACTTCGACCATTACCTGACATACTTCTGCTCCTGTTGAAATAGAAGAGATAAAGAGGATCAGCCAAAGAAATAGACTCCTCTCCTACATGTTGTTGGGTTGGTTTTTAAGACATTTTTATTTTGGTTGACAACTGTGGTGGCAATATGCTCCCTGTCCCACTATTTCTAACCTTTCTGAGGATTTTTCAATTGTTCAATTGAGTCTTTTTGCAAGCCTGGCTCTTCCTCCCAAGGATGTTGTTACTGAAAAATCTCTAACATCATCATCGCCTTTACAAAATTTCTAACACATTTTCTTCCCTATGGTCTTGTCAGTATTGGATCACAAGCCAGAAACTGCCAGGATCCAAGTTCCTAGCTCCTCCTGATCTTGGCATTGACTGCCTTTCAGAATCTGGCCCCTGAGGCTTCGCAGTTGGCTCTTGAAAAGAAAAAGGGCCCCTCCTTAAAATCACAGTCCATGCAAGTTTGTGTCTTCCATGAAAATTAACATGCTGGACAGCAGATGGGACAAACACATGCTAGAGGCCAGATCCTTATGTTGGTTACACCATTATCAGCTGCAAACTTGAGGGAACAAGGGCAAGCAACAGAACTAGAGCAATTTACATGAACAGTAGGTCTGTCCTCTTGCTGGCTAATAGTAACAGTTTGGATTTTCAAGCAGGAGAAGAGAGAAATAAATGCATTTATACAAAATTCCAGCCCGCTACAAAGCTTTTATAAGAGGACCCATGCTGTGACACTTCATATCTGATTCAGATGCTTTTAAAAATAGCAAAGAACACCACACCACTTTGCCAAGCAACAGGCTCCACAACCACCTTCAGAGAATCACACTGTCCCCAGACAGAGGTGACTTAATTTTCCCCTTTCTGCTCCCAGTGCCTAATTTACACTTCCTAAAAGTACCTCCTCAATGAAAATTATCACATGTGATCTCATGGAAGTTTCTGGCAGCATCCAGCAAAAGAGTAAAGCCTACAGTGTTTAGATAGCACACAGCAGAATGTTGCATGATACTTAGCAAACAAATCGCTTCCTCGTTGGAAAGCCTTGACCTCTTTGAATGGAAGACCCAGAATTAATTTTCCTCCCTGCCCAACTGTCCCCTTGATTCTTGGCATCGTTGATTTGAGTACATATGTTCCCTCTTAAACATTTCTCTTTCAGAGCTTTTTTTTCTAGCCACTCTCAAGGCCAGGAGGATGATTTAACTTTGTGGTTCTACCCAAGTCCTCCTGTTCTCCTCAAGTTTTCACATATCCTTCTCTTTGGGCTACAATGTCTTCATTTCCTTCCACTTAAGCTACATGTAAACACTGTCCATTTATTCTTGTATTCTTTTCCAAGAGAATTGGCACTTAACTTCCTGTGGATGTTGTGAAAATTCCAGGTGGACTCCAGGAGCAGCAGGGATTATCTGTCTAGATAGTCAGACCTGAGAAACACTCTTGGGTTTCTGACAACAGTGAATTCACAATAAGCATCTTCACTTTTGGATCCTCCAGCAAGTGCAGCACAAAGGTTTCTATGATCCCAGGTCAAACGTGTCTCCTTCATGGACAGGCTCTCTGGACACATCTGGCATGTTATCAAATTAATTTCCATTGAGCTTGATCCAGTGTTCATCAAAGTCAATAGTGACATTTCCTGGGTCATCCTAGAGGTCCAGTAATGCTCCACACCTTCCTATATGTAATCATTTAATTACATCCCACTAATTACCTCTGCAGGGAGCTTTAAGATGTTCAGTCTGCAGCAGCTCTTCCTGATGCTCTCTGGATGAAGTCTTTCCCCAGGAGATGAGGACTGGCCTGACTCATGTTATAGGAAGGGTTCTGCAGGCCCCGCATTGACCCACAGAAGACTCAACAGCAAGCAAAGGGAAAATATATTCATTGTTACCTCTCTTGATCAGGATCTATTTCCTGAAGGACTCTTCGAAGAAGGAAACTCTGGTCACACCTATGCATGCATGTCTGCGTATATCCAAAGACAACTGACCCCAAAGGTCAAAGAGGAATGCTACTCTAAAAAAAACCAATAAAGCTCTCAGCTTCAACTTCAAGGAAGAGGCAAAAGCAAATGATCAGAAAGAAAAAGAAAGCAAGAGAGACAGAGATAAAGAGAAAAAACCAAGGGGAAGATGATTTTCTATCAACAAAACAGCAGGGACAAATTCTAGCTCATCTCATTGGAAATATCTCCTTCGTGTGCAAACACCGCCTGGAGCCAGTACTAATCTCCCAGATTAAAGCCTTTTAATAGCAATTAGTCCTCTCTGTACTAAGCCACTGGACACTCCACTGCATATTTGGGAAAGGGGGGAGGCTGGAGGGAGTGTCACCAACAGTTTAACTCATAAGTGCCCTGATATGTTCGAATGCTTGTCTCGCACACAAACATTTGAGCATAGGCCAGGATGCTGTGGTGCTGAAACCCCTTTGGATTGCAGCAGAGAGTGGGACAATGACAGTCAGATCTGGGTGTCACATGTGTAAATACTCAGGTAAGTTGGATCAAGCCCACATCCAGGATGGAATTTCAGAATGGCACCATAGCAAGCCAGAAGCATTAGCGAGCTACAGTCAAAAACATTGACCTATCACCAGCTCCAAGGTCTATCCCAGCTGGCAACAAGAGACAGCCACAGGCAATAAGATGTCCTTAGAGCTACCTTCATGCTACCAGCCTGCTGAAGCAGTCTTGATACTGCTCCTCCCTAAGACATCTTCCACCATCCCTGGAGAAAAGGAGGAGGAGAGATTTTTTTATTGTTTTTGGTTAGTACATCTCCATATCCCATCCAAGGCCTTGTGTGACCTCTCTAAGTGTTTGCAGAAAACACGAGCTGGTGCCCCATCTGCGTCTGGCAGAGGGAGCAGCGCCCACCTCCTGCACAAGGTGGGAGGGATCCAGACCACTACACCAAGAAACCCAGGTCTTACAGGAAAGGACCTCAGATTGCATACCAGCCCCCATCAATAAACCAAGCAGTTTGTCTGAAATGACCGAGAGGGGGAAGAGGAAAGTAGAGGACACTGGTGCGAAACAGCAGGCTCTGCACGGAGACTCTGAACTTCCCAAATGATAAGCCAAGCAGAATTTCTTGGAAGGAGCCACATCAGCTGTCCTTCGAGCTATTAGACCACACAAACAGGACAGAGAAAAACCTTCCATGAGAGGAGGGAAAACTACCCTGAGTCATTATTATGCTCTCCCCCACGAGCAGTGGGAGCTGCCAGAACGCCTGCACAACCCTGTGGTGCCCCCCACCCTCTAACACTCACACACAACATCCATAGGGGTAGTGCAATTACTATTCAGGCTGGGGGCTGAAGATAGTCTCCTGGCCCTTCTTCTAATGTAAGGTTATTGTAATTGATATGAAGGTAATTGATAATGTGTTACGGTGAATAATGTCTTCAATTTTCTGCTAAATCCCATTTTTGTAGCCATCTGGGCTCCTCCAACTGCCCCCCTGGGACGCAGAGTAATAGATAGTAATTATTCTCAAGTCATTTACTTTTTCAAAGTGTTTAGTGCTTATCTGTTTTACAATTAAAATGGAAACGACCCTGATTCACTTCCTTTCTTTTTTATTTAAATAGCATTCACACACACACACACACACTCTCCCACACGCACTGGAGCCTGGAGGGGGTGTGCCTGTATGTGTAAGTGCATGTGTGCGTGCATATTATAGTCATACAGAAACATACAGGACAGAGGTACGTAGTTCATCATGCACCTTCACTCTGAGGCTTCGAGAGTACAATGACACACTAAGAAATACAAATTGTGTTCCTTCCCCTGCTTGTCCCCATGGTGACGCTCAGAGTGAATGTCTCAAAACACCCCACAGAAATACCCCTGGGGAGGGATGCATCCAGCACTCCACTTAAAAATGCAACACCTCACAATAAACCCCAGAAACATGCCACTAAATACACTTACCTGACCTATGTCTGGGGACCATACATTTCCAAAGGATCGGTCACTGAACTAGAAATAACTGCAAGTGCATTGAAGTGATAACATTATACCCCAATATTGGTAATTTGTGTAAAAATAAACCTGCAAGTTTTAACAACACAGACATGTTTATTCCTAGAAGAATATAGTCAGGCATATAAATGCAGAGACCCATATTAATATACAGTGTATATGCATTATATCAATATTAACATACAGAATATACATGTAAATAAACTAATACAAGCTATTAAATGTGCCACCAATGAAAAGCATACTTTGCACACCAGCTAAATCTATTTCAGTACACAATCCAGGTCTCCCTGGTGTTAGCAGAACCCCATCACATTCTGCCTCAGCCTGTGGTATGTCAGATGAGACAAACAAGCATATTGGTGAAACACTGGTACAGGTTGCCCAGAGAGGTGGTAGATGTCCCATCCCTGGAAACATTCAAGGGCAGGTTGGATGGGGTTCTCAGAAAACTGATCTACTTGAAGATGTTCCCACTTACTGCAGTGTAGTCAGACTAGATGATGTTTAAAGGTCCCATCCAATCCAAAATGTTCTATGATCCTACAACATTGATGTGGAGCCACCATGCCAGACGTAAGGATGACTGTAATAGTTATAGCCTAAGTCTTGGTAACACAGAAACATCTGCAGCTCCTACCTACCTACCTCCCTCAGTGCAACTCTAGCAAGGAGGACCCACAGGGAAATGGTCCAGGAACTTCCCTGGTTGAAAAAATTTGAAGCTGAGCTCCAACATGCAGAAATAAACTCCAGGAAAATGCCTCTCTTTGTATAATGGTTTGAGAAGGAATCTGAATCATGGACTGTGGCACACCCAGGCAAGTGTGTGTCCTGTAGGACTTCAGAATGAACTCTGCAACTACTCTTTAGAGTCAGAACTCTGTCATGCTCTCCCACCATGATCACTGTTACCAGTCTGCACTCTGCTCTGACCATAGCAAAAATTACTTAACTGCTAAGTTTCTGCCTTTGCCCCAGAACCCTAAAAAGACATGTTCAGGCAGATACAGGCTGGTGTTGAAGCAGAAGCTAAGGAAAGTGAAGACTATGAAGATGTCAAGACAGGCCTCCATAGTGTTTTACAGACTCCAGGTTGCAAGCACTCATTCAGAACTCAAGATCAAGCCTTTTAAAGATAGTTGCTCACATCCAACCAGGATTCAGACCAAATGAGTGGCTGGCATCTGAAAGGGCCCAGACTTCTGCATCTCAAGACAGACTCAAAGCAGTGTCAACTGTTGAGAAAACCTTTAGGGTACTGAATTTAGAATTAGATTACAAACCTGATCTTCTCAGATCAGACACATACTCAAACCCTTAGACAGGACAGGAGGAACCAGGAGCTCCATCCCAATCTTTTGCTCCCCAGCTAGAGTAGTTGCTAACAGAGGCTCATACTTCCCCAGAGCAAAGTGGAGGAGAGACACTGCCCCCCTCTCTTGACATGTATCTTACACACCACTCCCTCTCAAAAAGCCAGAATACAGAACCTTTGCCTGTTTCAGCAGATGGATGAATCAAACTTGGGTAATTAATTTAATTCTGTATTTTTTTTTTCTTCTCTGAACAATCAGGTGACAGCTTCCACAAACAGCCCCACAACCCATGTCACCACTGCCTAGGTGGAAATACAGCTAAGGTCTTCCTCTCTTCTCCCAGTAAGCCACTGGAGCACTGCTGCTGTTTGCTGTCAGGCAAGAGCGGCCCAGGGCTTTGAGCAGAAAGATCCTGTTGTTCTTTTGAGTTTGTGACTGTTTGGGGCTGTTCAGTTGGGGTCTTTATCCCCCCTTTCCCTCTCTTCCTGTTCCCTTTTAAATTCTTTTTGATGACTTTCTCCGATGTAATCAGCAGAGGACCGTACAGAGACTGCTTCCCCCTGCTGAGAGGGAAACAAGACTGAGGAAAAAGGGCACCAAGGGAACTGTTCATATCCTCTATTCATCTCTGCCAAACCCAGTTCCCTGGTGACTAGCCCCATGCAGCCCAGCTGTGTGGAGCTAACATGGAATGAAGCAGAACCTGAGCCAGGAAATTCTCAGCTGGCACCACAGGGCCTGGCTGTGCCAGCCATGTCAAAGAAAGCCAGGGTATCCTATCTAAAAGTGTGGCCCATACAGTCCTACCACAAAGGCAGCAGTGCAGGCTGAGGGAGGGGAAAAACAGGTTGTGGTTCACTTGAGCCCAGCAGAAGTCTTCTAGGCAGGGAGAGTGGCTGGAGCCCATGGCTTAGCTATTATGGAACACACAAGGGCAGCAGCTTGGGAAACCTGCTGCTGGGAAGCCAAAGAGCTTGGCAAGCAAGCTTAAGATTCCTACAGAACTCAAACTCCCTAGTCCAGGCACTCCCTGTAATGCCATCCTTTGTTCCAGCAGCTCCCCCAGCTCCAACCTGAGAATGAGCTTGGCAGAAGCCAGATGGCTCTTCCTCCATCTGCTCCCTAGTACTTGGCTGCATATACATCAGGGAGCAGGGTGACTAGCTGGGCAGGAAGTGCAAGGTGGAAACGTTTTGCAAGGAAGCAAAATTTGCTCCAGCTGGTTGTATTTGGTGAAGACCAACTCCATCTCCCACAGACTCCATCTCAGCCAGTTGCAGGGAGCACCTCACCTTGGCAAACAGCCCTCGCACTGTGCGGCACTGCACATGGGATAGCTCTGGAAAAGCAGCTGCTGCCATAGCAGACTCTCCTGATTGCCAGGCTGCTGCTAACGAGCCATGCACATGCCAGGGTTGCAGAGAGGGATAGAGCTCTGAGCTGCCAGTGGCATGGGCTGGAACACAGAAGCTGGTGGCTGGTGAAAGCTCTGCCTCTCTGCAGGGCACACCTGTCCCAAAGGATCCCCCCCTCCCATATGAGGTGCCACATTAATCCTTAGATTTTCCAGCACAAGAGAGGAGCTGCAATCTCTGTTGCACTGCATAATAGTTGTTTGACAATCAATCATCTTTCAACCAAGAAATGTCAAAGCATTTTGCATCAGGTAGCTAGCTAGCTTTGCTTTCTGTTGCACGTGCTATGTGTTTTCATTGATTCTGCAGGTTTTCCGCTAGGAAGAAGGAAAAATCTCAAAGTATAAATTCCTCTGAAGTTCCCATTGTTCTTTCAGCTTCCAGACAGATGAGAAGTATGGAGAGAAATGCATAAATGTAGGCTGGGATAAAGCAATGCAATGACCTGAGTACTTCCCCATTGATACAAGGCATCCAGACCATCCTTGGCTGACATATATACTGAAACACCTCTAGCCAAGATCCCAGCAGCTGCATGGTAATCTCTACTGGTGCTTCTATACTCCATGAATTAGCAAGGGCCTTTACTACATAGTTTCCCTCCATTCTAGGGATATTTGTTTCTTTCTGCTTGTTAGCAGTTGGGCACAGAAAATGACTGGTTTCCTGATTCTTGATATCACTCATTTATACACTGGGAAACTCAGCATTTTATACCCATAATCTTCTCTATTTTCCCACAAAGCAGTTCCTTCACCTTTCCTCATAGACCTTGGTTTCCAGCTCTATGGCAGCCTTCAGCACTAAACAGGACTTCACTGCTGTATGCCAGAGAGCTGCAGAGACCTCATGTTTCAGCAGTGAGATCAAAACATTTCTTTACTGCAAAGGTGCAACATTACTGACTCACACTCAGTTTGAGATCTGCCCTCCCTCCTAGGCAGTGCACCAGTTCTCCCATTCCTTAGTCACACAGAGCCTG
Organism: Baryphthengus martii; assembly: GCA_013396935.1. Lineage (NCBI taxonomy): Eukaryota > Metazoa > Chordata > Aves > Coraciiformes > Momotidae > Baryphthengus > Baryphthengus martii. The sequence goes on from VWZK01014301.1 coordinate 173,210, forward strand.
TGCATCTACTATTACTTGTCTCATTTTAGTTTATTTCTGCAACCCTCTTCCAGCTTGCTATCTTCTGCAGATTATCTCTGATCATCAAAAATCACTAACCATATCTGGCTATCAAATCATTAAAACATTGACTAGAAGTAGGTGCAGGCCAATTCCCTGAAAGAAATCCTCTAATGAAGTCATAGATCACAACTATGTTGTGTCCACGTAGTAGTAACCAGCACAAGTAAGAACCTGACCTGTGCTGGGGCCTGATCTAACCACATCCCAAATGAGTGCAAAAGAGGTATTAGAAGTGGGACAAGGGATGGAAATCAGCTCTGAAAAATCAGAATAGAGGTTCAGCCAAGAATGACTGATAGCTGGAAACTGGTCTTCAGCTCAAGCTGGGGTAAAGATCTGGGGAAATCCCAGGAGTGCACTTCCAGATGAAAAACTTGTTGACTATCATTCCCTTTCTGGCCTAATGGACTGGAAGGGAGGAACAGAATGAATCTGAAATCCTCAGCAGATTGCTTCCAGGTCTGGATTTTCTCTTGCAATACACAGTACATGTGGATGTCAGGCAGCAGCAGGGGATAATCAGAGCAGTTAGACGATGTGCTCTCCTTCTGCTCTGCCATCTTATAGCAGTTCTTGGTGAAGAAAATCAAGAATTAAAAGACTTGAGGTTGATAAAATCAGAAAAAAAAAATGGGTAGAGTAAAAGCTGAAACTTCTTGAAAAAAAATGCTTGAATAAAAGTATTTCTAACAAGAATAAGACAGTGGCTTTATCAGAAGCTTTCTTCACAATATCTTAGCTAAGAAAACAGATTTTTCATTTTAAAAAGTACTAGAAATCTTGGAGGAATTCTCCATAATAGTGATTCAGGAACTGATAGATGTTCAGAAAGAAGTACTCTGACCTCATAGGAAAATGGAGGGGGGAAAAAAAAAAAAGTCAAGTGTGGAAGGCTTCTCTGCAGATACTTAAGCTACTGGGTTGAAATAGCACCACAACAAAGCACAGAAGGGTATTTACAGCAAGTGACACTCTTCCCTGCTCACTGCAATATATTTACCAGTCAGTCTTCCCCTTGATACATGATGCAATTGCTGGGTCTCCTGCAGGAGTTTCAGGGTTTCAGAATGACAGACTGTTCTAGGTGCAAAGCCAAAACAATTACATCCAGGTAGATACTACATAAACTCGGAATTGCACAACCCCATGGGTCTGTCCAGAGGCAACAGAGACAATGGCAGCACAAATGCTCTTTGAACAAAGCAGCAGGGAGATTTGGCAGATACGGGGGCAGTGACATGCTGGCTGGTAGCCAGAGGGTCCATGAGCCTAACAGCTCCGGTTTGTGCAGTACAACAGTAACTACTCACAGCAACAGAAGACAGATTTGTTGAGGCTTTGAGAAGCCAGAAAACACAGTCTTTCCTTACAAAGCAGAGTGGGCAAAAAGTAATCTATTAGCAGACCCCATTATTCTCGTAAGAGCCAAACATCAAAAGATAGGGAGAGCACATCTGAAAATACGTACATTGATCCCTTTAATATCCACATATACATACATCCACATGTATCAGGGAGTCTCTACCCACCTATGGTGTACATCTACCTATATAGGGGTTTAAAACTAACTTCAAGCAATTCTCCCACTCAATTTCAAATTCTCTCAAATCATCAAACCCATTCCTTCTTCCCTTTTTCCAGCATATGCTTTTCTCTGGTCCAAAACATTTTCAGTGGACTTCTAAAACATTTCAAACTCTAAAGAAAAAGATAAAAACTTGCCATAAAAAAAAACCCAAACCAAGAAATATTTCAGTGGACCTGACCTAGTCTGTGGGTTAGTCTGGCCTGAAACACTGCAAGCTTTCTATTCCCCAGACAGGCCTTCAACAGAATCAAAAAGAAACATGCTTATTACTGCAGACCATGCCAGACAAGGCTCTTATCACTGTTGCTCTCAGTGCTCGTGAGCAGAAAATAACACCAAAACTTAACTGTTCTCAGGTCTGCACAATGAGACAGCCCCAACCAGCACTGCAGCAGCCTGCTACACAGCAAACCCTCAGTTCCAGACACTCCAGACCCAACCTAAGCAAAACCATCCCCCAGCTTTGCTCTCCTTTCCATGGAGAACTCTCCTCTAGTAAAGAACCCCTAGTTTCTGCACATCACTTACCACAGCAACGAGGCAGGATCAAGGTCAAGCTGGGAAATCAGTACATACATTGGTGTCTGGATTAACAAAACCAATAGCACGTACAACAGCAACTGACCCACAGACAGCCCCTCCTCCCACGTTACAAGTCAGAAACTGAAAGCCCAGGCTTAAATAGAGCACCTGGGCTCATGGGTGGAGATCCCAGGTGAGACTGGTCAGCATGATTAAGGCCTATCAATGTACTTAGAGCCCTAACAAAACCCTTGCAAAGTTTTACTAGGAATTCAGATGAAACTCAGAAGGACCAGGAAACCTATTCCTTTGCTAGGTCAACGTCTACCTCTTCAAGAGCTAGACCTTCTAGAGGCTGTGGAGCAACCTTAAACAAAGGTGGCAGTTCCTAAGTTGTCCAGCTTTGGCCACAGTCCCATCCTTCTCCCTGTTCTTTGGTTTCCACAGCCTAGCAAACAGGCTGTTAACACTGACTGATTTCATTGGAGTTACAGTTCCCCAAGACGGCTTCAGAGAGAAATTAGTGGTAACCTCATGTACCAAACCGGACCTATATGACCTAGGAGTGAGAATCTTGGCAATGTCACCTGCCTCCCCATTCTGGTGGGAGGGACAAGGCATATAGAAAGCTGAGACAAACAGTACCAGTGAATTTGTCCTCTTGCCATGTCTTGTTCCACCCAGGACATCCTCTTTACAGGTTCCCTGAGAGATGGGTCCTCCACTGAAGTACCTTCATGATGAAGGAATGCCAACAGCATGAACACAGACTCAGTCTCTGTTGACACTTGTTCAGCTCCAGAGCAACATTCAGAGTGCCCAGGGGACCAGTACCATTCAAGCTCTCTCCCTCTGGAGCCTAATACAGCCCAAATTATTACTGGAGGCAAATCCCGCCATAGAACCGAAGGCCACACCTTCAGCCCAGCATCACTCGGTGGAACAGGGCAGCCATGGTTGGGAGTCGGGGCACTACACTGAGGTCAGCTGAGGTTAGGCAGGAACAGAGACAGACCAGGTTCCCCCTCCCCTGCCAAAGGCTGTACACGTCTCTGCTCTTCTTCCCCATGCAGGACAGCAGCCCAGAGGTCAAAGTGCTCACTCAGTCCCTTTCCTCCTGATCTCCATCCTCCTCCGCACCCTGCGCGGTGCTAGACACACCACCGCTGCATAGGCCAGCTGCAGCAGCAAGTTGGGTCCATCTCCTGCCCCGCTGCCTTCCCTGGCTCTCCTCCTGCCCGCAGCCAGGCAAGCCCACTCCAGCCTGCCCAGGGTGGGTGAGCGGGGGGCGAGGCAGGTCATGTATAACCTGGGGCGGGGGCCAAGGCGCGTCCCCCCAAGATGACTTCAGCTGCATTCCAGCCAGCCTGGCAACCTCCCGCACACACAAATAAAAGGAAATGAGAAACTCGGCAACAAAGAAACTGGCAGGGAAGCCACAGAGGCACACAGGAACGGGAAAAGAGATTAAACACAGGCTCAAGAGCCCCAGCGTGATGAGCCTTCCTCTCTAAAGCCCCCCTTTAACTTTGAGGGGGGGTGCAGGAGTATTCTTTTCACTTAAAAGGGCAAAAGGAGGGGCTGGTTAAAAGGCATCCAACATTATCCGGAATTGAGAGCAGAAGAACATGCTACAAAGCTTTAAAAAAAAAAACGTTAAGTGCAGGCACCCAGCTTCTCTGCATACCTTCCTTGGTGGAAAGCAAGAGCTGGGATCTGAATCTGGGCAGAGAAGAGATCAAAGTGGAGATGTTACAGGAGGAAGTTTAATAAAACTTAATGCAAAGTAGTTTGGTGAATCCTCTTCCCAATTTCCTGCTGCTTCTTTTTTTCTTTCTTTCTTTAGCAATAGGATAATGGGTATTTGAGGCCCTGCAATTTATAAAGGCAGATGCTGATTTGTATTGATACTATATACTACCTAAGAGTCTACCCCAATATATTAGACCACATAATTGTGTTTCTGTGCATTAGGATAACTCATAGATGTGCTTAGACTTTTGGCTGGCAGTGGAACTATTTATATCAGTCTGTTGCAGCACGGAGATGGACTTCCCCTGCAGAATACACTCCAGAATCTACAGTACACTTTGAAGTCTGTGTTAAGACTAAGTCAGAACCCTGTGCTTTGTACATCATTAGCCATACGGCTAATACATTAGCCATACGGCTATACTCATACAGCGTATACATGTTGTGGAGCTGTCTGATCATGGATGTAACATCTACCTTGCTCTTCTTGCATCAATAAACCTCAGGCACTTATCTGGATCTGGAGTGGGGAAGACGACAACCCTTTCCATCAAAGGGATAGATTGTTTCAGAAAGTAAATGGGAAACATCCAGAAAAGCCCCCCAGAATCCCCTCTCTCTGGATGAGAAAATACACACTCTCCATGCAAATTCACGGCAGCACAAGACAACAGGCAAAGAATTTGCACCAGGCCTAAGAGCCCAAAACAGCTGTTCCTCCACCACTAAAGTCTGATTTCTTGGATGACCTAGTCTCTTCTGAAACACTCTTGGATGTCAACAGGATTGTTGGTAGAGAACAAACTCACTCCTTTCAGACACACCCCTATCACACACTTGGAGGATGATCTTTCTTCATGTTCCTTGAAGAATCATAGCAGGTAGCAATAAAACATCAAGGGAGACCAAGGGACTCAGAAGCCCTGTCCCAGCTCTGAAGGCCCTGGGTCTATAAACTACCCTGAGGGAGCACAAGCTGGTGTAGCAGGACTCTAGGAGCAACCCTGGAGGGCCATCTCAGGAGCACTATCTCCCACTGATACAAAGTGATCTTAGTTCAAGAGCAGTTTAGCATCACAGATGCCTAACTAAGCATCCACGTATTATCAGCCACCCTAGTACATCTACTAAGACTGGCACCATTTACAGAGAACAGCAACAAAGAAATGTGACAGTAAGCTCTGCTGGGACTTGAATATGGCAGATCTACTGGATGTCTCCTCCACTGTTTGGCTCTGAGGGTCAAAACCAGTAACAAGAAAGTGGGGTCCCAGCCTATCGGGCTAAAAAAAGAGACACATCCTGGCATACTGGCCTGGTGATGCAGTGAACCATGGTGACAGCAATGTTTAAAGTGTCTGGTTATTTTGCACAAAGGAATAGGAGGCTGGTCAGATATTCATGTGTCCTGCTTCAAAGGGTGGATAATAGGTCTCTGTTCAGACTCCATATCAACAATTGGTTCATACAGCATGTCAGAAGTCTCGTTCTCTCCAAGGTGTTTTAGGTCTACATCCAAGCCTCTTTTGCTGAAAAGAAAGGAAAATGAAGAACAGAGAAACAAATTTTTCTATAGGGTCTGCAGAATTCAACATCAGATGAGAAATTTTCCTCTACAAGTTCATTCATAAAAAGACATGTGATCCTTTTGATTACTTTCAATCCCAGTCACTCACTGAACTCAGATGGACAGAGGATTTCAAAGTCCAAGGGCTGGATTCCTGGCTGTATAAGCACAATGGATTCCAAGAGACTCCTATGCTAAATCAATGGACAAGGGACAATTTCCAAAGTAGCCATAAGTTGGAAAGTTCAAGCAGTGGGACAGTCTTTTCAAGACAGTATGAAGCAATCATGGTAGAGCTGGGATACTTCTTTCCATTTCTGCTACTGTATCTTTTTGAGTCTCTAACCTGCACTGGACCTGAACTTCCTCAACTGCAGAATGGAAAATGGCTCTCTGTGCTTTAGGCCTGGTCCCTAAGTCTGGTTTGCCCAGAAGCCCATAGGAACTTCTATCCACAACAATTGGAGGCAAGTGACTCTCCACATTCCTACCAACTCCCACCTTCAAAGGGTCCCACTCGTAGTACCTACGTTCAGCAAAGCTGAGCAAAAGAGGGAGAGTATAGGACAGAAAAGAGGAGGACCTGGGCCTTACCTCCAGCGTAGACTTTCTACAGGATGTTGGGCAGAGCTCCAAAATGCTGTTTTCTTTTCAGATGAGCTATACTCTTAACCTCCCTTTGCCAAGAGGGTAATGCTTCCCCTCCCACCACTCCAGTTCCCATAGCATGCACTAGCAGCCAGATGGGCTGAGAGGTGGGACCACCCTGTTCACGGCTTCTGGCCCACTATACATCTTATTTAATCTGAAAAAAATACCGACCTAAACTGAGCTCCCTGGTCTGGAAAAAATGAGGCTATTGGAGCTGCCCTGGCAAGGCTGCGTGGCAGTACTGTGGCATCACATCTCTGTCCTCATAGGATGTGGGCTGCAAGCTGACTCTGCTAAGAGAGAACATTAACTACACCTCTTTATTATTGAGAAGAAATTTATTGGAGACATCCCTCCCTCTCTCCAGCTTCTCCTTTACCTTCGCAGAAAAGTAAACATTTAATTTTTTTTGTTGTTAATAGATTTAATGTTCATTTGTCGGTAGCCTAGGGGCAGGAACGCGTGACATTTCAAATAATTGTTGTTTCGGGGGTATCCTCTGGAGGAAAATGCTGCAAAAGTGTGGAGAAGATTTAAGTAAATTACTGTGTCAGCTTCTATTTATTCCTTACATGATTGCCAGAGGCAGGGCTGCGAGATAACCATTAGAGGCCCAGCCATAAAACAGGGAAGCAGAATTTCAAAAAGCCGGAGTGCCATTACTGGAAAGTTAGTGTGTAACATGTTAAATTATCCCCAAAGTAGGGGGAGGTAGGAGGGGGGAGGCACGTGTCTAAGAGTGAGGAGAAAAGAAAGAGAGGAAAAGGGACTCTATGAGTGAAAGGAAGGAATTACTCCTTGAGGAAAGAGTGAAAGATTAGATAGATAGATAGATAGATAGATAGATAGATAGATAGATAGATAGATAGATAGATAGATAGATAGATAGATAGATAGATAGAGGAAGAAGAAATGAAGACTGGGGCAGTCCTTGAGTCCAGCTCTGAGGACCTGCCATGGTGCTTGAGGACCTTTGGAGGAGTGTGTTCAGTTTCAGACTCCTGTCTGAGAGTGTTGACATGGGATGACCCAGGAAGAGAAACAGTTGAACGCTACACCTGAGATGATTCAAAACTATGTGATGACTCAGCTGAAGTGGAATTAAACCATTCCATTTCCTATAGCCAGAAAAGGTTGCAGATCTGGCAAATCCAGCTGCTTCTGTGTAAGCAGCAAGCAGTTTGAGTCTAGTTGCTTTCAGCTTTGTTGCCTTCATGTCTCTGGTGCACAACCAAAGGCTCTAAAGAGAATCTAATTTCAAGCCCATTGCGTCATCTTGGCTTTTTTCTTTGCTTTTCACTTTTCTTCACTTTTTAGCTTCAAAAAGTATTCCATCATCCCCATAAGGGGGAGTGCCCAGTTTGGTCTGGTGCTGGGCGCAATTCCAATCCAAGTACATCTGCTCAGCTCCAGCCTCCTATGCAGGCACTTGTGGTTCCATCAGGAAAGCCCTTTGCACTGGGAAGAAGCAGCAAAGGCAGAAAGAACTTTAAAAAAATATTGCATGTTCAAAAAAATACCACCCTGAAGTAATGGGGAGAAGCACAGAGCAAATACACTTGCTGGGAGCAAACTGTTTTCTCCCTATATGGTCTTTTTACAAGGGTCAGGGAAGAGAAGAGGTAGGCATCAAGATGCTGAATCAGCCCACAGCACGGGCCAGTGTGAAGCAGGCGTGTCAGGACTCATGACACCATTCCCTGCTCTCCCTGTCCCTTCTCAGCCTTTGTGTGCCTGGCTAACACACTGAATTCCTTGAGGTTTACTACATTGTGTGTGGAGGCAGGGGAAGTGTGTGGGGATGGAAGCCTTAGGTATGCCAGTAATCTCTAGGACAACCCAACAGCAGCTAGCTGACTAGTAGGAAAGCAGATCTCTCCACCCAGAGCAATCAGCTTCATACTTTACCTCACCGGATCCTTCCCATATGCTACCTCTCAACTGTGGGACAGCATGTCACCCAAAGAACCAGTGATGAGCAGAGTCAGCCCTAGCTCTGCTCGGGGCTGTGGACACTGTTGCAGGATGATGCTCAGGATGATGCTCAGGATGAAAGTTAAGCAACTCTTAAAAACAAACGGAAGGAAGCCTGTCTGGAAGGAATGGGAAATGCTCAGGTTTTGACATTGAAGCTAACGGAAAGGGACAAGAGCAAGCTCATTAGCCATTGGGGGCAGGAGGAGATCCCATGGAGCAGCCCGCCAATTGTATCTGCCACGTGCAGGATTCTTGCTGAAGTGCCTAACACAGCAGGAGAATGGCCCCATGGCCCTCTGCTGTAACCAGGCCTGGCTCTTCCAGTGCTCTCACAGCTCAACCATCGCTTGGCTCCCCACACCTAACACTCTTTGTTGTGTCCATTTGTGCTGCTCTGACCAGCCCCTGCCTGTCTTGCAGCAGCCTCCCCATCAGCCTCCCTCCACTCCTGTTTATTACTCACACTCTAGAGCTTGGCACTGCCCTCTGAGTCATTGCCCAGAACCTGCTGGTTCTCCTTTTCTTTCATTGTAATTTATTTACATCATGAAAAACAATTAAGTTACAAAAAGTCTTATTTGTCCCAGAGATCTGATTTTATCTTCCTCAGCATCACTCTTCATTTGTTCCTGCCATTGCTCCATTTTTCCTCACTCTTTTGTCCAAGGCAAGCTCAGCTGTATGGGAGTCAAGGGGCTAACAAACTTGGGACTAGGGCCCCGTAGCCCCAGCCTCTCCCCACACCAACAGCTCTGCTCCCACCCTCTCACCCAAGAGGATGGGACTCCAACTACACACTCAACAATAAATAACCAGGGAGATTTTTTTTTTTATTTTAACGACTCACAAGGAAGACTTGCTGGTTAAATCATTGCTAACTCTCAACCTCCTCAATATTTCTTTGCTAATAGACTTCAGGTTTAATTGAAGGATCTTCTCTGGACTCTGTCTAAGACACCATTTTCTCTTTAACCCCACCGCTCACAGCCTCACAAAAGCCAATCCATTAAGGGTCTTCATTAGTTTGAGCACCAGCCAACCACCCAAGCGGCAAAGGTCAAACACAGTCACCTGTCACAACATGGCAGTAAAACTACTAATTGTATGGGAACAAATGAGATAAAAAGATGGTACTATTATGCTATTTGATTTATTTTGTTTCCAAAGAGTCATTTAAGTCTAATTTACTTTGCAAGCTATAGAGTAGGTTTGTGTGGACACGGATACTTGTGTAAGCAAACATGGGTGTGTACATGTGCATGTGTGTGTCTCTCTCTCACGCATGCATATACACGTGTGCACATACAGGGCTCTGAAATGCAAGTCTAGGGAACCATAAAGTCATGGCACCATAAAGACTTACAGTTAACCCTTCATGCAGTCAGAACCCCACATCATACTGAGATGGCTCCGCCATAGTGGCACAGAATCACATCAGCCCTACTGCTGTCAGCTCAGTTGCTCATACACCGCTCCTCAATATCCCCACTGCAATGCCAACGGCCTAGGCAGCCAGTGCAGGGTCCCATTTTAGAAGGGCATTTGCTTTGGAAACCCTTTTTTCCCTTTTTTTGTGTGCTCAGGAGGAGAAAATGGCCCATATGCCCTCTGGTGGACAAATGCCACTTAGCAGCCCTAGGATCCAAATGGAAAGCTGGAGATGGCCATATTTGTAGGCACAAAAAGAAGTCGTCTCCGTAAGTGGTTTTTAAAAACTTGCTTTCTCTCTAGCTTGTCCTGGCAATCATGTTTGTCAGCACACATCTGTGACTAGCAACTGAAAAAAAATGGGCTTTCTGAGGCAAAAAACACCAGAGCCCAGCCTCACCTCTTCATTGTAGGTGCCAAATCAACATGGCAGTCTTCACCAACAGTTCCCATTACCAGACAGGAGTATCATTTTTCCTAGAAGAAGATGTAAATGGTACTTCTCCTGGAATAAAGACCTTCTTATTCAAACACAAGACCCAGTCTCGGGCTGTGTAGTCACCCTTCAGCACAGCAGACCAAACATCTGGCAGGAACAGGACAAAAGTTTCCATGGCTTTTAAAAGACACTTAATGCCAATCACAGCTTTGATATTGTGTATAGATCACCAAGAATTCTCTGAGTAGAATTGAAATGTTCGGGAGTTTTTCAAATAACAGATCTCTCCATGCACGTGTCTTAGGGACAGTCTCCGCTTCTTCGTAGTTAGGATCAATTCCTTCAGGGCAAAGTAGGGAAGAGAGCAAAATGCCACAAGCTCATGCAATGTACAAATGTGGGGAGACATGACCACCTCATAGCCTTACGATAGCTTCCTCCTGCACAACTGACAGTGGTATGATAGACAGCCAGACTTCACGCGTAGAGTTGGTGGGAGAGTGGAAATATTTCCATGAAGGCAGTAATGTTATTTCTGGTTTTCTTCAAAGTTTTCTGACTATCTCTGTTCATCAAGGAGTCATGGAAATCATCACAATCAATACTTCCTATTACATGTTGTACAGCAAATAAACGCTTACAACAAGAGAGGAAAAGTATTCACTTGAAACATTTCAGACCATTGTGACAGTTACTTTCAAATGCCTACTTGCACAGGCAAGCCGTTTAGCTGTGATAAACATAACTGAACAGAGGTAGTCAGAACTAAGACTAGGAATAAAGAAAGGGCAGAAAATTCCTGGGTGAGCAGTAAAGAACCTGGAGAAGATAAAAGCAGAAGACTGCATGGTCACTTTCAGCGCACATTGCAGCAAGGACTACAATAGCTGAAAATACAGCTAGAATCATAGAATCATTAAAGTTGGAAACAACCTTCAAGATCATCAACTCCAACTGTCTACTAAACGTTATCAAGACCACTAAACCATGTCTGGAAGTGCCAAATCCACATGTTTTTTTAATGTCTCCAGGGATGATGATTGCACCACCTCCCTGGGCAGCCAGTTTCAATGCCGAACCACTCTCTCAGTAAAGAAATATTTCCTAATATCCAACCTAAATCTGCCCTGGTGCAACTTAAGCCCATTTCCTCTTGCTCTATCACTAGTTACCTGGGAGAAGAGACCAACATCCACCTCACTACAACCTCCCTTCAGGTGGTTGTAGAGAGCAATAATGTCTCCTCTTGGCCTCCTCTTCTCTAGACTAAACAATCCCAGCTCCCTCAGGCGCTCCTCATAAGACGTTTGCTTCAGACCTCTCACCAGCGTGGTTGCCCTTCTCTGAACCTACTTCAGCACCTCAATGTCTTTTTTTTATATTGCAGCACCCAAAACTGAACACAATACTCAAGCTGCAGCCTCACCAGTGCCGAGTACAATCTGGCTGAAGGGGGGATACAAGTTCCCCTCTGAACCAGTAAAGGCATTTCTGCACACTTCTGCCTCCCTTGGCTGTGTTGGCCCAGTATAGCTCAGGTGTTCAGACATGGCCTCCTCTCAAAGATGAGCCAGAGTCACACCTGTCAAACTCAAACATGTTCTTGCATTCACTCTAGCAAACAGGTTAGCAAGACTTAACTTGTCTTGGTGTTATGGGAGATCACATGGGCATCTGTGAAACATGAAAAGCAACACATGACACCCTACTCCTGGTGCTCCCAGAGATCTTCTTGTCCAACTTTTATTCCTGCTGATAACAGGGAGGGGCTTGATCACAGTTTCTTGTGCCAATGGTGAGCATTTAAACTAGCCAATGCTATCATTATGGACCTGAGACACATGTCAGCTGTGCTTCTGCTCCCTGTTCTCCTCGTCTTTTCTCAATCTGTCTCCAACCCCTTTCTCCTTGCCTTCCCATTTCATTTTGCTTCTCACTTCATGACTCCCCCAGTGCTGAGATCAGCCACATCACACTGCTTGTGTTCAGCAGTCATCAACGTGTAACAGAGAATCCTAGTAGCCTAAACTCATTAGCCGTTAGCTAACAGAGGGCTCATGAGAAAAATACATTCCCTCAGCCTGTATTTAGAAAAAGACATTTCCTATCGCGAGTGAGAAACAGACTCCACCGAGCTTGTGACGCATCATCACAGCTACCAGCAGGACCCCACAGTGGAGCTGATTTCTGGGAAGAAGGGAAAATTAGAAGTTTTTGCTGGCAGTGGGTCATTTGCACCATGTGAACGTATCCAGCCAGTTCTAAATCAACTCCAGAACTGGAAGATGGGGAAGGGAGGAGGATGACAAGAGCATTAAGAAACTTGTTTCTTTTTTGTTATTTCAAGGTTACTTTTCAATTCACCTTTCCCTTTCCTCAAAATTTGAAAAATAATAAACCACATAGGTCTTCCTGAGACCTTTTTTTCCCCCATTCTCCAGATATTCCCATAATACGAGAGGGTAAGCAGCATTTCACATCTCCAGTGGAGTCCAAATTAGCTTTTCTGGCAACTAAATGCAGTGCCTCCTCCACTATGCACACACACACGCGCGCACACACACACTGCTGCCTACAGCGTTAACGGATCCTGTCTGAAGTGCAAAACCATGGAACCAAAAGGATGCAATGCCAGAATTAAACCCCCTAAATACACATTGCATTATGTTATCAGCTTCAATTACACAATCTCAACTATATTTCCAAAGAAATGGCTCCTATACTCACTGCACAAACCTTTTTCTGACGACAAAACTGCACATTTATTTTTCCTGTGGGTTTTTTCTGGTGTTCATCACAAGAGTGGGTGTGTGCTTCTCTGAGTTGAAACCACTTATGTTCCAAAATCAGGACTTGTTATTTCCATTCTAGAGATAAAAAAACCGAGGCATACAAGAATCAAGATCCAAAGGCATTTGATTCATTTTGGAAACCCTTTATGTTTACAGTGCGCATAGCTCACTATGTGCAAGTGCCACAGTTCCCATATTATATTCAGCAATGACTTCTGTGACTCAGAGCCACACCTCAAGATAAAACAGGAGAAAGCATGACCCTAAAATTAATGAATTATTACTGAGGCAAAGTGATTCATTCAACATCTCTTTGGAACTCCCCATTCAATAACCATGCAATGAGCATTTCTTCACCAGACCCTGCTGACTCACTGCCGGTTCAGTAAGTAAAGAGGCAGAGGCCATACAGACAAACCTCTTTTTACTGTGCTCCACTCCTGAGCACATCCAAGGTTGAGCAGTGAAGAAGACAAGAATACTATTTAAAATGTTTGTTACCAAAGACTTCTGCCTGGCAGAAATTATCAGATCTTCATCACACTAATGCTGACTGCAATATGAAGAAAATTGCTCTTTTAATCCTAATGTGACTTTTTTTTTTCCCCCTGTGGAAAAGGGGAAAGAAGACATTGTTAGCTTGTTTTTCCAACATGTAAGAAAGCTACATGTTGCCTCTCCCAAATCTAAACCAAAAGAAAAAAAGACCAGGCACCACACTGTCAAGAATAATTGGCTGTGCAAACACAATTTAGGAAGCAGCAGATTTGCAGAAAAGTATCTTGGAGTGATGATGAATCACATCCATGAGTCAACTATGTCAAGCTTTTCAGTAAAAAAACAAAACAAAACAAAAAAAACCCCAGATACCACACTAGGAGATTATGAATAGCAGTATCCTTTGCAGGACATGTGAATTACTCTTCCCACTGACCTTCTTCAAGAAAGACCTTCTTTGGTGAGCTGCTTTCCATACGAGGCAATTTAAGCAACATGCATATTTACTCTTGAGTTCTCAGGAACGGGGAACAAATGATCAGACATCTGTGAAGATGAGAAGGAAGATCAAAAGAACTGAAACTGTTCAGTTGGAAAAAAAAATATTGAGGAGAGACATGGGAGACATGGCAGCAGTTTACTAACAGGTGAAAGAGGGAAGAAAAACATTTCTTTCCATGTCATTGACAGATACAAAAAGAAGTTATGGGCATAAACTGCAACACAGAAAAGATTTACTTTGGACATTGGGAAGAATGCTAGACAAGGAAGTACTGCAATACATTTTCCTGGAGAGAGGAGGATGACTTCACTGGGGGTTTCTAAGGATGGATTAGACAAACATCTGTCAGAATTGCTTAGATAACTGTGATCTTTCATTGGGAGCAGAGGTACAGGCTAAAGGTCTCCTGAATAAGGCTCAGTCCTCATCAGATTCCAGCACTGGATCCAGAGAACAGGATGCTAGTTCTGCTCAGAGAAACAAATCATATGACATGGTTTTAAATTATTCTTTCCCAAAAGATATAAGTTAGTTAATAAATTTAAAACTTCAACTGAGAAAATACCTAGCCTGCAAGATCTCTGAGCGTGTAGTTAGTATTTGACAAAAATCATAAGGAACAGGTTGATAATGAGAAGTTTGTGCAGATCCTGTCAACAGCTGGTACTTTCAGTCTCCATCGTGACTCGAGATTTGTACCAATTGAAGCAGCAGTGGCTTGTGGAGCTGATGAGAAAGTCCTGGAATTACTTTTCACACAGAAATAGGGGGAAAGCCCCAGTTCAGGGCCAGTTCATCCCAACGATCTCCTCATTTCAAACCTGACTTTGGATCTCAATGGCCTGTTTGCAGCTAGCGGGTCTCTCCAGACCACGGACTCTTTTATGTTGTAATGTCGCAGACCACTGGAAAGCTCCCGGGGAACCTCTCCCACTCTGCCCACTCCTCACCAGCAGCACGAGACGTTGTCCTGGCCGCTGTTGGCCAGCGAGGAGCTCAGTCCTGTGAGCGCAACCGAGGGCGCACCCCGCGTCCCCCTTCCCCCTGAAGCGGTGGGGACAGCCCGGCAGGGACCGGCGGCGGCGCCTTCAGCACCGCGGAGAGCGGCCTCGGGCCCCGCCCGGGAGCTGAACCCCCGCATCCTACGGGGAGAGGGGCCCCGCTCCTCGTCGGGGGAGTCTCCGTCCGAGCTGCCTGCCAGGCAGCTTGTTACGGTGTAAAAACTTGCCTGGTCCGTGATTTATTTCGGCTTACCTCGCTTGGGCTGAAATCTATTCCGAGGAAACACTTAAATCTGAATGATAACTGATTCCAAAACAGAACTCTAAATTACAGTCTAACCTTGCACCGATTTTTGATCTAAAATGATTATATTGAATAAAGGTGTTCCTACCGTTCATCATCTCTGGGGAAAAAAAAAACCACACACACACACACAAACCACCACCACATAGCTCCATATTGCTGAAAGGAAACGTCCTAACATCATTTTGTTCCCATTGTAAATGGCACCAGGTCATTAACCAAGCTAGTTAAGTAGCTCACCAATTTGCTAGCCATCCTGCCAACCAGAAAACCAGCTTGTTACTTGGGTAATCAGATAATTGCATTTTACATTTTCAAATAACCCTTAACAAGCAGGAACTAATTAATGTTCATAACACCCCAATGAGCTATGAATGCTTACTTGCAACTCACTGCCAGAGAAACTGAGGCAAATAGCTTTGTCTTAGGCTACAAAGCCCAGCCAGGGCAAAGGAAGAGCTAGAAGGAACTCCAGGTTCTCAGTCTAGTATTTGCTCCAGTCCCTGGGAAACACACGAAGAATGCTTTTACCCATATGATGAAGATACCAGCAACCACTGAATCATCAACAAAACCATCAGTCAGCCTAATAATTAGCCAATTAATTAGCAACCACCCAAAGAGGATTCATTTACTCAGAGCTCCATCTAACACTGTACTAGCAGGAAAGTTGGATGAGGGTATCTAAACAAGGAATAGAATAGCACAAGTTTACCACATGCCAGGCCCTGGTTGGCTTGCTAACTGGGAATAGTGGTCAGCTTTGGGGTCTAGCACTGCAGCTCAGTTTCTTGGTGACTGATACTCACAGGGCTACATTCCCAGGTCCTGCTGGAGAAGAGGAGGATCCTCGGGTCAGGGAAGGGGAAGACTGAAAAGCCAGGTTTGAATTTGAGTCCCAACACCCCTTTCAGGAGGCCAGGGTCAATGCACACCCTTCACTGCACACAGGGAGCAGGCAAGGTTCCAGCTGTAGCTTCACAAGCTACGTTCAAGTGGTACATTTTAACTGTGGTGCAGTGTTGTAAGCCTGGTAAAAAAGGAATCTGTCTGGATTACACAGGGCTTGGTGTACTGGCCATCTTTCTGTTCAAGTCCTTCCTACCAAATCCATTTTCCCACATGGAAACTACCATGTCCTTACTGAACTAACAAGGACATAAGGATATTAAGAGCAGGGAGGGACTCTCCCAACAGAAAATATGGCAAAGCCAGAGAGTTTGGGCATTTCCATTCAGGGTGGCTGGGAAATACCAAGGGTCCAGGATTACTCACCCAAGCAGTTTGGAGTCAGAAAGCAGCTGCAGTGAAAAGTTAAAAGGTCTGTGTGAAAAAAAGAAAGGTTTTTAATGCATGTAAAGCCTTCAGTGCGAAGCACCTAGAAAGATTTTTTTGGATGATACAAGACTGATATTTTAGTTGTTTTTGCTATTATTATTAACCTCTGAGCTTACAGGGAAAAAATTTCCTATCTTCAAGACCACTTTATCAGTTAGCCAAGAGCCCTCAAATGTCCAGATAAAATTGTTTGGGTCTGTTTAGCATGGAGTAAAAAGGGGAAAAAAAAAACAAACAGTTAAATACAAATTTAAAGCTAGTTTAGGTTCTTAGGCCATGCCATCGAGGAGTAAAAGACTAATTGGTAGCACAAGGAAACAAGTTTTTAACCCTGAAAAACAGTGTGGAGAGAAATAGAACCTTGCGGTCATCTTTAAGTAAACTTTTCTTCAACATTTGAAGGACTTCAGTACAAATTTCTCCCAATAGAGAAAAAATAAACAAACAAACAAAAATCCACATGGTCCCCTGAAAGCCCAAAGCTGCACCAATAGTAAGTAGTTCTGCAGGACAAAGCAGAGAGTATAATGTTGTACATATTCTGCTCTCTCCTCCTGAAAATCCAAGTAAATTTTTCCAAGTGCTTGTTGCACAAAGATACTTTCTGCACTAATTAGCTGAATCCAATAATTATTTTCCTCCTTCCAAAACAAGATGTTTTATTCAAGCATTTTGATCAAGCTTGAAGATGTTAAGTCCAGGCTCATAGAAGATGATGTATCTACATCTTAACCATTTGCAATCTGTTAGCTGAGCTCTGCAATCCACTTTGAGCCTCTGTGCATTGCAGAGCCCAGACACACCATAAAGGTGGTGTAAGGTAGTTCATTTTGCCTCCTGGCCGGGGCACACTGCAAGTGGGGCTCCAGAGCAGCTCTATGGGCTTAGCTAATGGGAGATAACTTCTTATACTGCGATGCACTTGCAATAGTGACACCAAGTATTTGCTTTAGGCTTACCCCTCATGCTAATGCCATTAAAATGGTGTGGCTCAGCAGTTCCCAAAGGGATTATCACGAGCCTCCATTTGAGAAGCTCCTCATTTGACCAGCTCCTGAACTGCAACTTGATCTACAGAATGGGTGTTGGGCTCACCAAGTGCCCAGCGGGGTCACCTCCACTGTCAAACTGTTTCTCCCTATGAAAAATCTTCACCATGTTTTGCGAAAAGAGAGTGAAAAAAATATTGACAGGATTCTCTCCCCTCTCCAGCCTGCAGAACTGCCAGGAAGTCTCTTGGGAAGCCCAGCAATCTCCCTGCACCTCCAAGGCCCACAGAGCTGTTTGTCCACAGCGTGTGAGGAGCAGGCTAGTAAGGTGGCCAAGAACCATGAAGCAGCCTCCTGCAGCAGAAAAACCTGTGTGAGGATATGTGAAAAATAACCCTGATTTGCTAATCCTAGCTGTGAGCAAACAATTAGCAGGAAGCAGAGGCAAACAGGAAAGCTGATTTAATTATGTGACACTGATACAGCCAGTGAACTGGAGGGGAGGGAAGGGGGGAGGCAAGGGGGGGGCCTGGGATGTGGGGTCAAAACAGTTTGTAAAAATCTGTTTCACAAAAGCTGTTGTTCCCCTCGGGGCAGAGAGAGATTACCGTGGCTCAGTGTCTATCAAACACGGGAAGAGAATAGGGCCAGGGGCAATGAGACAGCTTCCGAGTATGAAGGGCCCTTCTTCTTCTCCGCAGCAACCAGCAGCCTGCCAAAGAATTCCTGTAAGCTCTCGGCGGCTTTGTGTGCCTGCCCGGGCTGTGGGCAGCTCTGCAGCAGGCCTGCCTATTGTCGGCAGGGCTCAAAGGGAGCAGGGGAGAGAAAAGGGGAGCTGGGGGGAGGAAGAGGGCTTAAGGGGGCTTGTTGTTATCAAAGCCGCAGAGGTTATTGTGCTGAAGCAGAATCACGCTGCTTCTGAGCCCCTTCAGCGTGGCTGTTAATGGAGGTGCTGCAGGGAGACCGAGGGTGGGATCTGCTCCATGTAAACTCGCGGGGGTCCTCCTCTGCATGCGTTTTGCTCACTCACAGCCTCTGGCTCAGAGCAGGCGCGTGGAGGGGGAGGCAGGTGGCCCTGCACCCTCCTTTCCCGTATCCACCGGCATCCAAAGACACCTGCCAAGGGAGCGGGGTTCACGTGCACTCCCACCGACACGCCCGCTGTAGACACAGATTCAGATGCGCACAGAGCGCACACCCGAGCTTGCACACACACGTGCACCCAACTGGCCACTCGCAGATTCAGAGATAAATACACACACATCTAGAACTTCAGGGGCAACTTCAGTTCATTGCTGAAGGTATATACAGCTGCATATAGAAATGTACCTGATGGCTCATATGCGCACCCTCAACATCTGGTGGCAAGTCCTTAACCCAAACAGAGTCAAATAAACCCATGCACACCAGTCTGTAAGCAGGCTTTCACTGACATGCGCAAATGAGGAAGGCTCAAGGCCCTGTCTCGGAGACCATGGGCACACAGTAGAGTTAGCAAAAGGGGTGCTAAGACATGTTGCTTTAAAAGCTTCATCTGCATGACAGGAAAGTTGAAGCTGAAGGCCCCTGGGGAATTAAAGCCACAGGAAGGGGCTTGTGAGCAGGGGTCTGTTGTCAGCAGTTTTGAAAACACTGATGCTGTGTGTCATGAACTAAGAATTTCCCAAAACACTGTACTCCAAACACCCTCCAGAGACTCCGGCCAACTGGAGGAAGGGCCTGAAACTGAAATTGTGACATGTCTCAAGTGACCACAGAGTCAGGGTGAGCACGGTGGAAGAGTCAGGTACCAGTTCAAACTCTGGCCTGACTTGGATCAGGAACAAGCGAGCACTGACAGGAGACCATTCCCAATGCCCAAGTCCTACAGACTGCATGAGGGATCCAACCTCCAGCTGTGGGAATCAAGGCATCAGACATGAAATCACAAAAGAAACTTTTAATGGGACCAAAACTTTTATCTCCTTATCCCCAAAAACTTGCACAAGTGAAGTATGAACCAAAGCCCCTCCAAGGCACCGTGCACAGAGGGAGGTTTCACATGCATATCACATCCACAGCCAAGACCTTGATGGAAGCAGGAAATCCCTGAGGCCTGGCCTGCTTCTTACTCTAAGCTTGGCCATGAAAGGAAATCACTCTGAAAAAACTCAAAGATGTCTCCTTCTTTCTGAACCAGGACTTTTTTTCATGCTCATGTCAACCAGGTTGGTAGGAGCTTTGCTCCACAGTAGCCAAATGCACACCTGAGCACAGCTGTGGTCAAAAGAGCCTTCACCTGCTGAGCATGGATGGTAGAGAGCTGGTGCATTACACAGCAGCCAGACTCTATCCTATTCCCAGAGTGGCCCTACTCATCAGTTCCAGGGAGACAACTCACACTTTGACCCAGCGCTGGTTTACCATATCGGTGCTAGTTGCACCCTGCCCAGACTCATAGTACACTCATGTGTATGAGACCCATGCACACACAAACACATATGTGCACATGTGGGACAAGAGTGATTCATCTGCACCCAGCACCTTCTTCATCCCTTCTCCTCCCACTCCCATCCCATCACCCAGCAGATGCTGCTAAGCCAACCCAGAAAGGCAGACGGGGAGCTGGGAAGAGAGATGAAGAGGTACCCCAAGAGGGAGAGTAGCAGCCTCTGACAACTCTGGTAGGAAAAGTGGGGGGGCTGAGGCTGTGGGGGAGGGGATGGAGGCAAGGCAGGGAGGGCTTCTCATTGTGAGGGAAATTTTATTTTTAACAGATGCTAAGGCAGATGGCACAGAATTAACAGAAAATGGGAGAGGAAAAAAGAGGAAGAACATTACTGGCTCCAGAGAGAGTGGACATTAAAAAAATAAAGAATAAGGGAATGAAAACAAGTTTAAGTACTCTCTCCAGAGGAGGGGGGGAGGGAAAGCGCGAGGCAGAGCAGGGACGAAGCAGCGTGATAATAACCAAAGGCGTGAAATTGCAAAAGTAAAATTTGTGGCACTCGGGAGGGGCTGATAAGGCCCCAGCTTCATTGCAAAACTCACTCAGAAATTACTGATGTGATGTTTTAGCCTTTATCATTAATAATAATCGAGAGTGGGGAGCGGAGTGGGGGCGCCTGAAACAAAGAGGGAGAGAAATCGCGTGAGCATCTGAAACCTGGGGAAGGAGGAAGAGGCAGCAAGGGGAGAGCTGAGGGAGAGGAGAGGTGAAGAGGGAGAGGATCAGAAAAAGGGGTCCAAATGAGGGAGAAAAGGGACCAGAAGGGAAAACTGAAAAAGGAAAAAGAAGCAATGCCAGCTAAGACAATAAAGAAGAGGGAAAGAACCAGAGGAAGAAGGTTAAAGGACATGAGGAGAACAAAGGGGAAAGGCAGACACACAGGAGTTGGGGAAGAAAATGCTAAAAAGTAAGAGGGGTGAAAAAGATGACTGATGGGGAGAAGAAGATGAATGAATGGAGAAATGATAGCAGAGATGAAATAGTGGGAGAAGACAGACTGCAGGACAGGGAGTAAGAGAGGGGGAGACAAAGAGATATGGCCCTGCCGCTCTCCTCCCAAATTAATCGAGGATACATCAACCCAAGCCACTAAAACAGAGCTATTATGAATGGGTTAGTCACAGGTGGAGTTAAAGGCCTACAGAGGGATATTAGCCAAAATTGAGTGGCTTTTAATTTCTTTCTAACGAGAGATTGTGGCTGGGGAGCCAGACACTGCCTCGGCTTAGCTAGGCCTGAAGGCAGCTAAACACAGGAGCCGGCAGCTTCCCACAGCCACGCTAAACCACAGGCGAGCTGACCTGTGTGGTACATGCAGCGAGGTGGAAAAGGCACGTGTGAGCTGACCTGTCCGCTCCGTGTGATGAAATGGCAGAGCCACACATGGTGGCATGGGGACACAGACAACAAAGCTGGCAGAGACCCACCGGACCACTCTGCCTCCTCTCTGCACCAGCGCAGGGCTGTGCTGACAGACAGACAGATTTCCAGTGTGTAGAACCTGTCAATGAGCTGGGAGGGGATTCACCCTGCCCATCAGGGCTTTGCTTTTTACTGGAAGATCCCCCTGCACTGCAGCCTGCTCATTGCCCTCCTGGAGAGACCAGAGAGCTTCAACACAAGACCAGGACATCTGGGTTCTATTTCTGGCTCTGCTGCTGGCAATTCACCACATTTCTCCATTTCCCCATCTGCTATCTGGGAATAATGCAGTATTGTTAAAACCAAGCATTTAAAAATGATGAATCAGATCAACTCCCCATTCCAAAATTATGAGATTGGTTTAAAAAAATCATTACACCTTTGA
Source organism: Baryphthengus martii (assembly GCA_013396935.1). Lineage (NCBI taxonomy): Eukaryota > Metazoa > Chordata > Aves > Coraciiformes > Momotidae > Baryphthengus > Baryphthengus martii. The sequence goes on from VWZK01014301.1 coordinate 194,916, forward strand.
GAAGGATAGGGCCACGTGCAGGACTCGTATGCCTTTGAAGAACCCAGTCTATGGAACTCTAGTTTCCATGCTTTTCTACAAGATTAGAAAGATGTTTCTTTCTTTTTCTGAGCTTAAAGCTCACAGTTCTTCTGGCCACATGATGCCGGGATGGTGTGAAAAAAAAATAATAAAAAAATTTCAAAACTGGTAACACTAAGTAACAGGATTCCGTTTTTCTACAGTCACATTCACATTTTTCATGAAAATCTCTTACTTCTCAAAGGACTGAGTGATTAAAACCAAAGGGAGAGGTCAATTTCTAACAACAATCTCTCCCTGAAGCCATTTCAGAGAGGGGAAAAAAAAATAACCACACACCCAAAAAATTTGTGGAACCATGGCAACATCCAGCTCTGACATTTTCTAAACAAAAACATTTGCTTTATGATTGAAAACTACTTTTTTTTTTTTTTTTAATTCTAAACCAATTAGGCTTAAAATGGACTTTCAAATGGTAAGAAGCTGCACTGTGAATAAAATGCTTCATTTGATCCAATACAAAATTTTAGGGTTAGGGTACAGGGAGAGGGAGATAGGGTCAGGACGAGAATCAATTTATTCCTTTGTGAAAGCATTACACATTTTTACTCCTTATCCCATTCCAGAGCAAAAGTAACTGCAGTTTACAAATTCTCATAAAAAAAAATAAATATTTCATGCCTAGATCCAATTTCCATCTATATGAGATGTTTTAAGGACTGCAGATAGCATGTGCTCAGTATTCTTAATTTATATATTCATTTAATCCATTGCCATATGATCCAGTTTAAATAACCCCCACATACACTTTCATCTCATTGCTGTTCAAACACACATCTTTTCCAAGCATTTCCCAGTCTTGCTTATGGTAGTCATGGAATTCACTCAAGACTGGATGTGCTTTCAGGAGACAGACACAAACCAGATGAGTTGGAAAGTGTGTGTGTGACCTCTGAGCCAGGAAAAACACTTCTGCCATACATGTGTGAAGGCACTCCTGCGCATCAGGGTGAACTCACATGACAGGGGCATAGAAGCACAGTGGTACATGTGATTATATAGATGGTGCTGTTTATGGAACCTGTATTATACGTGTACTAAGTCATAAAACCCCACAGAAACTGCTCTTAGTGCATGGAACATCACATGAAATCTTGTAATAGTCATGTCTAATGCATAGGAGTCACATCTGGAAATCCCATGCTAACATACCAGAGAATTCATAAACTCCAGAGACAGCCAGTCTTAGTGGCTCTGGATCTTTTCGACACTTGGATAGAGGAACTTTATCCTTCTAATGAAAGAGACTGAAAAGAGAAGGTACAACACTTACACAAAGGTGTCACCCTGTGCTGGAGGCAAAGGACCCAGAGGTAGGGCTGCTGGGTTCCAGGCTCAGCCCAGCTTCAGCACTTTGCCTTGAGATCCACTGGAAAACAAGAGCAGCTGCCAAGTGCATTTTGTCTGGGGCTTTCATTCATTGAAAACATTGCAGGCTACCTTTCCTTTAGACACAAGAGAAAGATCATGCGTATCCTTCTCTTAAGTCAAATGGTGAGTTCAACTGGCAGAAGTCAGCAGTGCTGGAGTCTGCCTTGTCCATATTCTGAGCCTCCTCCACATCTCCAGACAGAGAATCTCTTATCTGCCCATTACAGAAAAAGTACCACAGCATGAAGTTCAGCTTTCAGGGAGAATTTACCTTCATACCGAGATGGGGGACCTTAAGGAATATCTTTACAGTGGACAGAAAAATATCCTAGGGTGAGAATGTCCCAGGAGACAGAGAAAAAGAGATTTAAGTGATTAGAGCACATGGGAAGTGCACAAGAAACAGAGAGGAGGCAGAGAGGGCACCAGAAATCAAGCACTGAATAATTTCAGTGTATGTCCTTATTCAGAGACTTCAGACTTCCACACGCAGGTTTTCCAGCTCACTCGCTCGCACAGGAGCACTGGCTGAGCGTCCAGTGTTTCCTGTTGATAATTCTTCTGCGTCATCTGTCGGCACGGAGCAAGGACCATTCCCTGCTGTCACAAAAGCTTTTTTCAATAGGCACTGTGCCCCCTGGGCTGCCAGCTGAGGCCACTCCCTGGAGAGCTACACCCCTCTCAGAGTCTATTAAAGCCCAATTACTGAGGGCTGACTGGCCTCACTGTCTGGCAAAGGGAGGTAGGATGCTCCTCTCCCTCCCAGGGTCAGGGCTGCTTTACTACGGACCGGCCAGCTCACATCTATGTATCAATTTAATAAGATCAAATCAAGTACAAGAAGTGAGGGGAGGAAGGCAGTGAGAGAAAAAGCTGTAAGAAGCCCATGGATGACAAAGGGCAGCATTGCTGATTTATGCTGCAGGCACGATGAAGTCATCTTGATTTACATTAGCAGGGACCTCCTGGCCTCACAGACCCTGTCCCACCAGCATCTCCCCATACCATCCCAGCATATGATTTACTAATGCTTTCCCAGGGACAAAATACACTCTCTCCCCTCTATGTTCCACTTCCATTTTGCCACCACGCCACGCCCCAGGAGGTTTCACATCTCGAGCAGTCAAGTCCACGCGTTGGCAAAGAGCTGTCATTAACGCCAACACAAAAGTTTCTACCGGGGATAAATCACTTCTCTCCCACCTACACCCTCCCTCCCTGGATGTGTCTTCTGGGGTCTGAGTCCATAGATGGAATTATACAAATAGATCAGTCATACAGATAGCAGACGTGTTTCATTTGTTACTCAGAATCCTTATGGGCAAGGAAAATAAGAGAAGCTGAAAAAATGTAAATGCATTTATTTCATTCCTCATCCCTTAGGGACTCATGTTTTCCAAAGCTGCTTACATCAGCAAAGAAGATAGGGGCGAGAGAAAGGAGGACATACTGTTATGCTGAAGGTCTAACTTTGGTTTAGCATGTCTCCATCACAGTCCACATAGAGATGAATGTCACATGGAGATCAAGAGGTAAAAGCCTCAGGTGCCTCTGGAAAGCATCATTTATCCTAATCACGCAGGTGAGGAAACTGAGGCAGGGGAGAAGTTTGGCAGCCATTTACAAATCCTCTCAGAGATGTGCCTGAGAAACTGAGACAGGCAAAGCAGGGTCTCCTAAGCACCAGGCTGCCTGTCTTCCTTGGTACACTGTGACACCTGCCAGCAGTTTAGGAATAAGGAAGAGGAGAGAGAAAATTCATCAAATGCAAACCGTTCACAGGCATCACAGAATAAAATTTCAGTTCAGAAGGGTCTGCGCAATATCCCATCTCCAAATTGCAAATCACCACTCACCTCTAAGACAAACTTGAGACGTCTTGTAGAAGGCACATACCCAGCACATTGAGTCACAGGGCAGGAGTAGGCCCTGCTAAAACCTCCTTTATTCCCTGTTTCTGGCAGAAGTCAGGATCTGTGGGAATGTTCTCCAGAACATCCACCTCTGGTGCTGAGTGGGAAGAGCAGGATGTAACAGCGCAGGGAAACACAGATGGTCCAGCCTCTCCAGCCCACAGGTGCAGAGCAGGCCTGCCACACTCCTTGTGCAGCCAGGAGACAAGAGCTGTCTTGGGTACAGAAGTGAGCTGCCAAGAAAATACCCGAATCCTAGGGCTTCTTCTCTTGTCCTGAGTTAATTGTGCATACCATGCAATATAGAGCGGTGTCAGGACCTGGCAAGTTTCACAGGGCAGAGAGGAACCACGTCCTCTGCTGGCACCTCTGCCAAGCATCCGTCAGGACTCCAGAACATCCCTTGCCCTTCTGCAGCACCTTCCTCTCCAGGATCCTCAAAAAAACCATATTTATTTCCCAGCTAAGAGCAGTGAGGTCAGCAGGAACTGATACTTTCTCATTCCTATCAAATGCGTCACTTCAGATTGGACAGAGGAGAGATGTGGGCATTTGATCTAGTAAAGAAAGCATGAACTGGGGGAGTGTCATTGTCCATGGATGGAGTGGAAGGGAGGGGGGAGTTGACATAGATTCCCACATAGGCTGGGCACCAGGGATAATGGTGACATCTGTCCAACAGACACTGGTTCCACTGGGATCGTGCCTCCAGGGTACTTTTTCCATGTGCAGCTCCCTTCAAGGCAGCAGCTCGAGGAGACTATGGTTGCATGACCAGATCCCAAAGAGAAAAACTGAGTTGTTATGTGTCCTGTGGTTTGTACAAGCAGTCATCTCCAGAAGTACTGGCATTTTTCATTCCTTGGCAGCGCTGCCACACTGGGCACCACAATAGCTCGACTCCTGGGCAAACCATAGCACCTGCAGCCCTGAGAGCTGAGTGAGGCCTGCAAAGAGGACATTGCTGTCACAGTCCCTTTAGATGATGGTTAAGCTGATGTTCTTGCTGCGGATGCTCACTACACTAGCTTCATTCTGGGCCTTTTGATACTTGCTGCTTCTCTTCAAACTTCAACATCTGAGGTCATGACATTTTAGGGGATATGAATTTGGAGAGGGAAGTGTTAAATGGTAAGGTTTTAGCTGTCTTTTTATGGAAGAAAACCTAATAGATTCAACAACCCCAGAAAGCAATAAGAAGAATGTTACACCAAAGCCAACAGGGTTTTGTTTCTTAATTTACTGGTGTTTCCTTTAGACATGCAGAACAAAACCTCCCACCAAAAAAACAACTCAACTCTTCCACCTGTACAAACAGCACAAAAGGTCCCGCATGTACAGAGACTGAGGGTAGCAAGAAAACCTTGTCCCTTCCTGTTCAGAAGCACACCAGTGAGGGATATCTCCAAGGAGACAATGTGTACCAACAGATCTACCCAGGTTTGAGCAGCCCCATACTTGGTATATTGAAGTCTCACTGAAGAGTGGCTCGACTTACAGTGGAGTTGAGCAGTGGCTGGGAAACTCCAGCAGCACACCAGTGCAGATACAAAATAAAAGGCTCTGTGCCATGGTGCAAAAGGCAGGGAAAGGCAGGTGAAGTGAGGTGGCTTAGGCTACCCAGCAAGCTGGTGGGAAAGGAGGAGGATTTAACTACATGGACTAGATGATCTCTAGAGGTCCCTTCCAACCCCTAACATTCTATGATTCTATGAGTATTTCCCTTGTGTGCTGCCCACACCCACTGCTCCAGCTGCCTCCCGCTGAGGCAGCAGGATCTGCCACCACAAAGCACCTTAGCCCTGGTACTGCCACCTGACACGGCCAAAATGGGCATCAAATTTATACTTGACTAGAACGTGACACAATGTGCTGTGCATCATGCTCCTAGACAGACCCTTAAGGCAGCCCCTCTCCTAGAGAATCAAGGCAAAATATCCTCCTTGAGCCCATCCCCAGACATCACTCCCTGAAGCTTTACACCCAAAGGTCCACAGACATGTGGGAGAGATACAGGGACACAGAGAGAGACTCTTGCCAGATACTGTGAGGAAGATTTAAAAAGAAAAAAAAAAAAAAAAAGGAAGAAAAAAAAGAAGATGGAAGAGAGGCAGTGAGCAAAGGCAGAGAAAGAAAAAAAGAAAAAAGGAGTGGGAAGGGAGAAAGTGAGAAAAAGAGAGAGAGTGAGAAAAATGACAGGAGCTGAATTTTCGGCGCCCTCACTTTAAATCAAGATAAAAGACTGAAATGGAAAATAACAGTCCAGAGAAACCCCTGGACGGCTTTGGGCGTTAATGGAAACACATGGCTGAAGGCTGTAGTGTTGTCAGCTTCCCCGTGCTCTGACATTCCTTTCTGATAATCCGGCCTGCCATAAAATTAGAATAGCAAATACCTCCTGACAAAGATGCATGTTTCCCTCTATTGTGCCATCATAAAAAAAACTCCGCTGGTGACTCGAGGAGCCGCAAACTTCAATTTAAATTTACAGTGCGGCGGAAGGAAAGTGATATGCACTCAAAAATTTTAATAACCTATTAAGTTACGACTTCAATTTCATTTTATGAATATTTTCCTTGGGGAGCAGTGCTATCACAGAGAAAGATAGAAATTTAAAAAAGATAAATAGTGCCATTAATCTCCAACATTTCTCTTCCATTATCCTTGAAAATTAGGAGTTATTTTTGTTCAGATCTTCATGTAATTAGCTCCCTACACTTGATTCACTAGCCAGAAAATGACCATGTTCAGAAAATTAAAAATTTGTCATTAAGTGGAATTTAACATAATATCATTTATCTTTATCTATTCCCCAGCTGACAGCAGGAGCCTTGGAAGTGATACAGGCTTCTGTGTCAGAGAGTAGAGGCAAGTCCTCGACATGAGAGGGAGAGCGCGGGAGTGTAGGGGGGGAGGCTATAAGGATGTGGGAGGATAGCAGGAGAGGGGGAGTGTGTGAGACAAAAAGGAAGCAGAAGCTGAAGTCACAAAAAGAGGGAGAGTAAAGGAGGAGTGGAGCATTGGGGGAGAGGGGAAAATGCAGGAGGGAGTCAGAGGAGCAGGGTAGACAGCCAGGCAGGGTGAGGGGTGGAGAGGGGAACAGGAGGAGTGAAGGACAGGAGGGCAGGGAAGGCTAGCGAGGTAGGACTATCACGCTGGGCTTGATGGCAGAGCTCAGGAAGGGCCACCATGAAGCCAGCTTGAGAGCAGAGTCAGGGGCCTGGTGAAATCCTGGCAGGATCCCTGAACGTGGTCACTAGCTTCAGCTAGGCTGGATGAATGCCAAGTTACTGTTTTTCTGTTGGTGCCTTTTTCTAATTCTTCACCTACCCCAGCTCACCAGTCCCCCATGAAAAATAGGACAGGACCCAGAAGAAATCCTCACCAAGGTCAGAGGAAAGCTTTTGCTATCTATTAAAGACCTAAAGCCTACATTGGCTGCAAGATTCAAATGAATATTGGCTGTTAGCAGACCTCCTCCTCTTCAAGCATTTCAGAGTGATCCACAGAGTACTCTCCATCAAGTCATTATCACCTTGTACAGAAGGAAAATGAGGCACAGAACAGGTCTCTGACTTGCCCAAGGTGGTGTGACTGAAAGCAGGGCTGGGACCACAAGCCAGCCCAGACAGGCAGACCCTTTGAGACTTTCTGTCCTAACTCTTACTTGGCACTCCCTACCCTCAACTAACCCTGTGTGCACACCTGAGGTGCGACAAGTCCAGCCCTCCAGCATACGCTGAACTACAAGAAGCCTCTTCAGCTTCTGAATACCTCTCATGGACTGAAAACATTAGCCTCCTAACCATCTAATTTAATCTCTGTCTCTCCAACTCTCAATGGCTAGATCTGATAAAGTATCTCTCTAGAGAAAATGAAAGAGAATAGGTGGAAGGAAGGAGAAGAACACCATAAAGCAAACACTATGGGCAGGAGCTATTTTAAATAACTGGCTAGCTAAAACAGCCAAGGACATTAGCTACTCAGCAGTTCCATCAGAAGAGCTTGTGCTATTTTAAGCAAATCTCTTTGCCTCTATTCTGGCTTAAAGTTTAGGTATTTTTCCACTCTTCCCACAGAACTTTTGGGGAGTTGTATTTAGCTGCATTCTCTTCATTTTCAAACTCTGTGCATATATTTTATTCTTGTTTTACAATTACAGTGAGGTGTGTTTGGGGAAAGCCATAAAGATTTGAACTTCATCAGAAGCAATGACCTTGCACTCTTCCATGTATTCTCTGTGCAAAATGTAGCACAGATTTTTGCACAGGCATCTACTGGACAGTGCAGAGCATGTCATAGATCTGTACAACAAGAGGGCATAAAACAGCAGAGAAACATTCTAGTGCAAACATTTATCACCATGCTCTGCAGCTGCGATTTTTCATGCAACCTAGGGAGTTAGGTACAGAAAAATCTCACACAATAGCGTTCTCCCCACAGGCCCTGCAAGCCACACTTGGTGGTCACAAAGTACCAACCCACATAGATCAACTTATTTCTTTCTACCTCTAAAAGGACCAGGTGGGTTACAGTCATTGTGCTTATCCTGGAGCTGGACACTTGGAGGTGTTTGAAAGTACCTCAGCACTACAGCAAATCAACAGCAGAGCCGGGCATGGGACTCGTCCATCCCGCCTCATTTCTGCAGGCAGCCATATGCTGCCTCCTCTGAAGCTTCCCACCAGCAGCTGGGGGATGCAGTGCTGGTTTATGGCTTGGGCAGCTTCTTTACTCTGGTGCATATGTAGCTGGAGCCAACAGCAGGGTTGGATAAGCATAGGTCTGCCTGCTTGCTTTCACTAGGTACTAAGTGTGGTTCTAGATCGGATCCCTAGTCGGAGTAAAAGAAAGTAGTGCCTACTGTAGCACAGTGGATGTATTCTGGGACTTAGTTTCTTGTCTTAAGTCTACTGCAGCCATGTCCCTCTCTGATCTGAGGGCTGGGTGGAAGTACACAATGCTCATCACCTGCCACAACACCACAGAGCAAACTGCCTCCAGCCAATGATCTGAAAAGCCAAGAATCTCCTCATCCTTTCAGCTGGCCAACTCCAAACAACTGGCTGGGAGAGTCACCAGCCTGGAGGAGAAGGCTGAGTACATAGGCATAGGGAGAATATGTGGATCCTTGTGGTGCACCTCCCCATTACAACAGTGATCAGGCTCATAGAAACTCCTGTAAGGCATTTCCCTCTGTCTGTACTGGGGCCAGTCCCTGACCACCGATGGAGGAAATCAGGAATGTCATTTTCTCTCATTGCCCTGTCACCCAAACCTTTTTGTTGCGCATCCCAGAGCATGCGCTTTCCACCCAGACTCTCAAATAGGCCTTTCCTCCCAGGTCTCCTCCCTCACACCCTCCCATTTAGCCTCATGCTCCTCCTCTCCCATCTCTCCACACTCTTCATTTTGCCCTTTCATTTGCTCTCTTTGCTCTGTTTCTGCCCTTCCTTTTCTCTGCTACTAGAGGTGTTTGATTCATGGTAGTCTCAAAGCAGAAGCTAAGGCCCCTTCCTCTCTTAATCACTTATATAATTTACCAAAGTGCCTTCACTTTGTTCCCTCATTCCTTGACTCGGTAGCTATCCTAGCTGCTCCCTTCAAAACCAGCTCTGCTCCTTTTTCCCCCCTCACAGTCTTGCTCTACCCACTTCAACTGTTATTCATACCCTTACAGACTAAACCAGACTATTACTCTTTCTCCCTTCTCCATGCAGCCCCTGGCCCATCCCCTCCTGCCTCTCTCATCCCTTTCTTGTGCTCCCCCTCCTCACCAGAGCCTCAGCACTGCAGCCTTAAAGCAGGATAAATGGATATGGATATCGTACAATAAAACCTTCAGAATGGAGAGTTTTGTGCAAGTGAACAGCAGCCAAGCCTGAGAGACTGAAAATTGGATAAAGGGATTAAAACAGTAGCACATTAACAGGAGATTTAGAGTGTAATAAACTCATTTCATAATAATATGTGCGTTGGGGCTGGTAATAAATCATCGCGGGATCCCTGCCTTCCGCAGTGCCGGAACGAGGCAGTGACCCGAAAGCGGGGTAGGATTTCAGCGAGATGTGGATTAATTTCACAGGGTTCTTGGCCAGGAATAGAGCGGCTGTGCCATTGCTGTACAGCTGCTGCTGCTACTACTGTTGGCTTTTTACAAAAAAAAAAAAATAAAAAAAATACAACCACCCACAAAAGGCAAATGAATGAAACCAAACAAGAGGACCCGCCAACACCACCTGGCAAACATATTTGTAGAGAGGGGTGGTCAAGTGGCCCTCACCAGCACAACTCCAGATGCCAAGCATCGGTACTTCTCAGTCACCTCCATGGACAATGTTCTGCCCCCTTTCCATGCAGACTTGTGGGGTAAAGATTATAAAACACCAACAGGAAAGAAGCCAGCTAGACAAAAATACTAGGCTAAGTCACCACATTAATGGCCCAAATACATTCTTCTGACTCGAGCGTCTTAGGGAAAGTTAACAACCACATGCAGTAGATACACTAGCCTGGTGGGTAGCCCAAAATGCAACCTTAGGACAGGTGGGGATGGGGAAAGGCTGAGATCCCAACTCATGTCAGCTGCACAAAGCTCATGAAAAGTTACAAAAGAGATGAAGGCTCAGACCAAGAAAGGGAGGAGAGCAGCATGCTGGAACGTTCCCAGAGAAAGAATACAGATGGATTCAAGCCATAATACAATTAGACGAGACAAGGACTTTGCAGCAAGAGTAATAAAGGAATAAAGAACAGGAAAATGAAGTACAAGTGTCCTGGAATAAGAAACAAAGGGCTTGAGAAGGCCTTGGGGAGACAGGAACTGGTTGATCATATCTTAAGGAAGACTGAGGAGCAAAAATAAGCTTCCCAAAAGAGAAGATACTGAGAAGCTCGAACAAGGCACAGGTCCAGATGACACGGGAGCTGAGCTCTACTTCTGGCCACTGTAGCCATGGAACTTGCTTGCATGATGAGCTCACAGAGGAGATCCTGCCTTGCTTTACCATAAACTATAAGACTATGGCCCACTGTCTGTGAGAAAAATATATTTGGGGACACCTTGATGCTGATGCAATTGGATATGAAAACAAGAACCTATATTGAAGAAAAGACAGGATAGGCCAATCTCAAAGGAAATTCTCTAAACATAAGCCAAAGATAATCTAGCACAAAAACGGAGAGTGTAAACTAAGATGAGAGAAATGGGATATCGTAAAGACTGAGGAGGAAGTGAATGGCCAGCAGGACAAAATTCAAATCTCGAAAAGAGACTTAAGGTCTGGAGACCTGTAGATTCATGGAGATTTGTCTTTGCTGGTACCCCTAGGGTTAGTACCATAATGCTTATTTAGTCAAAACCAGAGTCATAACTCTGAACTTCCCCGAAGATATTAACCTTGGGATGGAGGAGGTGTATGATCTTGCTCATCTTCTGAATCACTCCATGCTAAGACTTGAGTTTGACTCTGCCCTTTGCCTCTGAGTGCCCAGAGCACACATCTGTTAACCATACAAGGTCACTTTCTCTCCTGCTAGTTTAGATCAGACAGCTTAACTTCCACTCAGGAAATTCACATAATACTGTTGGAGACTTTCTTAATATCCCACCAGACATTTTGACCTCACTGAAACTACATTGTGTTTCAAGAAAAAAGCTTCTCAAAAAGTACTCCCACCAGTCCAGTCCTCCCAGTCACCTGCTTCACCCTGTTCCTAAAGGGCTAAGGGGATATAATTATTGCACACCCCATTCTTGTTATGAGCTGCTGTTGTGAACAGCACTGAGCTCAGAGGTTCAGCCAACACCGCAGATAGTCTATGGCTCTAAGATCTACACCTAGAGTCTGTTGCCTTTACTTATTTCACACCAAGCAGCTCTACTATGAGGCAGGGGCTGACTTTTCAGCATGAGATGTGACAAAACCCAGAACACCACTCAAAAGTCAAATATGCAGCAGGCAAATGTTTGGGGACTTTTTTTCCTCAAGAGAAAAAGAACTGATTTTAAAACACTTTTGGTAAAACCCCATTTCAGAAACCAGTTCCCAATAGTACTGGCCATTTTTGGCTAATAAAAACAGTAACCAGTAGATCCATGTTTTGAAAATGCATTGGTTAAAAGAAGCTGAGTTTTAGCAAGTCCCTTAAGATAAAAAAGCAGCATGCTTAAAGAAAAGTCTTCAGAAACCAGAATTTTTACTCAAAATATATTTCGTTTTTTATAAGCCCTGGAAAATGTGGTCAAAAAACCCAAGCAGGTCAGCTTGGCTGTCAGACCATAGTAGTGGGAAAAAGGAAAAGCAGGAAGAAAAAGCTCACTTTGCTGTTTTTTTTCCTGCAATAGAATGGGATGATCCCAGCTCAGCAACACTGCACAGGGGAAAGACGAGAGTCCCAAGACTCTGCCCAAGGTGGTCAAATAGGGCACACAAAACTACCACTGGTATGTCACCATTACCAATGGTCACAGAGAGGTCACAGCTCCTGAGAGAAGAGCTTGGAGCCCAGAGCCTTTCACACACGCACCATGTAACCAGCATGTGGCCCTCCTGGCAATTTCAGTCAGGTGGAAGGGTGTCACAATGGTAAGCAGTAGCAGCACTGCTATTCATCTAAGCTGGATTTCACTCATTACCATACTCTTGCCACATCACTGAAGTGTAAATTCACTCAGTAAATCACACCGGTTCCATCGTTGCAAAATAGTACTCAAGAAGCACTAATAAAGCAGGAGAAATTGGATTTGCATTGAAGTCAACCTGCCACTTCAGCTGTCAGTCACTGCCAGTCAAGGGCTGTAAGCCTCATCCAAACAGACTTCCCAGATAGCAAACTGGCCACGGGAACTTGGGAAGCCAAGGAGCAGAAGTGAATATACACAGGACAGGACCTTCATATTCCCACAGGCCACACGCACATACACACACCACAAGGGCCAACAAGACCAAGTTCTGTGTAATAAAAGCTGGTGGACAGTGAACCACAACAGTAAGTTATTCTGAATAGCGAACTAGAGGCAAGGGGCTGTAAAGTGCTTTGATTTCTCTCCTGCTGTATTCAAAGGAGGTATTTCCTCCCACACCTCTACTAGGTGATATTTAAGAATAAGGTGAAAATTCCAGAAACCCCCCAATCAATTTGACAGATCATTTCAGTTGGAAAATACAAGTTGCTCTAAAATAACTCTGAAAATGCTGAAGTACCCAAGTTCATTGTCCTCCAAACATTTCTTCCTGGCTATGAGTCAAAATTATTTCCTTTGTGTAAAAAGGGACCAACATTAGAAAAAGGGCTGAACATGGCTAAAGCAAAAGATGTTCTCTTCTGGTTCAACATAAAAGCTTGGACTACCCCAAAATGACATTTTCATGAGAAAAGAAAGGAATGAGAGAGAAATAAAGAAAATAAATTTTTTAGGGTTCAGGATTTTTATTTTTTTTCATTTAATGAAAAACATCAAAAAACAGGAAAAAGTAAAGCAAAGCATAATGGGTGGGGCTGGTTTGCAAAATTAAATTAAAGCTATCTGACTCTTTTTCACACAATCGGGGCATAGGTACAATGACCTGCAGCAGTTTCAGGGCTGCCCCATTGGAAAGGGCCACCTTCCAGGACACATGGCAGCTGAGCTTTTTTTTTTTGGTCACAAAGTGTCATAGCAATGCACTTGCATAATATTGTGCTGGCCAGAAATCACCTTTTAGACAGTTTAGTAGTATGACACGGTACATCATCAACAGTAAATCTGGGTTGGGAGGCAATAATCCATTCTGATGCTGATCATTGAAGTCATCCCAATCAATTAAATACCCGCTATTAATCATGCTACCTGGCCTACAGACAAACCACCTTCTTCTGCAACCTTCTATGGTTTTATTAGCTGAAGAGGCTCTCATTAGGTTGATCTTTGGACAGGAGATAACGCAAAGACCATTCAGTGTTGACAAAAATGGCAAGGCTGCGAGCCCTAAGCTCAAACCTCTGATTTTTGCAGTCATAACACTTACCACATATGACAAAGACCACCCACAGTTACCAGTGTAGCACTACTAAGGTCTTGCAGGGACAGTTCCTCCCTATTTAAATTCCAACTGAACATCAGAAGTGTCTTCTTCAATTTCTGTGCAAAGGAGTTATCTAACATTTCCTTGGACGTAAGCATATGCAGACAGAAACAAGTTGCCTCACTTTGGCAGAATAATCCGTGGCACAAATACAGGATCAGGAACACTGAGGCAGAAATTCTGCAGAAGAAGCTCAAGCTGAACAGGAGCTATTAGTGCAAAGTTGTTCTGGAAAAAAAACAAAACAACAAACTCATGGCAGTTTGAAGAGGAACACAGATGACCAGGTATGTCAGACTTTCATTGGTAACGTTTCAGGTGAAATCTGGGCCCCAGCATTCGAAAGAGATGTTGGCAAATAAGAGCTACTAGTGAAGTAAGACTGGTCAAAGATCTGCAAAACATGACCTGAAAAGGCGGAAAGAGGTGTTCAGTCTAGAGATGAGAAGGCTTAGGAGAAATACCTTCCTAGTAGGTTAAAAAATGGACAAAAAGGAAGGCAATAAGCCTTTCTCCATGTCAACATGAAGAAAAGTACAAAGCTTTAACTGCAGCAAGATTCAGAACAGGCCTGAGGACAAAGTTTCTAGTACTGTGAACTAGTGCCACAGGCAAGTGAAGCACTGGAGCAGATTGGTGTAGGGCAGCCATGATGTCTCTATCACTAAAAGCTTTTAAGAATATAAAATTAGTTAGAAAGTTAGAAAATACCCATCCAAGGTAGGAATGGGTCTTGTTCTATGGTAGGGAGACAAATTGGATGATATTACAGTGTTAATTCCAGGCTTAATTTTTTTTCTTATTAAAATTAAAGAAACTAAATCAAAGTAAAGCTCACTGATATGTTCGAGGCCATGTATTAGACCAGTAGCAAGGCAGCATTAGACTTCCAGGAACTGATACATGAATATCAGTGACATTTGCTTCAATACTATAGTTGGAAAGAAAAAAAAAAGATAGGAGTAAAGGGAAAGAACAGTAATTTACTGTGATTCTCTTTTCTTAGTGTCCTGAAATATTTTCAGAATGGCCTAACCAAAATCCCGTGTATGTCTACATTTGCATAAATAGAAACCTATTAAAAATGAAATATTTTTTCTTCTTGAGGCTTTGGGGGTTTTCAATGTTAAGCATTAAAATCATCAGTCTCTATGAAGCAGTACATTTCATTAAGGAATAAAGGCATTTTATTAAAAATAAGAGAAAATACAATATTTAGACTTGTTCAGAACTGGTTTTCCTGAGAAAATGCAATCAAATGTGAAGGTTTTTCAGGTTGTTCCACACCTATCTTTTCTTCTGAAAGCAAAAAAAAATGTCTTAAGCAAATTATTTTCCTGCTTTAGCATTTCTGAGTCCAGATTTCAGAATCAATCTAGCACATCTGTGTTGTCTTCTGGAAGGCAACAGCAAGAATTTTGGGATCCCCAGATACGTGGAGTAGCACAGGGTTAATGGTCTTGGGGATTTTGTGGTCAAGAAGCATTATACAACAATAGTGCCTTTATTATATAGCATAGTGCATTCTGTACAGTGCTCAGCAGATCCCAAGTTGAACTATGCGCTCGTTTTCTGACACTCCACTTCCAGAGTAACACAGACATGGTCCATTACAGATGAAATCTCTTACACCTTCCTAATACGTTAAAAAATCAGCTCCTTCTCCCATCTGAATTTCCAAAATCTGCTTCCCCTGCTCTCATAGGGCCAAAATCTTTGCTGGTAGAATTTAATGGGATTTAATTTAGTTGGCATTCACTGATGCTGCCCCTCGCCCTGCATGTTCCTGTTACATTGACCTAATTTATTTACTGTATGTAGCTGGTACAATATACACAAATCTACACAGTTATTTCCCAGCACTGTGCAACCAATTCAGCAAAATAGTTGTTTCAGAACATGCACAGAGTCCACGCGGATTCTTCCACCAAAGCATGAACACTGCCTATAGTGAGCCGCCAGTGGGAGAAAGAGGAATGTTGTAAACAGACATTAAATCCAGCACCTCTTTTCAAAGGGTGAAACGCGCACGACTTCGTTCAAACACAACCTACACACTTCACTACAAACAAGGTTCATGTAGGTCAAACTGTGCTTCTGTACAGGACCAATTGCCCTCTCTGGGCCATGTTGGCACCTCAGGCTAAGTTGGTATCTTCACATTATTCTCACAAAACCCTGCTGAGCTGCCATACCTGTCACTCCAAGCTAACGATCTGGAGTTTTCCACCCAGTGACTCCATATTTTTAATACTGTTTGGCTGCTATCACCACCAAACAAGAATCTGTTTTTCACAGGGTCTGCCCTGCCCTTTGGTCAAACCAGCAATACAGCAGTTGCTCTCATTTCTCTCAAAGGTCCTGTGCATACAGATCTTGCGGCAAAGTAGGGAACATACTTTGCCTGAACTTTGTGGGTTTTATCACCTGAGCACTAGTCATTTTCAGTATGTTTCTGTTGCGTTAATGGAAAAATATGGGAGCCCTCCGGTGGTAAAAATAATACCTTTAATTTCCCATAGATGATAACCAGAGACTGTAACCTAGCAGATAAAGTGCCTACTTCAGCTTTCAAAGGTGCAGCTGTGAGTTCAGAACTGTATTTTCAGTATCTTTTCTGTTCACTTTATTCCACTCATGCTGCTTTAATTTAATTAATACCTACTGATGTAGCAATTTAGCAGGACCATAATAATAACAACAAAAGTTACTATCATTGATGGGTCAAATTCAGACATGCAGTAAGGTTTGCAAGTGCTGTAGGAAGAAGGGCACCTGAAAGGATGAAAACTTAGGTCTTGTTTTAGAGAACAAAAATCAACCATGGTGTAAACGTGCTGATTTTCACCAGAGGTAAAGCATACCTGATTACATTCAGCTGCAACAATGAAAGCCTCAGCTTTAAAACAAAACTTGATTCCTCATAGACACAGTTTTAAGCGCTATAGATTCTTAACACTGAATTTCTATCAGCTGTAAGGACGGGAAGGTAAAGAAACACCTCATTAGACTCACTCAGATCTACTACTTAATGTCTCCCCTTATAATTTCATCTGTAAAACCACTCACTTGCCAAGAAACTAGTATGCTGGAAAAGAGGAAAAAGATGGAAGAAGGATTGGTTCAAGTTTTGTCCAGGCAAAATAAAAAAAAAAGAAAGTGTTTCAGAGCAACAGAAATGTACAGTTGTAGTCCAAGCTAGTCCTTGTAATTTGGTATTAAATTTTCCTTCTATAATCCTTTAGAGGAGCACTTAAAGTAAAGCTTAAAATAACTGATGTAACCAGAAAAATGAAAGCTGATTTCACTTCTAAATGTTAGAAGAATATATTTAAATTTTTCCTGCATCACTGTTTTTGGTCAAAACCAGTTTTCAGCCAAAACACAATTCACCTGGAATGATGACAGTCACAGAGCCAGTGGTGTGAGGCAAAAGAAGACACCATACATTACAGCTACAAAACCAGCAACGAGAATTACTCCTTTATTTTGCTACACATGTGAAACTGTGTGTGAAGCTCTCACACAGCTGTCTCAAAACCCTTCCTCTGGTGTTCATAATTGCAACTGAAAGGCTTGCAGAGACCCACGTGATGCCAACCCATGCCATATTGTCATATGGGAGACAAACATACTGTCTTCTCTCATCAATCAAAACAAAGAAGAGACAGGGACATCGATAGTGGGGAATTCTCCAGAAGCGGCCAACTCACCCTGCAAATAGCTTCAGTAAAGGGTGCTCCTCAAGGAGACACCCTATGATCTTGCCAGTAAGTACGAGCTCATGGTAGTAGCTTGCCCTGATCACACCATAATTCTATGGACCTGCAGTGCTGGAGTAGAGTCTTACCTGATGGTTGGTCATTCCTGGCAGATGCCAGTCCATAACACCACAGACCATAGTACATAACAGCCCATAGTCAGGTAACCATCCATCACATTTACAAGTCTCCTTACTTCTGATCATGAGAACCAAGTTCCTCTAGTCAGGGTCCAGCCACGCTTTGTGTGGCAAACCTTCCTCATTGGTTTCACTCAGCTATAAGCTACCGTTACAACTACAATCTACAGCTATAGCTCAGAAGTTCTTTAGCATTTTTCCTTGGCCTTGTGCACTGCAGAAGGAAAAGGCAGTTTGGGTCAAAATTCAGAGTAATAGATGCTCTGGAAAATCCAATGCAAAAATCAGATTGGCAACAGTAAGAGGTTCGTCTAAAGCACACAAGGGTTAAAGTATTTCCTTACCAAGCACAGCAACTCACAGTTCAGAAAGCATGCTTCCCTCAGGCCTGCACAGAGCGTGGCTCAGAGATGGACCTGCCCCGTCAGACATGCAAGGACCTCTCGTCAGGAAAGCAGAAGGCAAGATCCACAGTGCAGATCCGAGAGCAGAAAACATCAGTGGCCCTGTGCGGCAGCTGTTCTTTCTGCTAGTAAATAGGCTCAGCTCACCCTGACTATCTTCAGAGACAGTTGCCAGATGCAAACACCGTAATGTTTTGCATCAAGCTCTTGCTTCGGTACTGTTCACAGTGCTGGAAAAGGAGTTTCCCAGTTCCTCCCCAGTCTTTTCTGTCTGTGCATTGAACACAGAAGAAAGGAGAATAGAAGAGGAGAGAATGTTGGGGTTGTACACCCCACTTTCTGTATTTTCTTTTATATGCTTCCTTTGTTGAGTTTTTGTCCCTTTCTCACTGATGCTCTGGCTAATGGTGTTGCATAGAGAAATGAGAGAGCTCACACCGTCCCACAGACATCTTGGGTGGGGAGGTCAGACTTTTCAAAGCCCTGCCCAAACATCACCCACTAGTTGTCTGAGAAAAAAAAATTGCCTACTTTAGACTTCAGAATTAACATGCCTTTGAGATGAACATGGACAGTTCACAATGATATTATACATTAGTAGTCTTCATTCTACTTTTACGCTATTCTGGATTTATAAGACTGGAAAAAAGCTAATTTAACCACCAGTAGCTGAGGGCTCTCCAAGTGTTGAAGACTTACATAGATGGTCTAGAGTTCATAGTCAACTTTACACCATCATCTCTCATAATCAAGAGTATAGCCGAGGAAAGGAGGGGAGGTAAAGCGAGGAGGAAATTTGCCCTGCACACTATTGCATTGTGGATAATCTCATCTATGGAAAATGCTCCCAGAGCCAGTCATAAGTTGTAAAGCCACCTCCAGTCTCAGTTTGACTTCCCATGGACAAGACATGGCTGTGCAGTGCGGTATCTTGAGTCTTCAACCACATGCAAAAGGTTTAAACAATCCAGGTTTTACTCTTTCAGTCTCGCAGCTGATACTCCTTATAACTGGCACCAGTGTTGATCAAAGGGGAGAAGGATAAAAGACAAATATTTCTGACCAAGAAAACAACCTGCCAGATCTCCATTTCACACAAAGAAGTCGTGTTGGCTTCATTTTCCTCAGATCTAGCCCCATATGTGGAAAGTCAGTCTTAATAGTTCTGCTTTTAAGCTGTTCAGATAAACACTATGCATCCCGCTGCTTAAGAGTAGTCAAGCGCAGCATTAACTTCAGCACTTCAGTTTTGTGCTGCATCTACTCTGCACCATCACCTGCTAACATTGGGTGAACATAGAAGAGAATGCATGTAGACAGGGAAGCCCCTTGACACATACACATGGATTCCCTCTGCTACTGCTCATGGTACTTGGGGAAGATATGATCAGTTATAACCACAATGCCAAGCATAAGTGGGACTTTTCATGAGCAAAATGAGCTGTCTTCCCTTCAGAAGTTCAAACTGCTCCAACCTTCATTTTTTTTTTTTTTACTTAGACTCCAAGTAAGAAACTCAGAAGCAAGCAAGCATTTCTGAGCTACCTCTTTGCACTGCAGATGGGAAGACTAACTACAGGTTGTTTTCTCCCCCCCATTTCTTTCAATGACTGTCAGATCAAAGACACAATGACTTAAATTGGTATCACCCTGCTTCTCTCACTCTACAACTGTGTCTAGTATTGGTCTCCTCTCCTCTAGCTCCATTACGTCCACATGATGGTCTTTACCCATTTGGAAGATCTTCATGGCCAGCTATGTAGATTTGAGAGTATTTGCCAGTAATGGGAGTAATGTCCAGCTTCTAGAGCATGTCCCAAACTTCATCTTTAAAGCCCCACAAGATTAGCAGAAGACTACTAGAAAGTAGCTGTTTCACAAAGACAGATCTATTGTTTCCTAAAGGTTTACAGCAAATGTACTCTTCTGAACCTCTACAACACCCGGGAAGATTACCATCCATGTTTGTAATGATCCAGTATTCCAGCTAGGGATTTATTCCGTTCTCCCATCTCCCTTTTTTTTTAAAAAAAAAAAAAAAAAAAAAAAAAAAAAAAAAAAAAAAACAACAACAAAAAAACCATAAAACAGCATCACAACATAGCAGCCACCACTGCCACAGCAGTTCCGTGCAAGTCACATCAATTCCATTCCCAGGGGTGCAAACCAATTTCTCTTGTTTTTCCGCCCGTCTCTCTGGCTGAACCTCCAGCAGCCTTCAATCCCATTAATCCAAGCACTGCTGGCGATGACGAAGACTGATTTCACCAGCAAACGATCAATTTGTATCTCCCCCCCTTTTTTCTTTTTTCCTTTTTTTTTTTTTGGTGTGATGTACAAAATATCATGAAAAAGGCGTTAGTGGTGATAGTTCCACAACAGTGAAATAATAGAGTAATAAGGCAATCCACTTTTGACCTTGCAGGACAGCTAATTCATCTACCCATCTATCTTAATTATTCCCTGGGTTACAAAAGAGAAACTGTACAATTCATTCATTCCACAGTGACAATTCCATTTTCTACCCCCAGTAAAGCACCATCCTTTCTCTGTAGTGATCCTGCCATAGACCACGTCCCTTCTCAGCCTACTCACACCAGCCCACATGCAAACAGTCATTAAAGCCCTGATCCAAAGCCTGTTGAAGTTGATCAAGTCAGGCCCTTGTTGGCCCCAGCATACTCTTGTCTGTGCCCTTCCATACCTTTTCTTGACTTCTAAGCGAACAAGAAATCAGCCACCTTCATAAGCCGTACCAAAAGCAGCAGCAGGATCTCTGACAGAGTAGACAGGTGTTCAGACAGACTAACTTTGCCCTGGAAGACTGATCTTTTCAGGTCTTCTCTCAAGTTGATGGAAAGAAGGTATCTTACAGAAAGGTATGTATTGTCTCAGAAAAGTCTATGAAATCTGTTTGAACAGGATGAGAGCAAGATAGGATCTTTGAATTTGGAGATCACACTGTGACAGGGCTACAGAGAAGACAGGCCAGACAGTGGAGAAAGAAAAACCATTTTCTGATGGCACTGTGTTAAGTTCTGCTATCTATCATTTGATGAATATTAATGTGGCATGGAAGTTAATATCTCAGATATTAGAGTCTTACGTCCATACAATCTTATCTTTCTGCTGCTTCACCTCAGAGACTGAATTCCACAACCTACCCATTTTTAGGCATGTCATCTGCTAGTAGACTGTTTGCAGGAAGAGACTGGTGTGAATCAATGTCTCTTACTGTTCTCCAAATGAGCCAAGGTTAGCTTTTACCTCCAATAGCCAAAGGGGTCTGTTGCCACTTGCAATGTCAACATTTTGCAACACTCCTTACAGCCTAACAGTTGCTAGGAAGAAACTGGAGAACTGGCCACAAAAGAAGGTAAGGAGAAAGGTGCTTCAAAGGGAGCAGTGGTAACTGGGATAAACCCCAATGATTCTTGGTGGTTCCTCCCATGAGTTAAGTTGAAACAAAAGCAGCAGAAATCCCCATAGGGGACAGCTGCCTCTGGTCAAATCACCTTCTACTGGGAGGAGTTTTGGCTGCATATACATCCTTGAAGATTTGCACTTTCCTAGCATCCCACTTATCTGCAGATGTTGTTACAGTTGTCTTTGAGCTCCACAGTTCATTCTGGTGCTCTGCTTCACATCTCCAGATTTCTTTTGGATTCTGAGCAGCCAGACACATTTGCCCTTCTCACCCTCACCTGTCTCCCATCACTTTACCATCTTCATGCTGCTCAAGTCTGTATCTCTATTTCTCTTTCCAATACCCAATTCCCATTATCTAAATTATATACCTCTCTTTCCCTTGAAACCACTAAATTCAGCACTTCCTTGCTTCTGTCTGTAACAGGTGGTCTTAGCTTGATTTCGTTTCCTGCCTGGTTTCTCCATCTCTTTCATGTTTGTCTCCAGTCTGTGTTGCCCTACCATATCAAATCTATTCCCTTTTTCACACCCTCATCCTCTCACCTCCTGGACTCCTCTGTCTCACACAGTCCATCTGCATTTTTCATTCACACTAGGAAGGCAACTTAATCTTCTACCAAGTTCATTCTGCTAATATATCCTCTGCTCCCTTACTTCTTTCCCCACTCTTACCTTCATTTTCCACTTCTTACTGTTTTTTATACCTACTGTGATCTCTGCTCCATTATCTCACCAACCTCTGCTTCTTCCTCCCAACAATCCTTTACATGAATAGACATCCTATTTCCCTCTTTGTCACATCTAATCCGAGACTGTAATCTCTTAAGAGAAGTGAGCATATCTTCTTATGTGAAGTTTGTACAGCACCTTGCCAATGTACAGTGCTTTGAATAATTGTTATTAATACATTACTAACACAAAGATACCACCTTGTTTTCATGTATCCCAGAGACACAGATTGCTGCAAGCAGCTAGGTGTATTGAGAAAGCATCAGAGCTGCTTGCCCTTTATTACAGTTCTCCCCTAAATCTGTCCAGCAGTTCCTATCAGGAACAAGACCCCAGGCTAGAGTGCAAACACTCAGGAAAGACAATACCCTACATTTCAAAGAGCAGAACTGGAGCCTAAAGTCAGGCACAGGAAAACCCACTCCACTAACAACAAATACCGAGGACACTGCATAGATGTCTTCGGACTCGTTAGTGCAGAAGTGCCTACTGACATTTCCTCTGAAGTCCCAGTCAGTTCGTAGGAGCTTGACATAGAAACATGGGCAGAATTTAGGCCAGTTGAGTGCAGTCCAGGATGACACTGAACAGTGAAATTAGTAAAGCAAAGACCAAAGGCAGAGCCTGGGCTAGCAGTGTTGCATCACTGGCACATACATTGTGCTCAGTGCTTCCATGTGCATTTCCACAAAGCCTGCATAGTATGTCCAGGCGCTTGGGAAGCAGCAAGTGGATACAAACACAGAATCGACAGTGAATAATGTTATAGCAAGACACAGAGATCATGTATGACTGGAAGCACCAGGAGCAAATCGGGACAAGCTGATGCACAGGCATAGCTGACACAGGTTGCTGCAAGCTGTTACACTGGCAACAAAAACCTACCTCGGCCCGTACCAAGTCCCAGCAGAGAAGCTGTACAGTGTCACAGTGCAGAGTGACACATAACTGGTTTTCCAATTAAGATATTTACTACCAGCTGAGGAAGATGCATTTCAGTCCTTGACTGACACAGGTTCCCCAGCTGACACTGGTCAGTTCATACAACATACTTTGGAGTTCACATTCACACAAAGGAGGACCACAATCTTTCATCTGCTCCTTGGCACTGTTTAGACAGGATGACAAATGTCCTTTGTTGGCATGTCCAGTCTCCAGTATCCACATAAAGTTCACGTTCTTCTTGCTGAAGGCAGTCTTCAGTTCCTTGAGCTTTTATCAGGTGTCTCCCTGACCCCAACACCTTGGAGTTTTCCCCAAGCTACAGTTTCAGTTTTGCCTTTTCCCAGAAAGTCCTCTTCCTCCCAGATCCCTCTTTTTGCAGTTTTTTTTCAGTAATCCTCTTCCTTCCCCTTTTCCTCAGGGACTGATCACCATTCAACCAAACCCATGAGAGTCCAATCCTCCTCTTACCTTCATCTGTCTTGAAATATTATGGCTGTGAACTGCAAGGCACTCAGAGGTGGCCAACTGCTCTCTGTTAGCATGATTACAGGATGACAAAGGGGCTGGCCTATAAGCCCTGGCATGTCGTGATTTTTTCAACAACCCAGAATTCACACTGGAGAAACTTCATCCTCCCCTCAAGAATTAACCTTTCTGCACCTCCCGCTGTGCCAGTGCTTGAGGTATGCAGGAACATTTCCCACCTCAGGCATAGTTACTAGTCTCTTTCCTGGCACTAGATGTGGAGTATAGCTAGACAGCTGAATGCTTTGATCTTCTTGATGGCTGGTGCATGTACAAAGCTTTTGGAGTCATGTACTTCCTTGTTCCTCAGGAGAGCAAAGTTTCTTGCTCAGCTGAAAATTAACTTCTGGGGTTGCACTTACTTCCTCTTAAATGATCTGCAAAGAAGCTCTGAAAGCAAAGTACTACACCCCAGGGATCCCAACCGACCTTTCTCAGGCACTCCTCAAGACAAAAGAAGGAGAGAAAAGGAAGGTGAAGGCAAGAATAAGGAGAATCGTGGTCCTGGCCAAAGAAGTTTCAGAGGAGAGAAAAAGGAAGAGAGAATGAAAAGAGAGTGAAGGAGAGAAAAAGGAATGGAGGGAGAGAGGGAGCAGCAATAATAAGGTCATTTGTTACAGGAGCTACTCCTAGTCTGTGTGTATGTAACACAATTTGAGCTAATTGTATTGCCCTCACTTTGGGGACGCTGCTGTCTGTCTCTGAAGCTTTTTCTAATTTCCCCCCTTAATGTACGATTTCAGAATCTTTCATTCTAATGATTTTAATGCAATCAGCAAAACTATGCATGTAATTGTCTTTGGCACGGCACTCGCTGGAGTGGCACTCAGGGACAGCTCCCTGAACCCAGGACTCCGGCAGGAGAATGCAAAACAGGCCTGTTTTCAATCACCGCGGCAGAAGGCAGCCGGCAACGTCTGCGAAAGGCTGCCGAAAAAAAACATTTGTCGGAAGACAATGACAAAAAAGGGGGTCTCAGCTCGGTGCTATTCAGAGACAATTTGTAAGCACGGCTGTTGAAGTCGATCCAAAGGCTCCGGAACAGCTGGAGCTTTGCAGTGATTGATAAGTGCGCCCAGGAGAACTTCATTTCTGCCTGAATGAAGACAAAAGCCCCGCGATGCTGGGCGGATGGGTAATGTCACTATCATTAAGTAGTGAGAGTGGATATGCCAGACCTTCAGATGGGGACACAGTCAGGGCTATGAGGAGAGGTCAGGGCACCCTCCCTTCCTTCCCATCACTGCCAGCTCTTTCCCCTCCCTGACTCCCCCCTCCTCGCACATACACTTTCAGCACAAACACCCCCTTTGCTAATTGTAATGCCCATATAAGTTCCCCTAGCTTATAAGTACCAGACCATAGATCTCTCCTTCTCTTCTTCACAACTGCTGTGTACATGCTCCTTCCACATCTACTAGGGCCGACTCTGCCAGTAGATGCTCCAGGCCACCCAGATGCACCTTGTCTGTGGACAATGTTGCTGTTGCTCATGAGTCCACACTTCAAAGATGTGATACTTGAGAGTCACTTTTAGTACCCATGCTTGGGTGACTTCCATCAAAGGCTGCATGTCTCCTTCCCTATATTGCTCATCAAGACCTTCTGAAAACCAAAGGTTGCACGTTTTAAGTCAAGTCAAAATTTTTGGGCAGCTCCATGGAAAAAGAGTGTCACCACAGGAGGACAAAGCACATGAAAATAGAAAGTCAACCACTATGGAAATCAACTGGCATCTATGTGCTTTGCACAGAATCCCAACTGTCTTAAGGTTTGTCTGGTTTGGGATGTTTGCTGACACAGTTTCTTTTTTTTCCCCGCAGAGTTACAAAATCTCACATACAATAGGTAGCATGAAGAGTACTGGAGACAAGCGAGTATACAATCTCAGCTTTTGCTATGGGCTTTTTTCACGGTGAGGAAAAAGCTGGAAAATACAATCCAAGTTGTTCTGAAACAAAGAACAAAATTAAAGGACCCTTTACTCATTGAATTACCCCTCTTGCTGCCCACAACTAGTCAAATTCAAGAGCTGTCTACTCAGTTTCTACATATTCTATAGTCAAGACACCGGACACCTGAAACTCTGTAGCACAGTTCGGAATCAGCAGTGCACCACAGAAGCCATCAGAAAACAGTCCACAGCAAGCGTGACATCCATGAAGGAAGGGGAACAAACTGTCTGAAATTGGTCTAAGCCTGTGTCACAAATCTTCAGAGGATTTAGCAACCCACCTCAAACACTAAGTACTGAACTCGCCTCTTCTCGCCTGCTGTCAATGGCCAGTCCAGACAATGCCAGAGACAAGGCACAGATCTCTTCCAAAAACCCAGCAGAATCTTTCCTTTAGCAAGAAACATTCGTTTCTCACCTTCTGGAGTGCTTCAAAGAATATGAAGGCATAGACAGGAGAAACAGTGGTCTTACTGGCAAACCACCCATCATTTCCTGCTGATGTTTCAGGCCCCTCCCCTTATACGCAGTTAGCTTCTGTCCAGATCACACAAGCTAAGAGCACAGAGCTACAGTTCTCCGGTGGGGATCCTGGTCCAGGAAACTCTCACCCAGTCACAGCTGAGTGAGTGCCAAGAGAGACAAACCTGAAGAAATAAGAAAAGCTTCAGAGTCAGGAAATTCGAGACTATTTCCAAACTCTGCTGCTGACCTGGATCAAATCAGACCCACTGTGCTGTCTCTCTTTTCTGTCCAAGAGCTCTATGGTGCAGGGTCCAGGCTGCTGTTTATCTGTACAGCACCTACAACAAAACCCCACCCTAAGCTGGGGCTATAACCTGCAGCAGAAGTAATATTTCCAAGAGTCCCTACCTACCCAGAGTCCTGCATATTCCTGATATATTGCCACCACGTCAGAACCCATGAAGCAAAGTTATTCAGAGAAAGCAGAAACTCCAGCTATCAAATTCTCACTCCTTTCCCTCCGTGCTGCAGATCACATCCACCTGAACCGTTTAGGAGCTCCAACACCACCACTCCCTTGATTCCCATATACTTCATAGATAACCTGCCTTGAGGGAGGGAGCTGAGACACCTTAGAGATGCCCTTCTCAGAAGGTGATCTCTAGTTTCTCATCTTTAGCAGTGAACTATTTCGAGCCCAGGAGGCATAAACTCACGTTTCTCCAACTCATTCAACGACATCTGTGTCAGTAACACTGTTTCACCTTGGACTGTTAGTTCTTTGGGTAACGGAAAGCTTTGTGTCCTATGTTTGTACAAAACCTACCACGTGCCCAGGCCTCTTCACCACCACAGGAAGCAGCAGCAGCCCCCATACAACTCTAGCACACATAGAAAGCTGCCTGGCATCCCTCTGTGCCTTCTACTCGTGGTGAAGGCAAGCTCAGCTGACATTTCCCTTGATTTCCCTCCACTTTCCACTTTCCAAATTCCAGGAATGTTTTGCTGAAGCAACACAAGTTTTTCTACTGATTTACACCCAGACAGCATCTTACACTCTCTGCAGGGCGGTAGAATAGCACAGGCCAGCGATCAGCAGGGAAGCCAGTTTCCATCGGCCTTCAGAGGAGCACCAGCCCTGCTGCTATTTGTACACGTCCTCTGAAATCTCCACATTCAGCATTGTCCTTGCCAAAGCCACCACCAAAATGTGCACATCGTTCCCTAATCATGCTGTCCCCAGAGCTGGTGCTGGCTGATTGTTCTGTCTTCCTACTTGGACAGCTAAACAGTTATGCAGAGCACTGCAGTGACTGGGGTATCTCAGATTTTCAGTGCACGCTTTGGGAAGCCGCTCGTGGACATCTTTCCTGAGCTAGTAGCCCTACCGACTGCAGAGGAATAGGTCTGGTAGCCTCTCTGGAGCAGAAGGGTCACAGCAGATCCCTTCTGGAAAGGGAAAGAGGCAAATAGCCTAGTGGTCCCTGTCAATCAAGAAAGAAACAGGATTCCAAAGTCCCAGTGGATTACAGCTCCTCTCTTGCATAGAGCAATGCTACTTCAGTTTCTAAACCTCCACTCTGCAGGTAGCTGTGATGATACATGAACGTACTTCTGAAGGCAGTGTATTACAAGTAATGTGTCAGAGTAAAGCTTTAGCAGTGAGCAGAAGCAAGATACCCAGCTTTAATGAACTAATCTGAACTTGCAGAGACTTTATTCCAACTAAGTATAGATCCCCTAAGCCTCCAGAAATGTGACTATCAGTTGCAGTAACATGTGCTTTTAGATCTCTACAGATACATATTCCCATTGTGGGAACACATGGCAGAACCAAAGGTAGTCCCATGATCTCAGAGTACTGTTCAATGTACAGCAATGATACTTAGTCCTAGCAAGTTTTGATTCCTTCATGGTCCTCTCTGCCCTAAGTCATGATGGTAGAACCAAGCAGGACACAAAACTTCCTCCAACATGCCTTTGTCCCCACTCTGATCTGTGCAGTAATAAATAGTGATCAATCTTGACAGCGAGCATCTAAGTGTCTGGCATGCTATGGAGGGCAAGGGCAAGGCAGTCTCTGCTACAGGAGATGATCCCTGGTGTGCCTCACTTGATGACCCCAGAGAATTCACACTGCCCTGCTCCCTCCCCTTGAAAGGTGATAACAAAGGTGTGAGTTTCTAAGCCTGACTGGCTCATGAAGTTAAAACCCAGTGAACCTGACCAGATCAGTGATAAAGCCAGAGCTCTGCTGAATTGGTCATTCTCTTGCTCTCTCCTTCTCTTGCCTGACCCCTCTTTTGCATGGTTCATAGAATCGGCAAAACTCCCTGACACAGAAACTTGAAGACACTCGATCTGTCGGTAACAATTTCCAACGGCTTTGACAGGAACAGGCAGAGCACAGGAAGAATGGGGAAAAAAAAAAAAAAAAGAAAGAAAGAAGAAAAAAACGAAAAAATAATTCTTCCTGCCTCATGCTGTCCTTTTCATTTTTCCTTTGGCTTCCTCTCTTTCCTGGTCCTGTATGAGCATCTCCTTTCCTTTGTCTGCTTCTGGACAGATGAAGATAGTCCATGGGCTGCAGGAGATATCCCAGTAGAATCCATGAAACAGACTAATTTATCATAGAGGAAAGACTGACAGCAAACAGAAGGATAGACAAACACCTCTTACTTTAAAGCCTCCACTGCTCTTGCAGCATCCTGGTTCCCTGTCCAGGCCTGCAGTTGCCCACACTGACAGGGAGGCTTGGAACAGGTAGGAAGGTCAGTGGAAAAGACAGGCCTGGTGATGATTTATATCCACATGCTATTTTTTTAGATCATCTTTGCTGGAAGAGTGGAAACTTTCACTTCATTCTGCAGAACAAGGTGTGGCCCAGGACCATCAGGGTGTTTTTATCCACTAGATGACTGTCCCAGTCTTTGATCTTACCCACTCTCACCACAGTGACTTCAAGCCTGATGCACAGTAGACTTGACAAAGGATTGGGGAAGGGTCTGTGAGCGGTCAGGGCATATGGACAGAGACTTCTGCAGCCCCCTCTGGGCTATACACCTGACATACAGACTGACACCATCACTGTAGGAGATTGGGTTCTGAAACTCAGGCAGCTCCTTCCCATCCCTGAGGTCTGCTATCCTTCCCTAAGCAGAAGCTATCCTGACCAAGTGCCTAGGGAGATGCGAGTACACAGTATGATGCCTACCTTTTCAGGCAACCCATACTTCAGTCTATGCCTACCAAAGCCAAAAATTAGACCAGTGAGAACTATGTGCCATCTGTGTTGCATCTTCAGAGTCGTATTTTTATCTCCCTCTTCAACTAAGGGAAATGTTTTTCAGAACAGCGATCCTTTGAGGGAGGTATGAAAAGGAGGAGAGGCCATAGCTCTGATGAGCCAATGGCCAAGAAACAACAGTATTTGATTACCCAGGGCCTAACTTTTATCACAATAAAACCAGACTATCATATTTTCATCTAACCTGCACCTTCAGATAACACACACCCTTGGAAGGGTCCGTGCTTGAAAATAAGACCTTACGTAACGTAAGTCACCTGTACAGGGAGAGGACAGGAGAGCACTGGAGGAGAAATAGAAGGGTTGACAACAGCAAAAATGCACAGAACATACTTGGCTACTAAACCACATCGTCAGGTTTTTACATCCAGCCCAGGCATCACACGTGTGAGATACCAGCAGGACATGACACAAGGGTGATATCCACCACAAAGTCTTTTCCTTCAAAATACAAAACACATCTGGCTCAGAGCCTATGTAGTATTTCATGGCCTAGATGAAACTGGGGACCATGAAACCAAGATACACAGAATGTCTTATTTTTAACTCTTGACACAGGTGGAAATCCAAAAGAGAAGCTTTATTCCTTCCTCCATGGTAGAAAGTGTCCGCATCAGTGTCCGTTTACAGCAGAAATTGGTTCCAGGGTTGAAGAGAAGGCTGAAGTCTAACCTTGGAAGAGATCAGTGCTTGGCCTCTCCCTGAAGGCAGGAGCTTGCCTCCCAACCTAGCTCTTTGCTATTCTGGGATCAAGCTTTCATGGTGCCCAGCCTCATTGGTTTTGAGTATCATGACACATCAACAAAAAGAAACCCAACAGGTGAAGCTACAATTGCCATTCCTATCTGAGACAGCTGATCAAAGCCATGCCAAAGGCAGCTGCTTGTTTCCTTCTCCAGAGATAATTACAACAGCTAGAGAACACCATTTGCCATGTTGCTTTTAATTCATATCAGCAGAACTGACAGTTCCAGCTACATTCACTCAGGGGCTGCAGGTAGAAGTCTGGAAAGGATGGAGCTACTCCAGCCTCAATAGCAAAGGGCTGGGAGGATTTCATCTCAGCCGTCACTGTCATGTTTGCTTTGACTTGACCCACTCAGCCCTCTCTGCTTTCTGTCACTGCTCTTCAAACCGTTCAGCCACCTGTTCTCAGCAGTTGCATCCATTGTTAAGAGAAAGGTGAACTTGCAATTCTGCTGCTGCTCTCAGAAGATCGGGAGTTCAGGTCTGCTGCAAGTTTCCTGACCATGCCCTGGGGAAGCTGCAAAAGCTCTCCAGGCTTTTGGTGGTTACTTATATTGCTAGCTGTACAGAAGCTACCACAACCAAGTAGTGTGTGGAAATGCTCCTGCTGCCAGTAAGGCTGCAGACCAGCTGAGTGTTCCAGCAACTACTAACAGGCTGTTTATACAGCAAAATCTGGGACAGGAGGGATCAGGGGTGGATCTTGCACACCACAAACTAGAAACACATGCTGTTCATTGGTGTGAATGGGGAGAACCCAGAAGTGGCACAGATTCAACAGCACAATTAAAGGAAGAATAAGGGACAGGTAAATTAGGTATCTCATAGAAGCAAGCAGGAAGAGGTTGTAACAGACCCCCACTTGAGTAAAACAGAATACCATCCTTGCAAACCCGGCAGCCACGTCCATTTAGACTGCACAGTCTTCAGAGCAGCTCTTGATTCCTACCATGCTTTGCATAGCACCCAGCACCACAGACCCGCAGCTGAGACAGGGCCACCAGGCCATGAAGAGCAGCAGTGAAAAATACTCACAACAATCTCAATTCATGGAACATCCCTCAAGCAGAAGCTACAAACAGTGAGCCAATTGCTTCTAGTGCCTCTGAAAACAAGTCCTCTTTAAGCTCAGAGTTGGCCCAAATTACCTATAATCAAATTGATGAAAAACATGAGTGACTCAAAACCTAGGGAGGACAGGGAAAGTGAAGAAGCAAATCAAGCCCTCTCTGTACAGCTGCACCCTCTTGCAAGTGGTCATGCAGTGGGACTGTCCACCACAACTACACCAATTTAGGACCTAAGCTAGCATGGCAGTTTGAAGTGAACTGTCAAGTAGCAGGACACCAAGGATAACTGAGATTTCTGCTAATCCTGCTTTCACAGTAGGATACTAGAAAATTTAGCTGACTTTTGTTAAATAAGCTC
The DNA here is from genome assembly GCA_013396935.1 of Baryphthengus martii. Taxonomy (NCBI): domain Eukaryota; kingdom Metazoa; phylum Chordata; class Aves; order Coraciiformes; family Momotidae; genus Baryphthengus; species Baryphthengus martii. The sequence goes on from VWZK01014301.1 coordinate 226,182, forward strand.
AATGGGCCTCTTGAGAGGTGGTGAATTACTGTGAGCAAGCAAAGAACGTCTGCCCTGGGCCACAGCCTATAGAGAAAGGGTTTTCCTGCACAAGAGGCTGCAATTCACTCCCTTCCCTGGACAACATATTTCTCTTACATTAACAAGAATAGGCCACCTCAGCCTACTGTAAAGGAAGCCAAGTGTGCCCCATCTTCAAAAATGACTCCCAGTATCATAGGAGACATCCTGTACCGTGCAGCTTGTGAGTTGTGACACTGGAAACTCACTGAGGAAACTGAGCAGCCAACAGCGAACCTCCTTCCCCAAGATGTCACTGCCATGGCTACCTGTTTCCCTGCTCACAGGCTTGTCTTCAGGACTGCCAGTGCACACGCCTGTGGGGGACCTTCAGAGGAACAGTGGAGGACAGGTAGAATCTTGGAGACAAGCCCATCAGACTTCAGTGTTGCAGGGTTCCTTTACTGACACTCTGAATCCATGGGCACATCATGAACCAAGGTAACACCATGGCCAGATGCAGTCAGGCCAAATTTCATTGCTACATGGCACATTTCCTTTGGGAAATTTAAAACCTTCAAGAACACCTGTCCACCTGTTCCAGCTTGACTAGATGGAATTTAGGCCACCTCATCCAACCAGCCAAGGTAGCAGATGAGACAGAGCAGGGCTACATGAGGCTTTTTCATACATGTTCTGACTGAGGTGGATTTGATGAGGCACAGAGGTCATACAGGGTGACATCAGCTGAGACATTAACATGCAGGAAATGCAGACTATTTCCTTTCCAGGCATAACAGGACAAAAGAAAAAAACCCAACAGTATTACAAAGCTGTATCTAGGATCTTTCATTCAGCAGCTATATAGCTGAAGCAGAAAACTGACCTGGGCTAACCCCACCAGTGTGAACTGAGCTAGAACAACTCCCACCTGGAAAAGATGTGTCCAGAACTACATTTCTGGGTATCCACAATTGCTCCAGGTGCCACTACTTGTTCCTTTCATAACATCAGGTAGTAAGAAAGAGCAGGAAGAAGAAAAATGCAATTAGAACTATTTTTTTCTGTTTCTAATTCTTTAAGGAACCACTGGTTATCCCGACAGACAAGTATCTGGATTGCCTCATCGTGGCAAATTAAAAAAAAAAAAGTCTGCTTCAGGTTGGTTTGAGCTCTCTTTATTCTTCTTTCCCCTTATCTCCTCCCAACTCCGACTTCTCAAAAGTTCTCAACTAAAACAGATCACAGATTCTAGTGTCCATAAAAATAGGAACATTTTTATTTTAGTTTTGAAGCCCATTTCAATGACTCTGCTGAGGTGGGGGGCTAGGGAAACAGAACGATTCATCATGGCTGAGCAGCACAATTCCATTTGCCGGGTCCTGAAATGAGAGACTTGCTGCTGATGAAGTCAAAAAAAAAAGGAAATATCTCCTCTGTGTCATTTTTCTCCTTCTCCCCAACTCAAGTCTTTCTTTTCTTTTTCTCCCCTCCCCCCTCCTCCCAGTCTTTCAGCAGGCTCTCTGAAGATGAAGGAGGAGAGAAGCAGAAAGGTTAGTATCTCAAGGGAAACCCACACCTCTCAATATTCAGAATATTGAATATGAAATGTCAGAGGAGTTATCAATCTTACTTTGATGGTACGAGGAGCTTCATTTGTTAGTGCAGGATGCAAAAAGGGCCTTTCAGAGCCATTCGCTTACTCTTCAAAACACATTTCACCAGTGGAGATTTCTGATTGCTTGTGCTACATCGTGTCCAGGTAGGAAGGGGAGCCACATCCAGTCCTGTCAATCTGTCCTAAGAAGCAAGGGAGGTTCAGACAAGCAGAAGTACATACAATGGCAGCAATGCTGTGAAGAGCAGCAGCACGAGATGAGGGCTAGCTCATAGCTGGTAGCAAGTCACATATGCTACTTCAGTTGGCCTGTAATATATGATGGTGCAGCCCAAAACATGTAATGGAATTAAGCAAACCTTCTGCTGACACCAATGACTTCAGCAGCTGTGAAACCAACTGAGCCTAATCCTTTTCCTCAACTGTAGGCTCATCCCGCAGCAGCAGCATGTCAGCACTCTTCCTCACCTCCTCCCTAATTCTAGTACACTCAGAGAGAAACCTCAGTGAGGATTGGAGAGCAGCCTAATTCTGAGATAGGTCAAACAGCCACAACTGCACAATGACATACTACACAAAGCAGTATGGAGAACTGGGTCCTGGATGACAGTAGAGCAGAGGAAGATCAGAGATTATGCTCCATTGAGAGCAATGAAAAACAAAACTGGCAGGGCAGCTTCTGGAAGATAGAGATAGATACACACACACACAGTCAATACTACAAAGTTTCTAAGTGAAAGACAGGTCAATCACATGAAAAACAAAGATAGGACTGCTCACTGGTGAAGAAAGGTAACACTGTTATGGGCCATCAGCTGCAGGTTACATATACTGGTCTGTGTGGTTCTCTGGCTCCTTGTCAACCCCACAGTACAGGAGGCTGACATTTCTGACCCTCACCTACTTGCCATATCATGTGATCCATAACCTTCAAGTTTGCACACAGTCCCCCTTTTGGGTAGCCAGAAGGGGCAGGTTTCAGTCTTCCCCTTATTGATGTCTGCTACTACTCCCTGATTTTTCCTAAGTATTAGCAGTTGTACTGAGGGGTGAATCAGACAGCATGTGAGTAACAAAATAGAGACATGTAAGCTCCAGTGACATACAAGGGATCACACATGTGATGCTTTCTGACCAACATTTTCAAGCCTTGAAAATAAAGGTTTGATTCCTAATTGTACATTCTCTACTACTAAGAATGTTCTGCTGCTCAAAAGTTAGTATAAGCAGCACACCTGTTCAGGGCATGGGATAGAAACCTGGACACTCCACAGTATCCAGTGCCCACCTTTGCATTTAAGAACCAGCTGGTGGAGCTGATTCCCAGGAGCTACACCGATTTAAGCTAACTAAAGGTTCAGACCCCAACTCTTACGCAGGCAAGTTTGGAAATGCTGGACTGCTGCTGTTTCCTGCAGAGCCAGCATGTGGAAATGAGGGGCTGTTGTTTATGAGACCACTGCGCAGAAAAAAAAACCTCCTGGTCTCAAGCATGACCTTTTCATCAGAGGTCACCAAAAAGTCATCAGTGATTTCATCAGATATCAACCAACTCAATTGCCCTTACGTGCACACATAGCAGTAACAACGTACAGGTCACACTCATTTCCTTGTGTGAGTCAGTCGCCCTAAGCCCAAGGCCACCAGTTAGAAGAAAGAAAGATCACCTGAGATCCTGAATTAGATTTCTGCTCTTGGCTCAGATCTCATTCTCAGAAATATGCCTACTGAGTGATTACAGGAATTATATACCTAGTTTAGCGTTACAGGAGGGTGTCCTAGGGACAAGGAGGCTGCACTGCAATGGCATAAATTAGTGTGGCCCTACCAACACCTCAGCACCTCCACTCAGATTGTGGATCTGCTCTGACACACTTACCCCATGGATTTGTTTGGCTGCTGTCCGATGTTAGCACAGGAAAGACAATAAAGAGATGAAAAAATAATACAGACACGAAGGTGACTATTTTCCAAAGAGGAAGCACTTGCTCTAGCTGTCAATGATTTACAGGGTCATGTTGTTCATTGCTGACATATTTTATTGTCATTATTTATCACGTTCACTGCTGGAGCCCTAAGGAGCCCCACACAGGAACTTGGGCCATGTAGTGCAAGGTGCTGTAGACATACAGAAAGCTGTCAGGGGGGTAAAGGCACCAGAGTCCCGCCAGCTGCTGCCACTGCAGAAGATACTGCAGATTCACAGCAGGACATAAAAGAGGCAGTAGGGGAAGATGGCAGGTGTCCAGAGTGCCAGAGTATTTCTCAGCTCAGCACAGAACAAAAAGATGCTCTTCACTCCATCAAGTTTATAGAGTTAAGTTCACAAATGCTAAATGCTTGCATCATTTTTAACGCTTTCTTACTGGCCATGAGGCTGTCAAAATGCAGAGGAACTGCCCGCACAGTCAGAATCCCAAACAGGAGATGACCCATGAATAATAATTATTATTGGTATTATTGCTACAGATTTATACAGCCAGCCTCTATGAAGAGAGACATTGTGTTCTCCTTGTGAAATAACATTTGCTTTGCTCTTCGTAGAAGAATTAGAGGCTTTACAGACAAAAATATATTGGCAAGCTACTCCAAAAGCACTCTGAGGGAAGGCAGAGCTCTACATTGAATATGTACATTTGCACCTGCTTAATCTATGATCACTTTTACAATGGTGTAAATCAGGAGCAACATTCCTGGAGTCAAGCACCAGACACTCCTCTAATTCAAATCACTGACTTGGTACAAGACCTTCTCAGATGTGATACAGGCAGAAGAGTGTAGTCAGGCCTCGCCCAAAATCACCCCGTGTCCATACGTTGTTATTCACTACAAAGTATGATCTCGGTGCCTATGGGCTCCTAGGAATGTAAAAGTCCCCACTGCACTATGTTCTGCACTGATCAGCAATGACATACAGCTCCTGCTTCAACAATTTGCAGTGAAAGGAGACTGAAACCAGGTACATTCTGCACACACTCTCAGATGATAAAAATACTGCCAACTCTCATAATCACATGGTGAGCTCATACAAGCCCACATTTTTCTTCAAGTCTCAGCTCCCATTCTAGTGAGTTGATGAGATCTTGAAGAGAAAGGCTTCCTATTTACCTAGAGACAACTCACAACTGAGATCTTCAGGCTGGCCTTTCTACCCATTTCCAGTTTCCAACTGCATCTTCAGTGCATGGCACATTAGCCACTGGCTGGGTTGGCTCCCAGTACTATTTGTGCTAGATTTGTGCTAAATCAGTCTACAAGGAACTAGAAGCCCAAAGAACAAAACACCACAAAGCAAAGACTAGGTAACAAAACGTCACTGTAACCCCTGTGAGACAAAATTGGCACAAGCTTTCCAGACTGAATTTTCAATGTGCCTGAACTTGTGTCAGAATTAACGATTTGATGTGCACATTTATTTTACTTACTTATTATTCAGATCTGAAGAAATCGTTTATCTCTGTCAGGTAAAAAAGTGAAATACCAACACACACTAGGAAAGAAAATAAATACACCACTGCTCTGAGACAGTGGTGTAGGAGAAATGCAGCTGGCAGCCATAACCCTCGTGAGAAACTGGGTGGCTCCCTCCGATATGGTTTGTTCCCAACTGTTATTTAACTGCGTTATTTTAGTTAAAGGGAGTAATCCGAGTTTCCCAAAGAGAAGCTGCTGCTCTTATCCATATATACAGCTACTAACCAAAAAAGAAACATAGGATAAAAGTCCAGACAGCACAGCACCTGCAGTTCAGGTGGGAGGAGAGCCATGGCTGTTAGCAGCCAGCCTAAAGGCCTCTCTGAAGTACAGCATCCTTCCTGGACCATGCTACAGGTCCTAGAGATACCTACAACTCCACAGCACTTAACAAGCTCCCCTCTTCAATCACTTCTAGGAGGTCACTGAGAGACAGCTTCAGGGCCTTGCCCCACAGTGCCTGTACCAGAAGAAGGGTCCTCTAGGATCTCTTTGCATATCTGTGACTCTTACAACACAGAATCACAGACTATATGAGGTAGAAAGGGACTTCTGGAGATTGTCTAGTCCAACTGCCCTATTCAAAGAAGAGTCAACAAGATGAGGTTGCTCCAGGCTGTGTCAAATCACGTCTTAAATATCCCCAAGGATGGAGACTCTACAATCTCTCTGAGAAACCTGTTTCAGTGTTTGACGACTCTATAAAAGTACATTGCTCATAGGTGGAGTTATTCGACCACTTCCTAACCCGATTTGTCCGTCATGTATCAGAAATGAAGTGTAATAACTCCACTGTCCCTAGTCAGCATGTTACTGGTACTATAACAAACCTACTGCAATAGTATTTGGAGCCCAGCTGGAGCTCAGGGCCCCATATGCTACATCTGTCATTCCATGAACAGACAAGACAGAGTGAAGAAACAGGATACAGAGAGGTGGCACGGTCTCACACAACAGGCAGGAATAAAACCAGGGCCTCTGAATCCTGTTCACCATGTTAAAACAAAGCATCTTTCTGTGTTACGCTTTGCCACCAATGTTGGTGACATTTTTCACAGTAAGTACAAGCTGTTACAAGGTTAGCCTTTACCTTTTCCTGTTCAGAGACCTGAAAAGGAAGTGCTTTCTGCAAGACAGTTCCTTGTTCCTTGCACAAGGGACACGTTCAGATCACTATTGCAGTCATTCACCTTCAGAAGAACTTTTATTCCTATGTAAGACATCTGAGGTCACTAAAGTTTTCTGCTACAGCAGCGTAGACTAACCATGGAAATAGCAAAGAGCCACAAAACAGGAATTTTCAGATGGACCAAGTGCCACATGTCTGCAGGACTCCGAGGGCCATAGGTCTCCTTCTCATTAAAACTGCCAGGTACAAACACATATCCCCTGCACTATGGTCTGTGATCTTGTTCGTAGGTCTGTGTAACTTCTCCATCCAGGTCAGGGATACATCTGACCTGAGTGGGAGTCGTCGCTTGTCCCATTTTTTACCTTTTGCCAGCACTTTTCTGGTTAAAGGCAAAGCAGAGGGAAAGTTAAAGAGCAGCAACAGCTGCTCTGGTGTCTTCCCCAGATGTTCAGCCATGTTCAGCCCGTTAACAGTTTGAGAAATCATTCGTCAGCAAAGGTTTTGCTGCCTTGCAGGCTTATCTCTGAAACAACACAGTACTTAATAAAGAACTTGCTCTTACCCTGCAACACTTAGCACCTAGAAACCCACTGTCATTTCTTAACCCACCGCACTCCGTACTCTCTCTTTGGGTTGTAGAAATTTAATGCCTTGACAGACAGAGATGCAAAGAGGCACCCACCAAGTCTGCATGCATTCACAAGTCAATCTGAACGTTTCATGAATAAAAAAAGTTAACCCAGTTTTACTACGTCCTGTACTGCAGCACATATCTCTGCTAGAGTGCTATCTTCTGCCAATTATCATTCAATTACTGTTATGATTCTCTGTTACAGGGATTGATTGCAGAGGTCAGTAAAAGGGAGAATTGTAACAAGTGTTAATGTTGAGATCACAGTGTGGTTGAGATCAGGGTGGAGCAGAGTGGCTGATGTCCAAAATTATAGCAGGTCAAATTACAAACAGCAAAGGACAGTTTCAGCAGGCCAATGTTAGGACCTCTTAACACCAGGTATCAAGGACTTGGAACTGAACCACAGTGACAAGAGCTAATTGCCAGAGGGATACAGTCAGGACCAATTACAAGTGTTAACTGCCAATTAAAATGACAGGGCCAATATCAGGGCCACTACAAAGATCGATTATGGCAAAGGCCCACAAGTAGATAAGAACAAAGCCCACCTGCAGCCACACAGAGAAACTCAGATGAGGAGCTTCCAAAAGTGAGAGAAGACTTTTTTGCCCTAAGACAGTTGGAAGACAGAGGCTCAGTCTCCCCCAGCTGGCAAAACTGAGGTTCAATGAAGTTCAGGAAACAAGGGTGATTTATTCCAGCTGGGGTTTCAGCCTGGAGGCCTTCAGTATTGGTAGCAGTGGGCTAAAATTTTACTTACCTTATCCATGGTGTTAACAGTCTCATGATTGTAGAGAACTACCAAGAGGAGCAAGAAACAGCTGCATTTACAAAGGGCTCACCGAACAGGAGCACAGAGCACAGCTCTATCAGTCCGAGGAACCAGCCAGGTGTGAAATCCAGGCCTCCTGTACTGCTTCTTTGCTAGTGTTAACACTAGTGAAGCCAGGATCAGAGGCTCTGAGCTCAGCCTTGCTCTCTCCATGCTTAATTACCTGCCCATCCATAAGCACGTTATGCAGCGTGTGAAAGAGCTTCTCAGACCTCTGCTAAGCACTCCAGCTGTTTTAAAGCAACAGACAGAGCTTTACGAATAACCTTAGAGGTTTTCCCGCCTGTTTGCAGAGCTCACACATTGCTTTTCAGTCCTGACTCAACTTCTCAGCTCACACAGATCTCATCCACTTTGAAGGCATCTAGCCATGACTGTAGCTAGGTACAAATATACCATCTCTCCTTTGCCCTCAAAGCCCTCTAGGTCAGGAGTGAGGTCAGAGCATAAGATGGGCAGGCAGAGAAACCACGCTGGTCTGAAGGAACACACATCGATTTCCCTGGGGCCTGAACTTTGGTTTGTTCAAAAACGATGCCCATGATCAGGCATATTCCTTCCAACTGCAAAACTCTTTCAGGTTTAATCTCCCCTGGTATTAATCCATCAATACCTAAATGCTCCCAGCTTGGAGCAAAATTGCTAAATGCCCATAGGGATTGATCACATCCACTTTCAGGGAAAGACACAAGCCACTCCAGAATCTTTCACACAAGGAGGAGACAGTGATCCTCTGCATGCCAACTCTAGAAAGGTCATGTTACACAATCCTGAATACCACAGAGGCTGCTCAGATTTATTTGGAGCTGCAGGACCCACAACAATGAAATCAGCTGCAACCTCACAGCACACCTGCCCCTGCAGCATAGCCAAGATGACACCAAAACCCCATCCCAAAAAGCCTGGCTTTCTTATCTAAGCACCCACCCTTATACTGCTCAACACCTGAGCTATGCTGGGGCACCCTTTGCCCAGGCTGGCAAACAATGCCCCTTTTACCAGCTGGACAAGATCCCCTGAATTCTGTGCTGCGCAGAGGCAGCCAGTCAGAACTGCGCTACCTTCCCAGCTCACCTCTGAGATGCTGCTGTAAATCCAAAGAGACGTTATCTTACCTGCCACAGTGTTACCTCCTTGACTGCCAGCAACGGCAAAGGGACTGGTGAAAAATGCTGTAAATTAATTAACATCAGACCTCTTGTAGCTGTTTGTTACTGTAAACAAACATTTTAATATGCAGTAATTAATTAAATCTGCCATGCTGTCCCCCTCCTCCCATTGATCTTTCTTCAGCTTTTCTTCTGCTCTGCCTCATCTTTCTCGCTTGGTGAAACAGATCACTTGCAAACAGAGACACCGCTTTCCCAGTGGTCCAACAGCAGCGACCCAATTCAAAGAGATCACTTTCCTCCTCTTAATCAAATGCTGGTTCCTTTTTTTGCTTGCACATATTGTTTCTTTTCTCCTCCCATATGCATTCTTTTCTCCCTCTGACACTTTTCTTCCCATTTATTGAACATAAGTGTAACACTATTTTTTTGTTGGTATATATTTAAACAACACCCTAACACTTACCAATTGCTCCTCAAACCAAAAAAAAAATATCAGATGACAAATCTTGGCACTATCCACTTGCCTTCAACAGAATCTTTCCAGCTCCATCCTACTACAGTTCAGCTTTTCCATTCTCTCAACTCTAAGGTGAGCTTTAAATTTTCTCTGAAGCTGTGGGAAAACTGTACCAGGCACTACTGAAATAAAACACACCTCCCAGCTAAGTTTTCCTGGTAGCTCCAGCTTATATTTGATGGCCTGTTAGTAGTTCTACATCAGTAGTGCCCTATGCTTTACCTTTCTCCCATCTCTAAATAGTAACAGAATTCAACTGTAAGTCTAAGATTTCTGCAATGCTGTAGACAGAGCCCCACAGCCACTGCCCAGACAGACCTGATCACTCTGAATCTGAAAGGTTGGGGTTTGGGTCTAGACTACAGGTAAGAGAAAGAGCAGGATGGTAGTTGGAGGAGGGCTAAAAACACATAGAAAAAAGAAAGTGGGTACTGTCAGGAGACCCAGGATGGGAGAAATGTTCCTACTAATCAAGGCTAGAGGGATCTCTTCTTTGACTAACCAGAAAAAGGACTGTTTAAATAAAAGAACTACAGTAACAAACGGTAGAAAGAGCAAACCCAGCACTCCAGTCAGAATAGGTTGAAAAGCATTTAGTAGCAGAAAGAGCAGGGCTGCTCCATGACAGACTATAAGCCAAAAACCGAAGGCAACCACAAAGGGCAGGGCTACTCCATGATATGTATAAGCCAAAAAACAAAGGCAACCACAGTAGAAGCAACACTCACCAGCCAGAGCACAGTTTCACAGTATCTAAACAGAATTAGCAGAACAGGGTCCATCAGCATCCCTGGACAATGACAAGATGTTGAATTAGGTTTATGGTCCTTCCAGGGAGCCCATTCAGGAACAGCATGAGATCATGCTACCAACAGGACTGAAGGCAAAGCTAAATCTTTCCATGAGACAGAGTTGAAAATAGATGTGCCTAAATTAGAGGTTAAGCAAGGAGTGAAAGGCCAGGCCCCAGATGGAATGAAAACCCCCAGACTAATGGGCAGAGAGGGTGTGGGTCCCAGGTGAGGCTTGTAAGGCCAAGTGAATGTACCAATAGTTCTCAGAGCCCTGACTACACCTTCCCTCCCCCAACCAAGGTATGCCTTCATATCTTACAAAGATCTGGGTACTAGCTGTGGGTTGATGTGGGGCTATTTCAGTGGGACAGAAAGCTAAGACAGCAACATAGCATGGGTGACTTGGAGCTAGGTCACAGCTATGGCAGGGACATGTAAATGGATTAGGGATGTGATGTGGAGGACCTCAAGGATATATAGACCAGTTCCCTTTCCCACTTGCACAGCAAACATGCATTTGAACTGCACCCAGCCCAGTTTAGGATCCCTTTGGCATGTTCACTTGCTCATTTCCATGCACCAAAATTGACGGCAATATTTGAATGGCAGGAGTGCATAGATTTGTTGGATGAGAACTGGGATTTTGGGGTGTCTCTGTATGTGCTCACCTCCATCTGCACATAAGTATGAATTTGCATATAGGTAAGCCTGGATAATAAATGTTATGGCAATGCATGCTGGTTTTGGGGTGATTGCTCTCATTAATAGGCTCCACAAAATTTTACTTCCACAGGAAAAAAAAATGTTAGTGTGGGTGGAGCCAAACCAGCATTGTATGAAGCAGGGGGCAGCTGGAGCAGAAATGAGTTACAGTTCCTCACCAATACTGGCTTATACTGCAGCAAGGAGAAGTTGCTTTTCCTGGCAACCAGAACTACCCAAAGAACTGTGCCAAGGCCAGGAGCAGGGCCCAGGAGCTGTGAGCTCCTTTCCACTACCCTGATCACTTGGCATGATTCTTATTCCTTGCAGAGAACTGAATTTCTGCAGGCTGGGCAGATCTGCCAGTAGCATTTTACAGGCAGGAGATCACCGGGTCTGTTCCACTGCAGGGGGAGAGCTCCCGAACCTCCATGAGGCTGCCAGGATGTGCAGGTCCTAGAGTTGCCTCACACCTTTCAAACTGTGGGCTTCACCATGAAAGCTGGCTCCAGCGAAGCCAATAAGAGTCACAAGTACCCAGCCACTCTAAGGAGCAGGCCCTGCATTTGCAGTTTTATTATCCATTTTTCTTTTAATGTCCTGCACACTTGAGAAACCCTGTGTGAGAGTCAGAACGAGAGAGGGAGAAAGAGAGAGAGAGAGAGAGAGCTCATCATGCCCATAAAAGGGACAGATTCTGATTAGCTGAAGTTATAAAAATGATTTATATTTGCAAACATTATTTCTACTTGTATTGTTTGCCTGCAAGTGTTAACATCACGTCATGGACTCTGTAGCCAGACTCAGTCATCCCTTGAGACAGGACAGATGGCTAACGTCCCTTTCCCATCAAAGAACCCCCCCAGTGCAGAATTGGGGTGACCAGAAGAAAGATTTTGCTCTGGCTCTTGGCACTTCCAAGCCTCACGGGAGCATTCATCCTCGCGCAGCCAAAACAGAGTCGCAGGCACCAAGAAGAGCGATCCTGATGTCAGCTTCTTCTCTCTGCTTGGTATTTCCCGAGCAGGAGAAGCACGCTGAGTCCTGCCTATATTGTGCGTTTTCCCCGCCTCCTGCCAGCCCAGATCTGGGTTTATTTTCTCATCCGTGATTATTGTAAAGAGGAGCAGAATGAAATGCAGATGCAAAACATGCTCGTAAGAATTTCCTCTCTCTCTCCCCCATCTGCCAGAGAATAGATTTTAATCTTTAATCCATGAGCAATCAGCGAACACTAGCGAATTGCAAATTACAGATGTTTTACTGTCTTTGGCATTTTTAGCTTCCTCGCTTCCCCACTGCCACTCAGTGTCTTTCTCACATCCTCCCCTCTTCTGCATTCATCGAATGCCACGCGCCATCACCAAAACCATATGACACTGTCATCATTTGGTAATTAAACCTTTACTCACTTTAAATACGCAAAGCTGGCTGGGGTAAGCAGCGCTTAACCCTTTCTTGACAGGCTCTGCACATATCTGGAATGAAGGGAAGGGGGAGACAGTGGACAGAACAGTAGATGAGGGGAAACCCAAAGTTTGAAATCACGTCCAAGAGCTGATGGCTTTCCTTTAAAGCATCTCTGCTCTCAGAGAGGCCAAAAGAGATGGCAAAGGTCTCTGCTTGTTTCCATTTACCTTGTCTGGGCTGTGTGGTACCACTGACAGAGAACAGCATCAGCTCCTCTGTTAAACAAACCTCAGGGGCTGCTGGAAAACACTAGGTCTCTGATAAAGATATCCCCAGGAACTGCTCGCTGCAGCTTCAACCCTGCACGACACTTTTGTACTAAGCAATTAGACTCAGCCTTGGACTAGCCCTGTCTGCTTCAGGTTGTCAGTTGGCACAACCTGTCCCAGCCTGAGGTCCTTCGTTTGACTCTTTGCTGCGAGATGGAGACCACCAAAGAAAATCCAGTGCAAGGGCAACAAGCATCAGATGTAGGGGCAACCCCTCCAGAGGCGTGGAAAGTAGGTTTGTAACCACCCTTCCTTTCTCCTTAGCCCCTCAGTGAGGTCAGTACACCTGGGATCCCATGAGTACATCATCTGACTTACTTCCTGGGAGTATATTTCAGCTGCAAAGAACAGTGAAGAACTTTTACACTGCCTCAGCTGCAAGCTTACAGAGAAAAGACGAAGCATGGCACAAAATGTCTTCCGCAAGAGTTGCTGTAGAGGCACGGGTCTCTTCCCTTAGGGCTGCTTTCAGCAGGGGTCACAGCAGGGTCTAAGGCAGAAGAGAGCACTCATTCCTACCACTCTGTGAGTGACCCAAATTCCCAGCAGAGGTTACATTGCAAATCTTTATCAAAGGAGTCCAAGGTAAATCAGAGATGGAGAGCGTGAGAAGTGGAGGGAGGGAGGAAGGGAGGCAGGGAAGGAGGTGGCTGCAATTATTTTGCCATAGATTGTCAGGGCCTGCTTTCCCTGTAAGAAGACTGCAACATTTGGGAAAACATAAATAACAGTTGACAAGAGACAGCACCGCAGAGACAGGCAGTAATTGTTTCACCTCCCTCTGTGCCCTGTCCACTGTAGGCTCCCAAGGAACTACCTTTGTATCTTAGCTCGAGGCAGCAGCTCAGGGCCCCTCTGGACCAGGAACAGCAAGAGCCTTAATCATTTTCTACAAGTTTGTCAATTTAACAAGTGTTTGCCCAAGGGGCATCTGTCTTCCTGCCTTCCTTTATTCCTCTCTCTGCTTGTTTGTCTGTGAGCTGGTGAATTCTGGCTGCTATCACCAGCACACCAACTTCACACAAGTCTGGCTCTAAGCTTGATGCAGCCATCACTGGACACAACATGGTTAAACCTAGTTTCAGAGGTTACTAACCAATATCCTCTCCACTTCCTGCCCCGATTTCTTTTTTTACTGCATGTCTCCTTCATGTATTTGTGGGCTGCTACAGTCACAGAGAGAAACAGTAATCCTTCCGTCCCTGGCTGTCTCCCTGCACTGGAGACTCAGTTTACCCCATGATGGCTGGAGTCAAATTCATCAGAAGGCTGAGCCCTGGCTGTCCTTGAAAATGTTGCCTTTCAGCAGTCCTCACAGGACCAGGGAGCTCTGGTTCATCAAGACATTGTGACACAGCATTCTGCTGCTGGGTGGTTCAGCTGAAAGTGTACATGTGTCGGGCAAGGAGGAAGAAGGTGGCAGGACTGAAGACTGACTGTTGGTGGGAAGGGACTGTGCTCCTCAACTCATGCCAGGGCCCCAGGCCCTCTCGGAGTGAGACAGGCTGAAACACAGAACTTGGGAATTCTCACAGGACATGGTTTAATGGTGACCTATCAGTGCTGGGTTAATGTTTGGACTTGATGATCTTAAGGGTCTCTTCTAACCAAAACAATCCTGATTCTACTTCAGACCATTAAAAAACAGGTCCTGGATCTGCTTTTCTTCCTCTTGTTCCTTTGAATGTGGTAAACTAAAAAGTTTCCATAAGAAAGGATTAAAATGTCTGATTTGAAATGTATTCTTTTGTTTCTGATTTCTCAGGGCAGGGTTATTTTCACAGATGCTGTTCCAATTAGCCATAAACTTTGATATCATTGTAATGTGGCATTAGAACAACTCAGCATTATCTCAAGAAAACTTTTTATTCCCTCTCACATTACTCTGAGTTTCTGTTCTCAGAAAGTATTGGATTTTAGTGCTCACGATTCCCAAACCGTGGCCTTAGCCCAAACCCCAAGCTTGAGAGCCAAGTCACCCATCTCTACAGTAAAGTAGAATGTAGGACATTGAAGTTCAAGGGCACCAGATCTCTTCCTTACTGTAAAGACCCAGTGGATTCACATAAAAAGTAGGACTGCTCAATCTTTACATTCTGACCCAAAACCAAGTGACAGCCAGAACAGTCATCCCCGTAGCAAGAGAGAACAGAGGGATCAGCATTCATAAGAACCAGGCATCTCTCTAAGGACGATGACCCCGCAGAACACATTGATTTTGTCACTCTAAATGTAAAACTTCACTTGAGTTATAATGGACAGCCCATCCTTACAGTAAAGAGAAATGTAAGACTCAGTAGCTGTGAGAGCCCTGTAGTGTACAACTAAACTTAATTCTAGTCATCCCCATGGAGATGATTCTCCAGCCTACATTTAGGGCTTCAATAAGACTTTTATTCTAGTTTGGTTGTGGGACTACAAAGATTGAAGCTTCTAGTTCATTGTCCCATACTGCAGGGCCCTCTCTCTTCAGGAGAGCGCTGTGTTTGATTGGCAGCATTACAATATTTTTTCCTGAATTACTCATGTGGATTTCATTGCTCTGGCATTTCAGCACCAAGACCTTTTTGGAGGCCCCTTCACAACATCTATGGGTCGGTTACCGCTGTTTTAAATATAGGGTACTAACACAGAGTAAATTCAGCCGATATCTCTTACAACACTGAGCTAAGCCACAAATGAGGTCCAAAGCACCTGCACATTCCTATCCTAGGTTTGGTTTAGGCCTAAGTATTTAATATGTGAACAAATGATGGAAGTGTTTAAAAAGTTATTCATGATGGGAGCCCAAGGGCAGTGCTGGCATTTACTCCTCTGTGAGATGGGGCAGGGAAGAAAGGATTGACTGCAAAACACACTTGTGCCCCAGACATAGCTTTTATTATGGAGTTGGGTAGAAAGAGCTCAGGCAACAGGACATTACCGCAGGCAGGCAAGCAGTAGCAACAATCCCAAGAAACCTCCCTGCCACTGTCAGTGGTTTGGTGGGGTTTGTTTTGCTTTTTACAATGACACTGGCCTTGGCTTTGTACTTAGGTCAGACTCTCATTGATTACAAGGGAAGCCTTGCCTGGACCACGATCCATTTGACAAAAGCTAAGCAAAAGAACATTCCCTTAGCCACTTGGATTCACAACAGGCAGGTTACATCTCACAGAAACCACGAGAGGCAAAAAGTCTCAAGTCCAATGGAAAAACTTCCAGGATGCTCACTTGTTGGCTTTTCTTGATCTTCAAGACAGTGAAGAAATGTTTTGCCAAGAGCCAGAAGTACCAACAGCTACTGTTGAGATTGCCACCTCTGAGAAGGTAGTAGTGTGAATAACAACAAACCATAGATTCCAGTGTTTCACTTCAGCTACAGGAAGCCTACAGCTGACAGCGGAATCTGTCTCTGTAAGCTGCCTTGTACTCTCTCCATGCTTGGAACTGCATCACAGCCTCTCCAAGACTTGCCGCCCTCAGGCCCTTCACATGCCAGCAGTGGTTTATAACCTCAGTCTCCTCACTGCTGGCAGGCAAGTCTTTAAGAAAAATGGGTGCAAAACCCAGGAAATGTGTGTCCTTATTAATCACTGTTAGGGCTGACAGAGGGGAATCGGGTCCTGGACCATATCCGGATGCAGCAGAGAAGGAGTGAGAACTGGAAAGACCACTTCCCAAACAGTAAACAAGGCCCCAGAGCAGAGCCCAGAGTGACTCAGATGCAGTCAGAGAAGCTAGAGTGTGTTTACAGTTTCCTTTCAATCTGACACAAAGATGGACAGGACCAAAGCAGACATACTGAGCATTTTTCACCTGCCACTCTAACCAAGAGAAGTCTCTTCTGCTTTCCCCACCCACTTCTTGGTGCGAAACTTGGGTCATTTATAATGAAGGTGATGGACTTAAGAAGAGATGGGCAAACTACAATGCATGGAGCATTAGCCAAGTCCTGGTAAGGGACTAGAGGAACAGAAACACAGCCACCTTTTCACATCAATCTCAACTCCTTCTCCAGCGGCTACAGCCAAAGTCTGCTTGGTGCCAGAGTCACAGCAATGTTTTTCTCTATGGCGCTCCTTCTCTGCATGTCACTTCTAATAGAGACCCCAGGCAGGACAGTACAGGGATGGAATATGCACTTGCTCAGCACTGACCATAAAACATGTACCACTGTGTAACTAACAGGTTGATTAGTAAGGAGTTTCTAGGAAACAGATGTGATTACCCTGCTCCGTCATTCCTGTCTCCCTTTTGCAGATATGTCTGACTCATTGACGTGTCTCCCACAGGACTTCTCCAGCTCTTCAGCTCATCTAGCCTAGGTATTTCCCTGGGACGCAATCTGGATACAAATCCAAGAACTACTTCAGAAATCAATTTGAATCTTTGGTCAGATAAACCTCCCCTGACTATGTCTTTGGCTCTGCTAACTATAGAAGGAGTCTCAGATGTCCAACACTGTAGGTGAAAAGATCCAACAAGAAATTTTGCTGTGGTGGCGGAAGAGCTGAGATTGGGCAGGCAGAATAAAAAGCAGGAGTAAGTGTTGCAGAACAAAAAGGTGCTATACCTAGGGGGATAGACAGTGATGCAGGGGGAGAGGTAAAACCAAAATAACAACAACAACAAACTTTAGAAAGTCAGTCACACTGCTGAGGTTTCATCTGTACTGCCACTAGTATTCCCCAAGCCTAACCAGAAAGCATATGGCGTGTTTGATCCTGAGAGGTAACTGCAAGCCACTGTGTATCTATATTCTCCCCTCTGGCACGCTAAAAGATCACATAGCATAATGCAGCAGCCTCTTAGCACACTGCCCAGTAACACCACAGAGCAATCTGCACTATGAACTGCAAGGGGAGATGGAGACATTAGGATATAGCATGGACACGCAGCCCAGATGACTGCCATGGAAACAACCTGGCTAGCCTGGCTCTGTCGGGAGGAATACCTGCCCTAGGCCAGCAACCCAGCAGGGAGACCATGCTGTTGAAGAGAATAGGAGCCCATTTCCAGACTGCTTCTTCCATTTCTCCTGCCAGCCTCAGCTGTTCCTTGTTGTAAGGCTTTGGCCAGGTGCTTCCCATCAAAAGTATGCTCAGGACCTCCTTTCCATTTTTCCCAGGCCAAAGTAGCTGAGGTTACATGGAAAATCCCAGAGTTGGCGGTATATTGCTCAAGAGCTTCAGACAGCAATGGAGCCTTTGATCCTGCAGCTCTTGGTTGAAAAAAGCAAGGTAGGAAAATGTTCAGAAGTATTTAACCTGGCATCCTAGCAAACACAGATTAGAAGCTCTTGATCAGAGTGCACTAGGGGAAGCAATACCAGCCACTTCCCTTCTCGATGCCTCCTCTTCTCAGCTTTTCTCCTTCAATCATCTCATACCCCCCTGTCCAATGTCTTTAGATGTATGTGCTCTGTGTGTACAGCACCTTTCACACATCTATGCTGGCCTCTGCTGGGATACCCGACCTCAGAACAGAAAAAATGATAAACCCCATTGACAGACAGCCCACTGGGGGACTTGGGAGAGGTCTGGAACACAAATGAACTTGTATCATTACAGAAGGGGAGCGTGGGAAGTTCAGTAGTACTGTAGTAGCCTCAAGAAAAGGGCCTGGCAAAACCCTAGTCAGAAAGCAACACCAGATGGATTTGCACAGAGCACCATCACATGGACTGAGACCTGGCTGATGGCCCGTAAAACAAAGGTAAGATAACATGATAATGATCAGCACAGGGGAGGGAATAGCTGAGTTTGGTGTCAGGCCAATTCACAGGTTTATTAATGATATAGAGCAAAGCATATCAAACACTGTAGTGAATAATACCAAATTCTCTCACTTGTCAGCTCAGCAGCTAAGACAGGGCCAGGTGAAGACTTTCTGCTCATTTTATGCCTATGGTCCTATATACATAATGTCTTCTACTATGGACATGGCCACAGCACCCACAATTTGTTGATCGCTTCCCTTTCAAGAACAAAATAAACATCAGCCTGCTCAGCATGCAAATGAATAAGGGATCAATCTGACCAGCAAGCTCATGTGCTAGGAGTTTCGTGAGTGCTTGATGGCTGAATCACATCATACTTAACCATGATAAAATTCAAATACAAAAGCAGACAGGGCATGAACACCAGCTCTACCATAACAACTGCCCATGGGTGCTTTCTAACACCTAGGAAATTCACGGTATCATAGCCTTTTTTGGAGGGAGGGAGGGAGGAGGGGGTGTGAGAAATGGGAGGTATTTGCCCTCAGTATAGAGTGCTGCAGGACAAAGACATGCACAGAAACTGTCTGAAACAGCCAACACTTAAGGCACTCCCAAGCTCATTTCACCCCATCACCAGAGGCACCAGAGACAGAGGAAGGTTTCACTAGATGTAGCAGGAGTGAAGTATGCAAAATACAACTTGTAAGTTATGTGGAAGTGCACCCCGAGAGAGGATGGAAGCCTTGAAATTATTATAGTCACTTGAAACTTGACAGAATAAGGCATTTGATCACACACGGTGAAGAATAAGCCTCTGCTGACTGCCTGGAGAGGGATAGCTGAAGGATCAACCCCGTATTCCCTATGCAGGAGTGGTTCCCACCAGGACACAGCTGATGAAGCATTCAGCTGCACCAGAGCACTGCCCAGTGGGTAGCAATGCAGCCAAATGCGGGCAGAGCAATACTGAGGGCTCCTTGCAGGCTCCCGAATCAGTATTGGGAAGTTTGGCTCATCATCAGCCCCTGATGTGAGTTCTTTCCTTTGCCCAAGCAGACTGCTGATTAACTAGGAATTAAGCTGGCATGAGACAAGAGCTTGTTGATGTCTCTATAATGCTACAGCTGATAGACAAAAATAACTTTCATGTTGTCTATTCTGTTTCATCTTCTGCAAACATGTCTGGTACTGCCAGACTGTCAGCCAAGGTCCTCCCGATATTGCAGTTTTATGCTTGTACATAACTAGAGGAGATGCGCAGCTCGCTTACGCTCCCTTTCCCACACATACATGTTCAACCATTTGCAGACTCACAGATTCACACATGACCCCACATATTCACACTTATGACTCAAGACATTTGTGCACGTGTTCACTTACAAGAGTCCCCAGGCTGCCTGCATACAAGCATCCGCCAAACACTCAGGGATACAGCTGTTCCTATACTGTGACATATAGAAACTTTCTCATCTCCCTCTCAGGCACAATAATGTCAATATAAAGATGTGTGCATGTTTGAAGATGCCTTCATTTAAAGGGATACATTCCTTCTACGCTTTCACCACCCAAGCATTCACATACACCTCAGCACAGATACCACATGCAAATCCCATCCCCTTTAGATGTGCTAAGACATAATTACACACAAGACATACATACAACATGCACATTTGAACATGCTTGCAAAGGAGTGAAAATACACTGAAAATCTACCGAAAGAAATATTTAAATCACATTCCCGTATGTGTGTGTGAAACAGCCTCACTGAGAAATGAATTGCTGACAGTTCTGTAAGGGGAAGAGTTGTTCTTTAATAAAGATCAAATTCTTTATCTCTTCACAGTTAATTATTGTGACAAAAACATCTGCAGTTTAAAGCTGCAGATATTTGTTACCATAATTAACATTAAAGATTACTCACAAGCCAGTTTAAGAGAGTTGTATAAAAATCTGCCCTATTCCCCACACCCAGCATACAGTCAGCTCCAGTGTCACCACTGCTCCTTGTACTGCAGCAGTACCAAGTCCTAGGCAAAGGATCAGGAGCCCGTAGTGCTAGGAGCTGCGCAGAGTGATCCTGACTTTGTAGCCAACATCCAGTATCTCCATGCCCCACACAGCACCATAGCCGATCACAGGGGCAGGGCCTGTTTTGCCTGCATGAGCAGCACCTGCTCCACTCCCTCCCCCTTGCCACTCTGCGCTCTCTTCCCACCACACGCCTCGTGCCACCAGCTTCTTGGCAAACACACCCAGCTTTCCTCTCTGAACTCACCAGTGGGCACCTGGCTCTCAGTAGACTCCAGAGAGTGATGGCATGGTGCAGACAGATATGTGCAAGCGCCAAAACAGGCAGCCATGCAGTCATAACATTGCAAAGCTCAGTGTGAGCTTTGAAATCCTCCAGAGAAGTGAAGCAGGTATTAAGCACAGAGTCCAGCCTGGACTAAATATGAACTACAAACAATACTCAAATTAGCAAGTTTAAAGCCAGGCCAGGCACACCCACGTGACACAATGGTCTCTGACACACATTTACCTTGTCAACACGATCACTGATGTGAATTTGAATTTTCACCTGCTCAGAATATTTTCCTCTCTCCAAAGCTGCTAGTTGATAATTTCGGACCTTTCCAATGGGAATTTTTCATACCTTTTTTGAAAATAAATTTTCTTCAGAAGTCAATGATCTACTAGTGATGGAAAAACTACATGTATGAATTTACTTGTTTTAGAATTACGTCTTTTCTTCTCCTTTCACTAACCCTGCCCGTGAGAAATGTAAGACACTCTAAGTGCAAAACTGCGGCACTGACACAGAACACGCTTTGTCAGATCTGCCTCCAAATTACTTCAGCTCTTGCAGACTGGCTTCAAAATGAGTAGAAATGTTTTCAGAACAGAAGCAGTGGATTTGGGGGGAAAAAAAAAAATATGAGGAAAAACGCTTCGCTATAATGCAGTCGTTAAGATGAAGGAATACAAGTTAACTTTGTATTGCATGCCAATAGTAAATATGTGGGGGCTACTGTCCCAGGTTAAGAGAACACTGAACTTAGAGTCAAGGTATGCAGATTTTCACATGGGGCTTTGGGCTCATAATAGAGCAAGCATACTAGATTGCATCTAGCAATGCATTCTCAGAGTATTCTCCCAGACTTCAGGAATAAATGGTACTGGCACTAAGATATCCTGACATATATGTTAAATAGGACAGAAGAGAGTAAAAGAAGTTTAAGGTCTCTATAAAGAATAAACAGGGACTGCAAAGGTTTTGACCCAAAAAAAGCGTACAAGCTGAAGAGGGAAGGAGAAGGAGAAAGGGGCTATTCTTAATTTCTCCATCCAGTTTTGTCTCACCTAGAAGCCTTTACTAACCTTAGAAAATGGTTTTGAAATATTAGTTTCACAGACAGTAGATGTGAAGAGGGATAGATGCCCCTACACCACCAGCTCACAAAACATTAAACTCTTACCTTATTCATCGAGCTCTGATGGTGAAAAGCACTCAGAAGTATGAACTTTCAGACAATTTTTTGATTTCTTGACTGCAGACAAGATATGAACAAACAGCAGCAAGAGGCCCAAACAATTCTTCAACAGAGCCTTTCGGCCTCTGTTTGCAACGTCAGCTCTCAAGAACAAGTGTAAACCTCAAGGGAAGCACAAAGAACTGCAGCAGCTCTGTGGGACAAGCAGAGGCATCTGTCAGGGAGTAACAAGGGCCAGCTATTCTCTCAGGCAGGACAAGCCAAGGGCTGAGGGCAGCCCCAGCACATGGTGGTGGGGCAGGGTCACACGGTGCCCAAGCACATCAAACAGAGCCAGGAATCAGCAGCAAGCTCCATCAACAGACCCAAGCAAAGCAAGCCATAAGCCAGCTCTAGGGTCCAGCCAGGAGAGGTCAGTTGGGAAGCAAAAGAAGACAGGGTTACACAGGACTGGAGAAAATGCTGCAATGTGGGTCCAGAGGCAACACAAAAGTCATGGCTAAAAGACACTGCTGTATCCAGGAGACAAGCTAACCTGAAACACAAAGCCAAAGTCCATCCAAATGATCACAGGAAGAGGGTACACCAAACCAAAGCAAGGCCCAGGTCTGAGCTTAAATGGAGCTCCTGGGCCCCAGGCCATGATCTAGAGGGTGCGGGGCATGTGGAGGCTCCAGGTGAGGCTGGTCAGGGCCATTAAAGCCTATTTGACATTTGGGAGCCTTTCCTCGCGAGAAGGTAGATTTGTCCAAATCAGATATGACCAGCATAATACCTAAGCCCTGCTCAGAACAGAGTGCTGCACAGCCCATGCTCTGCATGCATCTCAAGATATTCCAAAAATATCTTGAGAAAAAGTACCCAGAGACCATCAGAGCACTTCCACAAAGAGGAGCTGAAGAAGAGTCTGTGTGGGATTCCAGAAGTCTGGTGTGACCTGCTGGTCTCTGGACAAGATCAAACCTGCTCTTGATTTTGCCCGGGCCTGAGGGCACAGCTTAGACATTTTGTTTAATAGTCCTTCACTAAACTAGCGATTACCTGGTTCCCAGCTCTGCTGCTGTTTTTCCTTTGTGTCTTCCATCTACTTTGTCTTTTTTCTTTACCAGTAACATGGAAATACTATTATCTGGCTTTCCTACTTATCTGCTCAGCACTAACTCTGAAAAGCATTTCTGAAAAACAGCCCATGAGGTTCTCAGATAGGTGCTTTGAAAAATAATAATTCTTTCCTAAATCAAGATTTTAGAGTAAAGACTAGTTTGTATTACATCTTTGCCTTACAAAGTGACAACACAGTATTAATTAGTTAAATAATAGCATTTCTGTTAAAATAATCTAACCCTCCCACATCACTTCACTTTTTTTTAGAGAAACTTGCACTTATTGGACCTGTTCACCTTAAAAGAAAAAAAAAGAAAAAAAAAAAAAACATGGAAAAGCAATACCAATAAACTTATAATATTTGTTTAAATAGTTTAACCAAAAAAAAAAAACTTAGTTGCTTTGTGTATGTGTGGTTTAGTTTTCAGGTTATACATTAACCCTGCACCATATGAATTAATGTGATTGCTCAGTCGTAGACTTCCAAGGGAGGAAAATGGTCTTTGTATTCTGAAATTACCAGAAAGTTTGTTATCTGTTTTTAAAGAAGGAAGCTATTTTGATTTATAAAATATATGAGTCCCATTGTCATCCCCAAACGTATCAATCATGAGTCGGCTACAGTTTGAGACATGAGCAAATGAATAATAAAATGTACATCCTTCTCATTTGATTGCTAAGGTTTGAGCTAGATTTTATAGGTGACTATATTAGGCTAAGAAGGCACTTTTTAAAATACATGAAAGGTGAGAGTTGCATGTAATCAATCACTTGACTCCAGGAGCTCAGACAGAGAGAAAGTGCTGTTGGGACAATCTTGGGGACAATATCCCAAGTGTCGCCCAAGCAGCTTCTGGGAGGTAGCTGATAGACAAGGTTGAGAGGCAGCCCTCACCCATGCCCTGCAAGGAATACACGAACCCCTCCAATATTTCATTCATGCAAGATTCAGGCTGAGTCTGCGAACAAAGTTCTTAAATGCTAACAACGACCAAGCGAAATAACAACATCCAATCCTTGTTCAAAATACACTCCCTGGGCTAAAGGGCACTCAGTTCATTACTGCTGCATGATTCCTTCTGCTGCTGGGTGTTGATCATTTGTGCTTGCAAGTCTAATTCATTTGTAAGGGCATCTAGAGGTTGGGGAGTTGGGGGGGGTGATTTCCAGCTTTATTTACATCTGAAGGGATATATTTTATTTAAAGCCCATCTGAGTGCATCTCCTGCAAATGTACCTCTTCGAGTTTCATCTCAGACTACTCAGCAAAACAAACAGTTAGGATTTGGGCACCTCCAGCCCAGCTGAGGTCAACAGAAAATGGAAAGTGAGGCGAGCTCGGCTGACTGATGCCAGCAGGACTTGCTCTAAGGATGCTGCTCTGTGGGGCATCTCAATCAACCCACAGACAGAACTAGAGAAAAAAGAATATAAGTGCCTAACTTTCCCTTCTGGTGGACAGCTCTGAGAAGGCTGCCAGCTCACGCCTG